>PVJH01000323.1:0-351219 GCA_004026705.1 Nesogale talazaci | reverse complement strand
TCTTCTCCCTCCTGGTCAAGTATGTCTTCAGTCCTTGGCCACCTCCAGCAGTCTTCTGCCTAACTTCACCACTATATGACCAACGCCTGACACAGGCACCACTGGGCAATTTCAATAGACATCATCAGAGATCCTCAAGAGTCACCGACACGTCTTTCTTACTGGCAACCAAGTCCATCAACAGTCCAGTGCCCCTGCCAACTTCATCTAGGCCCACCTGGAGCCTGGCGCCCTCTGAACACATCTCACCCATAGCGGGCTTCATCTTGGTCTGGAGCCAAAAAGTCTTTATGAACTTTTTGAGACCCCCCTACATATCGGCTGGTATAGAAATCCCCATTGCCATAGCAAAAAAAAACCCTAAAATGCTGGGATGGTTTTGGAACCAGATCATGGACTTTAAGGAGTATGAGTCAAAATAAAAAATGCTTTGAAGAAGTTGTACACAGAAGCCTTATGTTGTTTGATGAGACTACAGGTAAGGTAAATGCTACTGGAAATTGTTCTTGTGATGAAAGAGCAGAATGTTTGGCAACACTGTTAGCTTTAGTAAAGAGAAAAAAGTATTTAATGTTATCTAATTAGCTGGGTGATTTGGTTAAGGAGATGTTCCACCACAAAACTGAAAGTTCCCTGTAGGAGATGAACAACAGAATGTTGGGTGAAGGGAGACACGGACAGTGTAAGACATGAAAACAAAATAATTTATAATTTATCAAGGGTTCATGAGGTGGAGGAGGGAAAAAAAGAGCTGATATGAGAGTTCAAGTATAAAGAAAATGTTTTGAAAATTGTGATGGCAACTTACGTACAAATGTGCTTTATACAACTGATGTATGGACTGTTTTAAGAGCTATAAGAGCGCTCAATAAAATGATCTACTGTCTAAAAAAGAAAAAAGAACATGCCCTTCATTTTTTTTTTGCTACAGAAAAAAGAAATGTGAAGAAATAAGCTAAATAGACTCTTACATAAAAGTAGACCATAACTTGATGATTTGAACAGTCTCAGCCTCTCCAGATGGCAAACTGCTAAAATTCAGAAATGGCTTCTGAAATAAGTTCAAAAATAGGGCATGCTAAAAAATATGGTCCAAACACTAAGTTGACATTTACTTTTAAGACTTCATAAAGAACAATGATGATGCCTAAGACTACCATGTCAAATAAAAGGCCTACCAGGGAGACCTTTGAATTTCACCTATCCTCCCAATAGCACTTTGGGGGGGCTTACGTGTGTGCTGTCTAAGCATTCAAGGTCAAATAAGGCTTATCTCAAAGAGGTCATGGATATGACTTGCAACGAATGGAAGAGATGTCAATACAATTCACAAAAGACATACAAAGTTCTCAAAAGAATTATATATGTAGAAACACAGGTTGGAAGAAAAGGACAGAGACATTATAAAATAGAACCTTCAGATCTCCCAAATCTGGCAGGAAGCAAGTTAAGTAAACTGTTCAGCAATTAAAAAGGAAAAAAGCTACCTTTTGAGAATATTCAAGGCTTTCAAGAACCTAATGCCCAATTTGCAAAGTTGAGTGTCTGAGTAAATTATACCCAGGAACCAAAACCCCAATGGAGAACTTCTAACATCACTGGCCCGGGTATCAGAAGTGGACCACAATTCCCTTGTTTACCATCTTCACCATCTTTTAAATAGGACTTGTTCTATAGATAGTCCTTTATACCTGGCATATTATATGCTGGGTGTGCACAGGACAGAACATGTGTCACCTTAGTTTTATAGGTCATGTAGAGTAATTATGCTTGAAAAATTGTACTAAAAGAACTACATTCAAGAAATCGCAAAGAAAGTACCCAGGTCTTATTAGGCAGGATCCTGGACATTGAACTGACACTTAAAAAGGGATGAGCCTTTTTCGGAGAGGTGAGCATAGTTTACATGTATGAAGGATACGAATCTTTTCAGACCAAAAGGAGAACTATGCTGGCTGGCCAGTCTTAAATGATCTTTGCCTTTTGATACTCAGACCATTGTGCAACCCCCAACTCTATTTTACCAGGTGAGTCACCTGGTGACCAATAGTAAATGACACGGCCCACCATGTTCTGAGGACAGTATTCTAGCTCAGGTAGCCAAAGCATAGAGAGGATGACAGGGCAGCTCCATCAGGAGATTCAACGACGATCTCCCCACACGGTGTGGGAGATGAGCCCGATCCGACCCCACTGCACCAGAGCAAAATACTAAGGGTGAACAGTAGAGCAAAGCAACAAAGTCCCCAAGGCTCGCTCCCCACCCTACCACCCAGAACTTGAATTATCTGAGGGCTTTTCAGTTTTTGCCATTGGTTTTGTTGTATCAACTGTTGTTTATTTATTGTCTTCTTTTTGGGTTATGTTTTGTGCATATTATTGTCTATGTATGTTTAACTAAACAAGCTAGGTGAGACAAACAATCAGGAGGAGAGGACAATGGGACTGATGGTTCTGGAGGGGATATGGAAGAGGGAGAGATGGGGGAAAAGGAGGGGGTGCCAACAACCCAGGGACAAGGAAGAATAAGTGATCTAAAATCAATGGCGAGAGGGCATAGGATGCTTGGGAGTGAGAGCCTTGACCAGGGGAATGTAGCTGAGAGGAATTACCCAAAGCAGAATGAAGGCTGATCATGATGGTGGGCCAGGATGAAAGTAAAAGGGAATGGAGGAAAGAACGAAGCAAAAAAACATTTATTATAGAGGTCTAAATACAGGCATGTATATATGTAAATACATTTATAAACAATGACAGATTTTATTATATATATAAAATCTATATATACATATACTCTCCCGCAATTGCAAGAACAATTTACTCTACTAACATGGCACTCTGACAGGATTGCGGGAGACATAAATGGATGCATAAGTAAATGTGGTAAAGAAAACTGATGGTGCCTGGCTATCAAAAAGATATAGTGTCTGGCGTCCTAAAGGCTAAAACATAAACAAGCAGTCATCTAGCTGAGAAGCAACAAAGTCCACATGGAAGAAGTATATCAGCCTGTGTGATCCTGAGCTGTTGATGAGCTCAGTTATTAGGCATTAAAGACTTAGAAAAAACAAACAAAAATCATATCAATGGGAATAAGGGGAAGGGCAGAGTTGAGACCCAAAGCCCATCAGTAAGTCAATTGGACACCCCCAGTCAGAAGGGCCACAGTATAGTACCAACGAAACACACAACCTTCCTCTGATTCTTTAATGCCCGCCTCCCCCCCCTCCAACCCCGATAACTCCAATTCTTTTTACAAATTGGGCTAGAACAGAATGTGTATATTGGTACAGATAAGAGTTTGCAACAGAGAATCCAGAGCGCATAAGCCCCTCAGAACCAGTAAGGGGACAAGCAATACTAAGAGCGTAAGGGTAGAGGTGGAGTTGGGGTGGGGGGAGGAGATAAAGGGAAATTGTTCACAATGATCAACATATGGACCACCTACCAGAGGAAGGACAGCAGAAAAATGGGTAAAAGGAGACAACAGTTGGTGTAAGATATTAAAAAAAAAAAGAGTAATTTATAACTTATTAAGGGGACATAAGGGATAAATGAGGAGCTGACGTCAGAGGCTCAAGTAGAAAACACTTTGAAGATGATGACAACATATGTACAGATGTGTTTGACACAATGGATATATGTATGGGTTGTGATAAGAGCTGTTAAGAGACCCCAGTAAAATAAAATAAAGAGAAAAAAAAATAGTATATGGCAGCACCCAAGGGTTGACAGTGGCTTTTAAGTACTTTCTCATTCATCATCTTTCTTTTAACTGCTTGTCTTGGAGGTAGTCGGTTGACTCAGTCATCTATGAAACCAACATATTGGCCTTTGGCCAATAAGTCTCTGGAAAACTAAGGCTTGCTAAATAATCACATGGGCGAACATGGAAGTGTACAAGGCTGGAAAGGACAGCAGCCCTGCAAAAGAGCTATGCCTGAGCTTCCTGAAAGACCGTGAGCTGCTAGAACACACCTAAGCTTTACTCAGCTCCCTAGCCTTTGAAAATTGTGAGCGATAACTGTCTACTGCTCTGAGTGACTAAATTTGGGCGTTCAGGAGGGGAAAGAGAAAGTCTGGAAATGGAGACAGGGCAGATTGTGTAAGGGTACACCTTATTAAGAATTCGATTGTGATGTAAAATGAAGTTATTAGGGTTCCAATTTCTTTCATTTTTTTTTTAAGGCATCACTGCCCTCTGGTGGGAGTGGGAGGCCCAGCCTTGCTCCTGCTGGATTTGAACCACCAAGCCAGTGGGCCGCAATCCCACACTCAACCACAATGCCACTGGGGCTCAGCCCTCCAATTTCTATATGTACCAGCTTATTCCAAATAAAATGTGTTTAAGTATGTCTGTGCAATCAGTAGAGAGCCGCAGGCAAGTTGATGATCAGTGACATACTTGTGTTCTTATTAGGTGCAACTGAACAGGTTCTGACCCCTAGGGACCAGATTACACAACAGAATGAACACTGCCTGGGTCCGCACCATCTTCACAATTCTCCTTAGAGCCCATTTATTGTCTTATTCTCTTTAGATTGCCTTAAAAAAAGTCTAATCAAAACAGTAGCTGCACACGGTTTTTCAATGACACCCATTAAGTGTAAGGTAGAGAGGACAGTTTAGAAGATTATGGCAGGTGAGCCCCGGTGGCAAAGTGGTTGTGCGCGGTACTGTGGCCCACTGGGATGGAGGATCGGTTCCAGCTCCATGGAGCAAAGGCTGGGCCTCCTACTCCCACCACCTGAGGGCAATGATGCCCCCCCCCCCCAAAAAAAAATAGGAAAAAAAAAAAAAGAAGATTATGGCGGCTGTTTTTTTTTCCTTTGGGGGGAGGGAGAGGAGGA
This sequence comes from Nesogale talazaci, assembly GCA_004026705.1. Lineage (NCBI taxonomy): Eukaryota > Metazoa > Chordata > Mammalia > Afrosoricida > Tenrecidae > Nesogale > Nesogale talazaci. The sequence goes on along the minus strand of PVJH01000323.1, from coordinate 346,369 downwards.
GACTCCAAAGGAGTAAGCTTAAAATTTTTCTCAAAGGACTCAGGATAATCGTGGAGATTTATTACCAAGAACTGAAGAAGTTTTAAGAAAATGGAAAATTGCATTGGTGAGAAAAAGGCCAGGAAAGCCTGACAATGCACATGTTCATCCTCACACGGTAGCCGAAGGCTGGCCTATGAGAATTTCTACGGAAACTACCCCAGCCCTTCTACACTGCTGACCCGGCCCTGCCCCTTCCTACTTCTCTGTCAACACACTCCACATTGAAAAGGAGTACAGTGAGTCCCTGCAAGATGCAAAAATCTGTTTTGGAGGTGAATTCTTTGTGAAGGGCTAGAAGGGGAAGCAATCACAATGATCCAGGTATACAATAAACTCCCTCCCTGGGGGATAGATAACAGAAAAGTGGGTGAAGGCAGACATCAGTCAGCGTATGACATGATATAAATTAATAAAAATAGTAATTTATAGATTATCAAAGGTTCAGGAGGGAGGGGAAAAAAAAGTGGAGCTGGTACCAAGGGCTCAAGTAGAAAGAAAATGATGGCAACATAGGTACAAATGTGCTTGACAGTTGTATGTATGATGATAAGAGTTGTTAGAGACACACTGTTGTCATGAACTGTTTGTTCTTCTGAGATTGGCTGGTCAAACCCAGTCATTCTTACTTATATCAACAGAGTTCAAGAGCACCACTTTGTACTTCCTAATTTCCAATCTTTTACCCAACATCCTATCTTTTACATTCTATTCTCTAGAATAGGATTTTCTAAACACACACTAGAACACCTTGCTGCAACTCAAGGCTAACAATGTCCTGAAACCATTATACCTGTAGCCATGATAAGCAGCTGTGTACTTCATTATATCTTACAAACTTAAAAAAGGGGTCACTTCATCCTCCTGGCTTCCTCTTGCCAGTCCAATCACCATTTTTGCTGTCTTTTCGATAATCATATTCCCTTGTAAGTTTATACCATCCATGCTCACTGTAGCTGTCACATGTGCTCAGTCACAATTGTCACCATCTTCCTTTCCACCACTACACTTCCCTGCATCAGTAAAGACAATACCTGAAATATTTATACATCTCATATATACTATGATCTGCACACCGAGAGATCTTTTCCTCTACTGTACTTCAGTTAATCCACCTCAGTTGTTAAACCCTGTATCTTTCCTGCATTAATAATTGTGCCACCTCTAAAATGCAATACAGTAATTTGTATCTCCCAAACTTTTCTCCCTTCTGTCATTCCTTTCTCATATTTGTTGTGGGGAACTTCAACCCTAGATGACTATGCTGTTGCGTGCTCTAAGATCAATGCAGTGAGGCCCCATGTGATGGAGCAGTACTGTCCCATGGAGTTTTCTGCTTTAATCGCCTGGGTTTGTATCCCTCAGCAGATGGGTGTTCAGAGGCAAACCTTTTTGTTATCTGGTCATCATTTAACCTTTGAGTTACCAGTCTCCTAATAAACCTGTTTTGCGCTTGTACTCAACTTTCTAATGTTCTCTACCTTCCTAATGCCAAAACCTTTCAATACAGTTCCTCATGTTGTGGCGACCCCCCAACTATAAAGTTATTTTCCCTGCTATTTTATAACTGTCATTTTGCTACTGTTATGAATCAAGCGACCCCTGTGAAAGGGTTATTCAACCCTCAAAGAGGTAGCGACCCACAGGTTGAGAACTGCTGATCTAAATGAACTTCCAGATCTCATTTTAAATGTTCACAAGCACTGAACCCTCACTAAGTCCATCCAGTCCCAATACCTTTTCTCTGGCAGTTACCTTTCCCATACTTACCTTTGTTTCTTAAGGCTAGTCCTTCTCACCTCTCTCTCAGGGGATGACCTCACCTCATACTTCATAAAGAAAACAGAATCATAGAATCTAACTACCTCATCTGTCCATCTTCAGCTCAACATCACTTGCCACTCATCTCATCCTTCTTAATTTCAAAAGGCATGAGCATTCCTGCTCTGATTAATAACTCCCTAACCCTGACGGAAAAGTGCTTACACATGGGCCACTAACCAAGGGTCAGTAGCAGTTTGAAATCACCAGCCACTGCTCAGCAAAGCGAGGAGGCTTTCCACTCCCATGAAGGGTTACAGCCCTGGACACCCACAGGGTTGGTTCTTCCCTCTTCTATAGGGTCACGATGAGCAGAAATCAACTCAAAGACAATGAATCTGCTTTGGAAGTTCTGTCTTTTCATTCAGAAGATTCCATACCTTCTCCTAAGGTTTTGACTCTTAAAAAATATTTTTTCTCTCCTTTTTAAAACAAGATCACAAAATTTCACCTTTTAAAAATGAGACCATTCTGATTAGTGTGTACAACAGTTTGAACACTTTGTGTTGCTGTTAGGTGCTGAGCTGGTTGACAGTGATCCTATGAAAAGAATGACAGAGCCCAGCCCTGCCCCATGCTCACAGCTGTTCTCGTATTTGAGCCTCCTGTTCCTGCCACTGTGTCAATCCATCTCACCAAGGACCTTCCTCTTTTTGCTGCCTCTCTACATTTCTTCAGCAACTGGCCTCTCTGCAAAAGATGTCTGAAGTACATGAGAAGAAGTCTCGCCATCCTTACCTCTGAGCATTCTGGCTGTACTTCCTCCAAGACAGACCTGCTTTTTCTTTTGATTGTCTATGGTACTTTCTAGGCAGTGAACTGGGGCTCATTTACTTTCCTTATCTCTATGTGATCAAACGAAACAATACTCATAAAAAATAAAATTATTTGTTGGTCCCACAAGCCCCTCCAGTGACTGTCTTATTTTTTTCTTCATTTCATGGCAGTTATTCTAAAGATTAGCCTATATAGCTGAACCTGGTTTGTTTTTTTGGGAGGGGGTATCATAGAGATGCAGGCTCACTACTCTCTCACACCCACGTGGACAAAGATCTAAGCCTCACTTTTGACTCTCTAATTTACTAATATCCTACTATTGACAGATAACAAAAATAGTTGTATTTATTACAGACTGTACAATTTTCAATTTTTATCAAAGCTGCATCTTCAATATGCAATAAAAATGAATCTTGCAAAAAGCAGTGCTTGTATCGCTGCCATGGTTCGAGAAACAACTTCAGAAATTTCTTTTTAAACAATGGTCCTTACATTGGATGCATTTATTTTGAATGGATGTTGCATGTGTTGGTCCACTGTACATTATGAAGCAGTTTAAATTTTTCCAGCCATGTCATGATTCTCCTCTGCATGGTTTTCCAGCATCACTAGTGGCATTTCACCTGGATCCCACCGTGTTGATTCAAGGCTTATGGTTACATCAAGCACATATGAAAACCATGGAAGTTCACATTTCATTTTAAAACATACAATATACAATTTACTGGAAAGAAACTGCTTCCAGAGATGATTAATATTACAAATTTTTTAATCCACACACAAGTGGGTGTGTATAGTTAAAAAAGTTAGCTACCATATATATTCGAGTATAAGCTAACCCGAATATTAGCTAAGGCACCTAATTTTAGCACAAAAACTGCCTTAAAAATGTGCTGAAAAAACTTGGCTTATCCATGAGTGTGTGTATATATACATTTCCCCCCCCCCCCCCCCGTCATCTTCATTATCTAGGTACTTTAATTTGACTTTTCCCATACTATACCAAAAGAGGTCAATGGCATGTATCTTATCAATATCTTGTCAAATTAAATAGTCACTTCTCCTTACAAATTTTCTCCGTGGGCATGGTTAAGCAATTTCTCTCCCTCGAGATACCTGTATTTTCTTCCTCCCTCTCCTTTCTAAGGAGCCCTAGGGAAGCAGTGGGTGGGTACTCATTAGGCTGCTAACCACAAGGGCAGCAGCTAGAAAACTACCAGCCACTCCCAGGGGGAGAGATGAGATTTTCTATTCCTGTAAAGTTACAGTTGCAGAAACTGTAGTTTTACCCTGCCTCATAGGGTTGTCATATGTCAGAAGTGACTCAATGGCAATGAAGGTTTTTTTGCTTCTCCTTCCTAATCTTTGTTTGTTTGTTTGTTTGTTTTTTTGGGCATCACTGCTCTCCGGCGGTGGGAGGAGGAGGCCCAGCCCCACTGCTGGAATTGAACCTCCGTCCCAGTGGGCCGCAGTCCCGCGCACAACCACGACGCCACCGGGGCTCAGCTCCTTCCTAACCTTGCTAATAGCTCTTCTAGTGCCTCAGGGTACAGCTTTAAATGCCAACAATATATGAAAGACATGTAATACGTTCAAAATTTACACATCTAAAAATACATTCTCACAATATATTCCATTAAATCTGAATAAGATGTATTTTGAGCTGAAAAAAATTGTCCTTCCTACTTTTCCTCCAACTCCAAATTTTCCAATTCACTGCCACAGGGCTGATTCCAGCTCATAGGGGCACTCGCTACAGGCAGAGTGGAAATGTCCTGCGGTTCCCTGTAAACTCTTCACAGGAACAGAAACCTAACCTTTCTCCCTCAGGCCAGCTAGTGATTTCACACTGCTGACCTCCTGTTTAGCAGCTACTTCAGTAAGTGACCCAATCGACTGCTTATCTATCCACTAGCTGAGGCAAAAAATCAGGAGCTTGTGCTTAATGCAGGAGCCCTGGTGGCAGAGCAGTTGAGCTGCTAACCAAAGTCAGCCATGCAAAAGCACCAGCCCCTCTGTGGAAGAAGTGCTCTCAGAAACCCCTAAGCGCAGTTCTCACAGGGTCACATGAGTTGGGACTAACGTGACAGCAATGAGCTTGGCTTGTGTCTTTTCTTTTCTTCCACCCAGTACATTCAAATTCATCAACAAATTCTGTTGGCTCTCCCTACAAATGTGAGCCCTGGTGGCATAGTTACAAGCTGGACTGCTAAATGCAAAGCCGGCAATTCCATATAACCAGCCACTCCTGGGGAGAAAGACGAGGCTTTCTACTTTCATAAAGTTTTACAACCTTGGGTGAGAGGAATTACTGACAGTCAAATGAAGGTCGAACATGGTAACGGCGAAAGATAAAAGTAAAAGGTAATAAAGGAAAGAACTAGAAGGCAAAGGGCATTTATAGAGGTTTAAATACAAGCATACACAGATGTAAATATATTTATATATAATGATAGGGGAAAAGATCTGTGTACATACTTATATGTTAAGTATTAAGGTAGCAGAGGGACATTGGGCCTCTACTCAAGTATTCCCTCTATGCAAGAATAATTTGTTCTAATAACCTGGCATTCTGTGATATTCACCTTCCCAACACCATAGTTGCAGACAAAATGGGTGCATGAGCAAATGTGGTGAAGAAAGCTGATGGTGGCCTGTTATCAAAAGATACAGCATCTGGCGTCTTAAAGGATTGGAGATAAATAAGCAGCCATCTGGCAAAGAAGCAACAAAACCCACATGGAAGAACCACACCAGCCTGTGTGATCATGAGGTGTTGATGGGATCAAGTATCAGGCATTAAAGATCCAGAACAAAAAATCTTATCAATGTGAATGAGGGTGAGTGTGGAGTGGCAACCCAAAGCCCATCTGTAGACAAGAGAACATCTCCTCACAGAAGGGTCACAAGAAAGAGGGGAGCCAGTCAGGCTGCAGTATAGTATCAAGGTAACATACAAGTTTCCTCTAGTTCGTTAATGCTTCCCCCACCCCACCATCATGATCTCGTCTACCTTACAAACTCAGGCTAGATGAGAGCATGCACACTGGACAGCAAAGAGCTGAAACACAGGGAGTCCAGGACAGATAAACTCCTCAGGACCAATAATGAGAGTAGGAATACCAGGAGGGGGAGGGGAAGATGGGGGAGACGGGGAGAACTTATCACAATGACCTACATACAACCCCCTCCCACAGGGACAGACAACAGGAAAGCGGGTAAAGGGAGACATCAATCAGTATAAGACATGAAAAAAAAAATTAATCAAGGGTTCAAAGGAGGGAGGGTGGGGAAGGGGGGAAATGAGCTGACACCAAGGGCTCAAGTAGAAAGAAAATATTTTGAAAATGATGATGGCAACATACGTACAGATGTGGTGCACAAAATGGATGCATGCACTGATTGTGGTAAGAGCTGTATGAGCCTCCAATAAAATGATTAAAAAAAAATAATTACAATCTTGGAAACTACTGAGTTCTATTGGGTATAAGGTAGTATGAATCAGAATTTACTATCAATGGGTCTTACTCTCAAAATACACCTCAAATTTGTGCATTTTTCATCTTTACCACACTAAAGGCACCATTAAATTTCATTTTCTTTTTATAACTCATTCTTAGAAAAATTTTGACAAAAACTAACTCCCTTGCCTGAAATTCCATTTCAAAAATTCCATTTAAATTTCATTTCAGTGACCTTAATCCAGACAATGCCCAAGTCCTCATTTTGTATAACTCAACCTTTGTTTATTTTTTTCTACCATATTAACTTCCTTTTTGTTGCTGGTTCAATCAAGTGCTCTTGTTCTCTGGGTTTTTCTTCCTGGGGTAGCCTTCACTTAGATTTTCACAAGTTTGGCTGATTCAACCTTCAGTTTCTTTCCTCAGAGCGGTCCTTCCTTGACTAAGTTTACCCACAGAAAATACTTATCTCATTACTTGAAAGTCTCTTACTTTGTTCCATTGTCATGTAAAATCCATTTTTCTTGTTTTTTTTTTTTGGGGGGGGGGGGCACCACTGCCCTCTGATGGTTGTGGGAGCTACCCAGCCTTGCTCCTGGAGAGCCACCACTGGGTTTGAACTGACAAGTCCGTGGGCTGCAGTCCCGCACTCAACCACTATGCCACCAGGGCTTAGCCCTATGTTGTTTATTTTTATCCATTTAACTTTTCCTTAGTTTCTTCCATTAGAATTCAACCACTCAGTCAACAACACTGAACACTTATTTTGTGTCAAGAATTGTATCAGGTGTTGAAAACTATTAAAGAATAAAACAGACATGAGTTCCACCCCCATAGAACCTGCATTCTGGAACCCAACACATAAAAAAAGTCTGTCTTGTTTACTCTTATCTGCAGGTCTATAACAATCCCTGGCAAACAGCAAATGTACATTTACTGCAAAATTTAATAAAAAATGATACATCTCTATTTACTCTATTTTTGTAAAATATACCTCATCTCAAAATTCTCGACTTAATATTATGTTCTACCTTTGAACGCTATTACCTTATGGAAAAATACATGTTTGTAACCATCAGCATGCAATTTGGGCTCAAATCTCTAATTCTCTAAATAATAAAAGCATCCCTGAACAGCTGCACTCATTTCATAACCTCTAAGTTCCTTAGATTTTGGCTCATCTTTAGTCTTGCTAGACTGAACTAGACAATGCTCTATCCATGCGCTGAAGACTTTTATATTTGTTACACTAGGTGCAATACACAAATGAAATTACTCATTGATTCATGGTTTAATTGTTAATACATATCTAGAAACTACACCTGGAATCAGTATTTAAACAAATGGATAAAACAATATACTTATGACATTGGGGAATTCTTAGGCCTACAGTTCATTTTAAGGAGCGCTGATGGCACAGTGGCTGCCAACAAATACTGGTGGTTTGAACTTATCCACTGGCTCCATGTGAGTAAAGTCTGGGAGATGCTGCCTTAAGGATTTCTACCTGAACACTCTATGGGGTACTACCGTGTCACACAGGGTCACTGTGAGGCAGAATGTACTCAAGGAAACCTTGTAACCTCTTTATCATTCAGAAAAGCTGGAGGGATGCGCATGCATCCACAAAGCCAAGGAGACTGGATGCGGACTTAGAAATCGTCTGGTGACAAAATGTCAATGAACCTGGGGCTGAAAAGCAAGGCTGAGGCTCAAATTCCTCAGATGCTCCTTACGGGCAAGATGAGTTTTTCTGTTCCTAGAAAACTTTACAGTCTATTGCACGGCTATTGAGTTGGAATCAAATGAATGGCAATGAGTTTATTTTGGTATAACTCCTATATGAAGTCTTCCATAAATAGTTACCTCACTTTAAAGACCATTTCCCACAACTATTATATCATCCAACTATCATTTCATCCAACTACTTAAGAAAACAGCCAAAACACAAATAATTGTATCAACGTTCCCACACGTGAGCACCAACAAATAAGCAACACCATTTTAAACGTTTGGTAATAAACATATCTGCATAACATTTTTCAGATGGTGCTACATTCATTTCTTAGCAACCCAGCTTAAGGCAGGTCAGGCAGGCTAAAGGTCCTAACGCCAAAGTGTATATTCTCCAAGAAAATACAACTGCTACTTATGATTCCAATTCATGCCAATATGCAAAAATATCAGAACCTGTATGAAATCATCTATGGCACATTTTACACACTGGATGATCTTCTCCCCTCATTCACTCTGAAGTCACATTGCACTTTTGTTCAGCTGGCAGTTGCTATTGTGGGGGACAATCAAAATTTGCTTTAATAATCTGTTGCAAAATTCTACAACCCACATTATAACGCATAACCAGTGCTGAATAAATTCCATTTTTTTTCATGCACTTTCTGAAGTTCCCTCATATGTACTGAATTTACAAACTACAGTTGTCTTGTTTTTAATCCATCTACTACAGTGGGGCTGGTGAATGTAATTCACTTAAACTATTTAAAGGAATAAAACTATTTTCACTATGTGTAAAATATCGATCGCACAAAATAATTACCTGTAACTTCAAACTGTTATGAGGGGGTACACCCCCCAAAACAAACTAGAATTACCCCCAAGTTGCCAAAGCTGTGCAATTAAATTTATTTACAAAACCTCTGCAAAATACTCTCCATTAGACTCAATACATTTGTCAAATCTGTGATTTAATTCTTGGAAACACTTTTCAAACGCATCTGTTTGGAGGGTTGACAGCCTCCCATGCGTTTTTCCTTCACCTCTTCTATGTTGTCAAATCGCTGACCTTCCATGTCACTCTCCATTTGTGGAAGGAAAAAGAAGTCACACAGAGCAAGGCCAGAAGTTAGGTAAGGTGTTTGGGGGAAAAGAAAGACATGCTGGGTTTTTTTTGCCAAAATTGGCACAACAAGATGGATGCGTGAGCAGGTGGATTGTCGTGGTAGCAAAACCAGCCCTCCGTATACCACAAAGCTGGCATTTTTTGTTGCACACTGCTACAAAATCTTTTCAGAACCTCTAAATATAAAGCTTGATTAGTAGTCTAACCTGGTAAAACGAACTACAAATGAACTAAGTGAATATCTTCATTCATATGGAAAGTTGATGGACATCCAGAATGAGGCTTTCCACACTTTTTGAAATGAGAAAACCCCTTGTACACTTGATTTTTTCCCGTAACATTGACCTTGTGTTCAACATCAAAACAATTTCTGCATTTTTCCCAAGCAGGAGACAACAATTTCAGAGCAGCACGCTGTTCTGTTAAATTGGCCATCACTAAAAAACAACGTTCAAGCAAAACGGCTTTACGGAAAGAATTCACTGAACTTTCTCAGGCAACACCACTGGGTGCCCTACCTCAGAGTGAGTTACTTGATGCAGAGTGAATTTCTTAGTATGCTAGCAGAAAAAATGCATACTACAAGCGGGGATCTCTCTCCTCCCCCCCCTTTTTTTGGGGGGGGGGATATAAACCCCCTGCTAATTCAAATTGCAACTTTAGATTTCCCACAATTTATAAATATGCAGAAAATATAGCTACTTCAAAAATTTGAAGTTTAAGAGAAAAGCTATGTAAGTCACTTTATAATGGTGATTCTCAATTTGTGGGTTGTGACCTCTCTGGGAGTCGAATGACCCATTCACAGGGGTCACCCAATTCTTAACAGTAGCAAAATTATAGTTATGAAGTAGCAAATAAAATCATTTTATGAGGGCTGAGCCCGGTGGCGTAGTGGTTGTGCGCGGGACTGCGGTCCACTGGGATGGAGGTTCAATTCCAGCTCCACAGGAGCAAAGGCTGGGCCTCCTACTCCCACCACTAGAAGGCAGTGATGCCCCAAAAACCAAAAAAAAAAGAAAAAAAATCATTTTATGGTTGAGGGGGGCAGTCACCACAACACGAGAAACTCTCTTAAAGGGCCGTGGCATTCGGAAGGTTGAAAGTCACTGCTCTATAGGAAGGCTAACGCTAGAAAGAAAAGATATTCCTTATAAATCCTCTTCTAAGACATAGGGGCACAAACTATAGCATCATTCCAAGTTATTATTCCTTTTAAAATGCCACCTTCTGTTGTGAAATTACTATTTTAACCAACTTCTGATAACAAATCCTCTCAAATTTTTCCAGAAAATGTAGTCAAAATTCACACCTTTATATAAATATATAAACTGAACTTATTACCTAAATCCAAAACTCCAAGTCATGGCAACTGAGTTGAGAGTGATTCACAGGAACCAGAAAAGGCAAAAAAAAAAAAAAAAAGTATGCTTTGGGTTTCTGTACATTTTTATGAGTAGATAGCCTTATCTTTTTTTTTTCTTTTTTAAATACGAGAACATTTATTGCACAAGTAAATGTTGAGATCCTTAAGGTGAACTTGATGCTGCAACAGCTGCCCTCTTGGGGTTTAGGCGTTGTTCCCTCACGGAATCCATGCCTCAATCTGCGGTATATAATTTTGAGGCACCGGTGGTATTTCGTCTTTTAGCCTTGGCACTCCAGTTATACTTTCTCTTGCGCTTGGTGGGGTGGCCACAATTGCCGCAGGTCGACTTCTGGAGATGGTAGGCCTTGGAGCCACAGCGGCGGCACAAGGTGTGCGTCTTATTGCAACGCTTTCCGAAGGATGACGTTCCCTTCGTCATCTCGCTTCTGCGGCCGAGACCAAAGAAGCTGGAAGCGATAGACTTATCTCTTAAGTGGGTTTGAACCACCAACCTTGTGGGCAGCAATCCAATTGTTAACTCTACAGCATTTCTAAGACTCCTTGCCATTACTTAATAAGCACGTGCTCCTATGCCAAAGGGCTCAGCCACGGTAACAGTTGTGAAGAAGGCTGAGGACCGCAGAGTTTCATTCTGTTGTGCAGAGGGTCCCCATGGGTCAGAATTGATGTGATGGCACCCAATGGCATGCGTGGTTTCCCTAGATGTTCCTCAGATTTCCAAGGCTGTGACTTTTTTCAGTAATTCTCCAAGGCCATTTTCAGAGGTGCCTCTGAATGGCTCGTAACTGCCAATTTTTTAACTAGTAGTGGAGCTCTTAACTGTTTGCACTTTTACCTCTACTATTTTGTACCATGATACAGCAGAATGCAAAAACTGAAATCCTGTCCATTTTAAGCAAATATTAGAAGTGAATGGTTTCATGTTTAATCCTATTTACAAATTCACGAATAGCCTACTATCTCTTACTTTGTTTACAAAACTTAAAAGCTGCATGATGGTGGTGCTGTGTAAGGAATGAGCTATTAATTGCAAAATCCGTGTTCCAAACTCACCAGGCACTCCACTAGAGAAAGATGAAGCTATTTGCTCCGATAAACTCTGTATCCTCAGACACCTAACAGACTACTACCTAGGGAAAACAGGAACACTGTGAATCAGAATCAACTCGATGGCAAAGGGAAACAGAGGGAAGCTCACCACAAACCCCATGGTTTCCCGTCACAAAGCACCCACTTGGACACAGTAAACCTGTAAGATCCATTTTTTTTTCTCTAAGATTGTATTTTATAAGAAAATGAGGCCAAAGGATGTGGCACAAATCCAAAATTTTAAACAGTAAACTGAGTATAAAACTGATTATCACCAAAATAAAAGTAAGCACTAACACTTTATGCAACTAGACATTCTAGTTTTCAAGATTCATTTTGCAGTTTCTTCTCGGATTGTTTATAACTTTTACATTTTCCATTATCCTATTTAAAGAACAAAGTGCTAAGTGGATTCCAATTTATACTGCCCCTGTGAGACAGAGTCAAACTGCCCCAGAGGGTTTCCAAGGCTGTCATCTTTATCAACATGGTCTGTCCCATCTTTCTTGTACAAGCAGCTGAGTTCAAACCTGGAGGGTTCTTTTCAGGCAGTGGCAAAGTGCTTAGCCGCTCAGCCACTGAGCCACGGGGGAGCCTATCCTGGCTTCCTCTTAATCAGGCGACAGAAGCAAAATACTCGTTCTGAAATCTGCGACAGTGGAATCTCAGCTTTCTCACCTGTTATCTTTGAGAAGTTGATGACAAATATGAACTGTTTGCCTAAAAACAGACACCATCATCAAATTCTGTGTATCACAGAAACACCCCAATTTCCAGGGTTATTTCCACATTTTCATAGAACCTCAGCTTATAAACTCTAAAAAAATCGGAGAAGTTGAAATTCAATTTTATTATTATTTCCAAAGTTATCTTTGATTTTTTGAGATTATTTCCTCTTCCATGCAAAATCCTCAAATGTTCTCCATTCATTTCTACGTCACACTATTTGTAAAAGCGTAGCTTTGTTTCTACTATAGTTTAGACGTCACAAATTTCTCTTAACTTTAAGAGAATAGACAGAATGGACAAATCTAGATTGCTATTTGTTTCAGGCAGACGGGCTAAACATCTTGGTTTACAGAACAGTAAAGAGGGGGTAGAAGATAACATTTTTGGATTCTTAAAAAAAGAGAATTCAAACTTTTAAAATTATTCAAAAATGATTGTCTTATTCTATAAAATAGCAAGGCACTCTTTCATTTTTTAGAAATGTAGTAACTATTGCTTCTCAAATCGAGATTATGTATACTGTTTCCAACTTAATTATTCCTAATGTCTAATTCAAAACCAAGCAAGATCTGACCACTTACGTTGGCCTTACAACACTCTAAAATGACAGAAGAGAAAGATGCAGTTTCAAAATAGGAATGGTGGAAACTATTTCGTCTGGTAACACAGTCCTATTAAATCAAGATTATAGATTTTGATGGCTTGACCTATGGTCTCAAAAGTTGGCTCTCTGGGCTACTATACTTTTCAAACATCCCACTCAAATCAATCATGTAGCAGGGAAATAAAGGCTAAACCAACCTCCAACCTTTACAAATGGAATCACACACTCTACACCAGCGGTATTCAACCTGTGGGTCGTGACCCCTTTGGGAGTCAAAATGACCCTTTCACAGGAATCACCAGATTCATTGTAGTAGCAAAATTACAATTATGAAGTAGCAACAAAAATAATTTTCGGGTTGGGGAGTCACTTATACAACATGAGGAACTGTATTAAAGGGCTGTGGCATTAGGGAGGTTGAGAACTGCTGCTCTAGACATTCCAACAACAAATTATAACTACTAAGGGAGTCAAAGCAAAAAACTGCCCTAGAATCAACTCTGACTCAGTGACCCTGTAGGAGAGAGCAGAAGTGCCCATGGGTTTCAGGAGTTGAAAGTCTCCTCTTTTGGCCGATGGATGAACAGCTAGTGGTTTCCAACTGCTGACCTCCTCCAACTTATCTACTAAGGGAGCCAGAGCCAGGTAGCTCCAATTTGCTAAATCAACTTTTGAATGTAAAAAGCACCCATAAACAACTGCAGCAATACAAAATTTAATAAAAAAAAATTCAATAGTATATCTTTTTAAAGCTATCCTTTCAACTAAATATGATGCTAGGCCCATAAATTTAAGAGACATCTGTTCTCCCTTATCCTTTCCTACCTCAATTTGGGTATAATTTGTGTAAACTTTTGTCCTTTTTCAAACCCAAAAAGGAACTCATTATTTGTATCAGTTATAAGTGAAAGTCTCTTGCTTCCCTAAGGCAAGAAAGCAACATTTGGGTTTCAGCAAATGCAAAGCTTTCATCATCTGTTACTTTTTAACTTAGCAAGTTACAATGTATTACAATGTACAATTGAGATACATAATCCCCAACATCAACAACTTAGAGGTCTTTTCTTTTTTTGAGGGAGGGCATCACTGCTGGAGGTGTTTTCTTAAACCCACTAAAAATAAAATCCATTAAAAAAAAACCCTATCAACTAAATTCTAAGACTAATATTTGTTATCCTCTAATTCATTGTGGGGGTGGGGCATAGGACTGCTAGTTAAAATCATTTAAAAATTATAGCATGTCTAAGAAGGCTAGCATGTTTGTTTACATTAAGGTAAATTAAATGCAAACACTAATAATGTTATTTTCTCAATGTTAAGACCTAGATTTGTCAAATTTACCACACAAAATATGTGATACAGTCCCATAACAATTTTCCAGATACATTTTGATCAGGAAATGCCTTCTTAATCTGGTAGTACATAAGAAATGGGTCTCATCTAAATCTGCCTATTTTTCTAAGTTAGATATTAAATCCATGTTCTTTCTGGGTCGATGGAACATGAAAACGAACAACAACAAACATTTTAACTAATGTGTCAGTCCAAAGGCATTAATTCACATCTCAGCCCCTCTTCTTAACTATACAAACTCTTCCGGCAAGTTACCCAAACCTTTATTTTCTAAGGTTAACTCAGAATTCAAAGATCTTATTGAAGCTTAAGGAGCCCTGGTGGTGTGGTGGGCTGTGCATTCAGCTGCTAACCACAAGGTCACCAGTTCCAGTCCACCAGCTGCTCCTCAGGAGAAGGCGTTCCTGTGAAGATTTAAAGCCTCAGAAACCCGAAGGTCAGTTCGACTGTCCTTACACGGTTGCTTAAAGTCGGAATTGACTCAATGTTAGTGGGTTGAGTGTGTATTTTCAATATTGACGAACATGCTGTTATTTTAAATATACCATTTACATTGCCAACTACGACCAGAATTATAGAACAGCTTGTTTAGTAGTTATTTTCACATTCTTTTATTAAGTTCAGTTATCCATTCCTGAGGTCTATGTCTCATGCTCATAAATCTGAGATGCAAAGGGAAACCAATTCCAAACAGATGAGCAGTGTAGAGGGTTGGGCAATGGGGAAAATCGCTTAAATACTTTCAAAACACTCCACCACCACCACCACCACCCCCTAGCCCACCGCCAACGCTACAAATGATACCTCCTCTGAAGTTGTTTCAGTGAGCAAAATTTACCTGCACAAAATTCACAACTACTGATGCTTCAGGTAAGCTTAGCTGACTTTGGGTTATAGCTCTTGGGGTGTCCAGAGAATTCATAGAAACAGTACCTAACTATCTACAGTGTACTTGCTCTCTTCCTGGGGGTTGAAAACAAGAACTACAAATTAATGCCCAAGGTATCCCAACAAGAAAGTATTATCTGTAAAACTTACAAACAAAAATAAAACCAAAAGACGAGATCCTGCAGTCACAAGTACTTTTAATTTGTAAAAAAAACCCAATACAAAAATCCAAATCACTTATTTAAAGGTCAACAAATGCACCATTCAACTCGAAAGCTGATACAAACCAGAAGAAAATGGGGCACTGTTTCAGATAAGGTGCTGACAGGTGGACCACGGGGACAATCTCAAGGACCACATGCACTTAGCGCGCGGCGGATCTTCAAGGGTAGAGTAAGGCACTACTCTTAAAAGGGATCATTCAACTGTCACAACTATTTGACTTTAACAGGCTAAGCAACCCAAACAGTTTCAACAGCTTTATTTTCAAACAGAGTACAGAGCATCGTGACATTTGGAAATCTTACAGTACCAAATCCAATCGAAGTATGACAGCACAATTTTCCACAACAAAATTGTAGCACACAAATCCACGCCACTCCATGACTTCCTGGAACTGTCAATACACTTGCCCCCTGTTTGCACCTGAAAACCAATTCCTGAGCATTAGAAGTCATCAAGTTATCTTCTCACCGCTGGGAGGGGGGTCGGGGGGGGCGGTCGGAACGATCGGTGGTCCTCTTATCCTCCCCATCGGACCCCAAATCCCCAAAGGGGACCGATCGCTACCATGAAACGCCTCTTCGCTGTCAACTGTCATTCAAATGGGGCACCCCACTCGATTTGGACAGCGCAACGGGAGGAAGTCCCCGGACGCACGGAGGCAAACTTAACTCAGTTCAGTTACGGGAGAGGAAGGTCTCTCTGGGAAAGATGCATCTACCCACTTGGACATTAAATCCGGCCTTTGCTCCCCCAAACAGGCGCAGGAGGGCAAACCGAAATGTGTTCTCCCGGAGAAGAGAAACGGCCGGCCAAGTTCAGGCTTGCGGAGGGGAGCGCCCTCTCCCCTCCCACCCAGCCGTCAGCAAGCCACTTTCTCAAAGAGCGCAGGGAAAGGCAGCGCGAGCACTCGCGGCCGCCGGCCAGGGAAGGATGCGGAGGGAGAGAGAGAGAGAGAGGTTCTGGGAGGGCCCGTCAAGTTCGGACCAAGCTGCTTGGAAAGTGAGCCGTCCGGACAAGGTGTGCGACGCCCCGGACCTCTCGCTGCAAGGAGGGGGACCGAAACTAGCCGGAGCGCCCCGCGGCCCGGCTCCCCCGGACACTCCACGTGGGGGCTGCGTGCGGGGAGCCCGCCGCCCCGCCGCCCCGCCGAGCCCGGAACCAGCGCGCCCCGGCGGCGGCGGCGGCGGTGCGGCGACCCGAGAGCGCCACCCAGCGGCCCGCCGAGAGGCCTGCAGGCAGGTCCGCCTCGGCGGCCGGGCGCCGCACCCCGCCGCCGCCGCCGCCCAGCCCGTTCCCCTCTCCGGATGCATCAGGCCCAGCCCAAGAACTCAAGATCACAAAATGGCTGCCGGCAGCGCCGTCACGTGACCCCTTTGTGCCTTTCGGGCCCCCGAACTCGGCGGGACCCGGGGCCAAGGGGCCAGGGTCGGCGGGTGGCCTTAGAAGGGGCCCTGGCGGGCCGCGGCGGCCGGGGTCGGGGCCGGGGGAGGCGGGGTAGAGGGCCGGCCGGCGACCGAGTGTCGGCGGGGAAGAGAAGATGGCGGCCATTTTGTGTGGCTCGGTGGCTCCGTCGCCGCCGCAGGCGGCAGCGGGAGCGGGGCCCGGCGGTGGGTCGGACAGGGGAGTTAACACGTACCGACTCCTCTTCCTTCTCCATTCCGGTGGGCATCTGCGGCACGGCCCGGTTTATCGAGGCGTATTCGTGCAGGTCGGGCAGATCCTCACAGCGGAACACCGGCAGCGGCTTCGAGGCGTCTAGCGCCCGCGCCCGAAACGACAGTTTACTCATCTCAGGCGCAGCAGAAACCTCTCCGCTCTGGAGAAACGGCCCCGGCCAGCGGGATCATGGAGAACCGGGGGTTCGGTCCCCACTCGCCTACCGCTGCCGGGGACTGGAGGGGCGGAGCGCAGAGCCCGCCGTCCGGGCACTAACAGCAGCCGGGAGGGTGGGAATGTGTGGCGCTCCGCTCCTCGCTCGCTCGCTCTCTTCAATACGCCATGGCCAACATGGCGGACATTAAAACTCCACTGTGCGCTCTTCAGCCAACCCCAGCCATTCCCCACACTGCATCGCGCAGCGGCGCGGGCACGCGGGGGGGGGGGAGCGCGGGCTCGAGACCGGGCGCCGGCACGGAGCGCGCGTCCCGCCAACCCCCGGCTCCCGCCGGCCTCGCTCCCCGCGTCTCGCTCCTCGCGGCCCCCGCCCTCCGCCGCCCGGGAGGCGGACGGGGCCGCGGCGCGCCGGGACGGGGGGCGGCGTGCGGACGCTCGGGCGCCCGGAGCCCACTTGGCCCGGAGCGCCGCTCGCGCACACGCTCACTTTCTCACGCTCGCGCCCTCGCTCCCTCCCGCCCTCCCTCCTCCCGCCCAGCGCCGGCTCCGGAGCGGCCGAGGCGCGGGCAAAGTCTTCGCAGCCCGCCGCCGCCGGCCGGGGAAGGGAAGCCCGGGCTCGGCGCGCTCCGGGCGGGCACCTGTCACCGCGGCAGCCCGGGCGCCGCGTCCCCGGCCTCGGCCGCCGGAGTGGCTTTCCCCGCCGGCGGCCGCGATGCCCAGGGATGCCCGGGCCACCCTCGGTGGGCGTTTTTGGAAGGCGGTCCGGAGGCCGGGTGGGCTCTGAATGCGTGTCGTGTGACCGCGGCGCTGGACTTGACGTCTTTAAAACAGAAAGGCACACGACGTTAGGGGCACACGTTCACTTTCGGTGAACTTGAACCTGCAGTTTTGTGCTTCCCGTGGACTGGATGGAGTGTGGGGCTCTAGTCTCCATTAGGCGCCCCATGAAATCATGGGTGAGTTTCCCACCCATATCAACCGTAAACATTCTACTTTCCTCTCTACCCTACTTTTAACAAGACCCCACATTAAAATTTTTTTATTGTCTTCGGAGCACAGGGAATGATTATTGGACATTAACCGACTGGAAAAATAATAAAGTCATAGCGTCAAAATTTTAGTCATTTAATTTCTATTCCGTCCACGAGTTTCTGTTGGTACTGAAAGAAAAGGCTGTTTCCATGACAGTCATGGGTTCGCACTGATTCTGATCATTTGTTCTCTGGAAAACTTTGTAAGATTTAAGTGTATGAAGACCTGTCATACTCCTGCCCCCCACCCCCAAAAAATGAGAAAACAGATGAGAACAAATGTACATGGTTATGTATTTGATGGCTGCCGTTTGTTTTTTTTGACACCCTGCTACCCGCCCCCCGACCCCCCCCGACCCCCCAAAGAGCTCTTTCTCATGGAAAGTTTTAAAATCGGATTGCTGGAGTGAGTTTAATACTTTAGGTAACAAAATTTCAAATGTTCAGCAAGATGCAACAGTTGCTTTACAAAGTCTGCTCTTTCCCCTGGAGGTCACATAGTAAAAATAATCGGTGTTCTTAAATGCAGGGTTGGAATAGACTGTTATTAGCCCAGGGCACATGGGCAAACTGCTATCTGCCAGGTTGGTTCAGTAGGGAGGGAAGGGGAAAAGGAGAGACAGATAGTGCAGTTTTCTATAAATTATTGTAAAGTTTCAGCTCACCTCTGGGAGGCAAACAGATGTTAACCTACATTTCTTGTAGCAGCACTGCATTGACTCATTCAGTGGACTTTTCAGGGAGCCCCTACCGTCACTACCGTCACCCACAGATGCTGCTCATAACTTGGTCCCTACAGAACCACTGGAAAAACAACAAGAAAACCCACGGCGCATGACTTGGCCACCCCCAAAGTCATTCTGAGCCTCTACCGGACCAGACAGCCTCATCTTTCTCCACCTGGAGATGGTGGTGGGTTTGAACTACTGACCTTGGAACTAGCAATCTTATGCTTGCCTGACAGCATCCCCAGGGCTCATTGCTCAGCCACCCCCTCTTCCTTAAGCAACTGGGAGGAGAAAGACCCATAAAAAGCAACTGTCACCACCACCACCACCACCACAAGGCTATAAGTGTTAGGATGAAAACCCAGGCAATTGTGGGCACAAGCAGCAGGGAAGTGCGAGTGAGGGCTTTGCGCCAGTCTATGCTGGTTTGACCCCCTGCT
The DNA here is from genome assembly GCA_004026705.1 of Nesogale talazaci. Lineage (NCBI taxonomy): Eukaryota > Metazoa > Chordata > Mammalia > Afrosoricida > Tenrecidae > Nesogale > Nesogale talazaci. The sequence goes on along the minus strand of PVJH01000323.1, from coordinate 327,101 downwards.
GAGAAGCTGCATTTCCAGCTCTCATATACTGAGTGAGAATCTATATTTTAACAAGAATCCCAGGGTGATTCTTAAAAGATCTCCAGAGAATCCACATGTTTAGGTAGCTCACCTGGGCTCAGGCTCAAAATGTGGATTCTGATTCAGTATATCTCCAGTGGAAATGAAAATTCTTAAGCAAGAATTGAACCAGATTTAGCAGTTCAGAGCCCTGGAAACTATTGTCTGAAATTCATATATTCCTCGCCACCCTAGAATATTAGATTCCTGAAAATTCCAATAGAAGCCGTAATTGGAAGTCTTCATGGAATAAAAGAGTCGTTAACTTATCAGTGAGTTAAGGAAGTGAGCCAATTTCTTTTACTTTTATTAAGATAATTAGTTCCTTGTTCTTTGGAAACTAAAATCGTCCTCCACAAAAGTTCAAAAATATGCTTACAAATTTACCCTTTCTTTCTTCTAGAAATAAAACACCTGCTGTGTGTGTGTGTGTGTGTGTGTGTGTGCGCGCGCGCGCGCGTGTGCTTCCTGTATTGATTCCCCATCCAGCTCCTCAATGCCCTGGGTCTTAAACCCTCAGATCCTGTTGGTCCCTAAGGACCCAACGGTCTCAAACCCCTGTAGAAGTCAGCTCATTTCCTTCCCTTAAACTCTAGGGGTGCAGCAGTAAAGGTCTAGGATGATTTCCTCAGCTCCCTTTATTCTGGGGCGGGGGGGGCGGGGGGGGAGGGTCTTCCGTGTTAAGCACCCTATGACTAACAGAAAGGTTGGGGTATCTCTCACCCACCTAAAACCATCTGCTCCCAAAGGGTCAGAGCCTTGAAAAACCTATGGAATTTAGTACTCTGCAAACCTAGGATCAGCACAAATCCAAATCCACGAAAGGGTTTTTTGCTTGCCTGTAAACACTTTCTTGCAAACAAGGCTACTTCTGCACTCTCGCTTTCACTTTCACTTTCTTTTCAATTCTCAACCTATGGCTGCTTCATTCTCTAAATGAACCAAGCAAGCAGAACTCAAAACCATTGAGTCAATGAGGACCGATATTGACTACCTGTGGGCTTCCAAGACAGTAACTGTTTACGGGAGTGGAAAGCCTTGCCTCCTGTGGAGCACACTTATGACCATGAGGATCACACTTCGACTCTTACCCACTATACCACCAGGGCTCCCTACCAAACAAAGTGATATGAAGTTTTAAATGCTGAAACGCACACACACAGCTGAACGTACTAACATTTCTTGTTAGGGAGACTTGGTTGAGGACCAGTGTGGAGTATTTAAAAAATAGCTGTAATTCACACGACAAATATTTATTGAATGACTAAACAACCCACAGTACTATCAGTGTAAAGAATACAAACAACATGCCAGCAAAGTGATACTTCAGGAACCAAATGAAGTGCGGTGGGAATTTAGAAAAGGGACCCATTGGCTCCAGTTGGGTTCACTGGACCTCACAGACACAGTGGTATATGAGATCGCTTGGAAGGAAGGAAACTGGAAATAGGAGTGATGTGCTTGAAAGTACTTATGGGAGGAAGCAACTATAAGAACAGAAAGGCAGTAGTAGGTGACAGTCAGGTGTGTTTGAGGATGAGGAGTTTATATTTTGGCCAGCATTCAGTAGGTGACAATAATAGCTATCCCAGTGTGAGGTAAACCTGGTGAGAATTTGGGTGGAGGGAATAAAGCAGAAAGTAAAATGATATCAGTTGTTTTCTGTTGAAAACACTGTCATCAACGTGGATCAATATGCAACATGATAATGATGGTGGCTTCTCTTTCAAACACCAAATTTATTTTTGAAAAGAGAAAAGTTACTGAGAGAATAAATATATGTCAAGTGCAGCTGTCCTAACACTGCTTCCCCCCCACGACACCCCCCACTTGTACGTATTCAGCCTGAAAGATGGTTCTCCACATTGGGTTATGCCCAATGTGTCTGTTCCTAAGCCCTCCTCTTCTTTGCATATGTTTCTGTGATTTGACTCTGTACACAGGGGCTTCACAAAGTTCCAGGAACATAGAATGAAAGGGTAATAGAATCTTTCCACAAACATCTCGAAGCTCCCTTGTATTTCCACTCACACGGTTTTAGAAATAATCACACCCAGAAACAACTGCCAACTCAAATAACCCTTTATTCATTCAATTCTTCAATGAACCTTAAGAGTCTCTCTCTCTCTCTCTCTCTCTCTCACACACACACACACACACACACACACATACTGTGACTCGTGACAACTGATGATAGCAGTTAGATGCTATGTGTTCCAGGGATATGAGCAAATCAACTGTCTCCTTTGGGGCTTCAGAATGAATGCATACCACCAAATCAATGGACCTAAACTTCCATTTGTATTCTGTATCCTCTTTACTTCCACAGGCACATAACATCTCTTTATTTTGCTCACTAAATAACGGTTAAAGTTCTGTAGTGTGCTTGTCAAGGTCTCTCAAGATTTGCTTCCCGCTCTGTACCCAGAATCACTTGTCATTATTGCCCTCTCTCCACTCTAGTGTGCTAAATCTCATCACTGCTTTCAAAAATCATGTCTCTCTTACCACCAGGTTTTTATTCATTTATTTCCTTTCACCCTCTTCCTCCCTCTTCAGCGAGGCCCATCTATTTCTCACTATCCAAATTCTACTGCTCAGAAATATTCCTTAAGTTAAATAAAACAAGCCAGGCTCTAGTGAATGAAACTGTGCTTAATTCAGTAACCAAAGGGTTACTGAAGCCCCAACTTATGGTGGAACCCAGTAGTACAATGGTTATCACTTGGGCTGCTAACTGTAGGACCAGCATTTTTAGCCGGCCCAGGAGAGAAAGAGGGCTTAGTTCTGTAAAGAGTTACTCTCAAAAACTCACAGGGGCAGTTTTACCCTGCTCGCCCTTTAGGGTCTCTATGATTTGGTAGGGAATTTCATTTTGTTTTTCACCGATGGTACCTGTGGGCATGACCTTGATAGGATATAGGGCTTCTGAAGACGTTATCAGCTGAGCTAGCATGACATCATTCTGGAGTAGGGTATTTCCTAATCCCATCTCAATGGTGTCCTTCAAAAAAAGAAAAACAACACAAAAAACCCCAGCAACAAAACAACCCCCAAAACAGAGAGACAGATAAGGGAAGGCGGCCATGTGACAATGAAGGTGGAAATCTGAGTGATGTAACCTAAAGTCTAGGATTGCAAGAGACTAGGAGACAGTCATGCAGCGCACTCTTTCTCAAAGCAATCAACAGACGTGGCCAATACCTTGCTTTAGAACCATTCCCTTCCTACGAGCCAGGGAACTTCTGTTCGTACAAACTGCCCACTTAATCGTAGGTGTTGCTTAGTGTTGGGGATGTTAGATATGATTTGTTCACTATGTGAACACCCTATTACATACTTACAAACCTTTCCCATTCCAAATCCGTCTATACGTTAAATATGAACAGAAGTCAAAACAGTTGGGAATGGCTGATATCTAACATCAGCCAACTGTTTCTCTTCGTATGTAGGACATAGAGTATCTTTCTATGCATAAAAAGGTAAAGAACCACTTTCAGATACACTGACACATCTTTAACATAATACAACAGCAACAACAACAGTAATAATGTTTGGATGCATGCCACAAAGTAATGCCTGTTCCTGAGTACAGGCCATTGTATATACACTAAGGTTTAATGTAGTTTGACCTGAATGGCGTTGGGGTCACTCATTTGCAGCAGGACGTCATGTGGCCAGGAACTGTATTGGGGAGAAATACATGCCACTGTGCTTTCTCATGATGAACCTATGGAACTAAAACATAGGTCAAGCACTGGAATTGTCTCTGGCCCACAATATATACTTAATAGGTAGAAAACGATGCGACCATCCTTCAAAATTCAACTCCATTATAAGCTCCTTGCAACTTTCACTGAGTAAACAACTTCTCGTGGTCTAATTTCCTCCAAGGGAGCCCTGCGGTGGAAACCAAACAATGCTCCCCAGCCTGCACCCAAGTTCCCATTTCTAAAGTCCTACTGCGCTGCAGTCAGTCAGAACCATCACTCCCTCACTGCCATCTATTGCACATTCGAGGGAATTTGGCAGAACAATGGTTATGCACTCAGCTGCAAACCCACCCGCCCCACCACAGGAGAAAAAACAAAAACCCCAAATCAAACCCAGTGGTCTTCCTCCATAGAGATTCAACCAAAACTAAACCCACTTCCACCAAGTCCATTCGACTTATAGCGTCCCTATACAGGCTTCCCAGGACTGCATATCTTTGCAGAGGCAGACGGCCTCGTTTTTCTCCCTTAAAGTGATTGGTGGGTTTGAACCATGGACAACTAGTCCCCCCATACAGCCCGCAGCACCACGGGATCCTCCATAAAGAATTTCAGCCTAGGGAGTCCTAAGGGATAGATAGCTTCACTGTTTTATGGCGACCCCATGAGTCAAAATAGACTCCACAGCAAACAGCATTGAACACTTATTATATACAAAGCGATGTAAAAGTGCTATCTTGAACTGCTTTCATGGCAGTTCTACGAGGTACGTCCTCTTGTGCTTCGGAAAGTTACCTGCCCTGCCTATGGTTCCAAAGCTACCAAAAGGCAATACTGGAATTTAAATCCCTAACTGTCGATCCCAGAGCAAAGCCACAGAAGATAAAAGTGAATTGGGAAGTGAAATGGAAGTACTGGGAAAAAAGATGCTGACTGTAGAATTATTCTTTCAGGGGTTTGGCAGTGAGGAGAAAGAGACGGAGAGGAGGAGAGCAAGGGTTTTCTTGTTTTTAAGGATCAAAGAAATGTGGACATGTTTTCATGCTGCAAGGAAAGGATCATGAATCAGTCTTAGTAACTTCTCCCCTGGAGGCCAGCGGGAAGGAAGGCAAGTCTGGATAATATAAAGAAGTGACTTTCTTTGATGAGACAGCACGATTTTTTAAAACCCTAGGACTTATGCATTAAAAAAATATTTATTGCGTGTCTGTTAAGGTTAGGCAAAGTGGCTTGTGGAGAAACAATGATAAATGGCTCTGGCTGTGCTGCTGGGTTAGTGTTGGAATGCTAACAGCCAGGTCAGGGGTTCAAAGCCATCAGGTACTATTTTCAAGAAGGATGAGGCTGGATGCTAATACAAAAAATTCACAGCTGTGTACATTTACACTGTGTAGGGTGACAATCAAAATGGACTTAATGGTGGTGGGTTAATATGAGCTGGTGGTACACCATACTGCATTTGCATTTAATGTGAAGTATGTGAGATCCATTTCCTTAAAAATGTGAATTTGACCCATTCGTCTACTAAAAAGTACTATAGTGCTATATAGGAAATCATTGTGTGAAAATGTTAATACTGAATTATCATGCTTTAAATTGAAGCAGTAATCTCCCCCACCCACCCATCTCTCTGCTTTTCACTTTTCTCATAAGCTTTATAAAGAAATGGCAACAAAGTAACTTTTCCAAATTAAGATTTAAGAATATGCAAACTGAAAGCCCTTTAGGAAGCGAGTTTGTTTCCTCTTCATTTAGGAAATGCCAGCCAGTACACAGTACAGCTAGCATTGAGACAGTCTTAATGGAGTGTCACAGAAACAGTATCTGAACTGGGGAGCTCAATGGCGTTGGTTTATCATAGAATCCTGTGCACAATAGTTACGAACTAGTTGACAAATGGCCAGCCCCCATCTGTCTGCCGAGGCGTGTGTGTTGCTGTGATGTTGAGCCGGTTGTTGCAGAATTTTTACATGACTGGGTGGCGCATGGAGCTGCTCATCACAGTGTTTTGAACACCCAGCTGCTCTGTTAGAGAAGGAGGAGGAAGACTTACAGGCTCAGAGACCCAAAGAGGCAGGCCTACCCTGTCCTGTCTGGTCACTATGCGTTGGGATTGACTGGATCTCAGGGAGCTCTCATTGATAACAGACTCGGAAGAGATGTCTGGCACTCTAATTCGAAAACCCAGCCAATGAAAATCCTACAGGAATCACCAAGCTCCGCTTTGTGGCCAGTCATGGAAACTCCAACGATTGCAGACGCTTTCCGTTTCCTTGTGCACACGGGTCTTTCGGACACACGGTTCGGAATCCGGACCGAGGGGAGGGTAGCTAATGATACGTGTGGTATAAAGGAAGGGGATTCAAAACAGGTCGTCCTCCAGTCCATATTAGAGAATATGGGGGAAATTGCCAATCCTTGTGAACCTAGTCATTTTCATTAAATTCTATCGCCAACCTAGACTTAAAAGAAGAAGAACCTCGAATTCCAGATGCTAACTGGGACTCGTAATGAAGTTTGAACGCTTTTAGGATTTGGATCCCTCAGTCCCGGGTCCTAGAATCATCCCAGAGTCCTGGGCGGCTAATACCAAGGTTGGCGATTCAGACACATCGGAGGGAAGACGGGGCGATCGGGGACCATCTGCCCTACAAAGATGACAGTTTCCGAAACCTCTAGGGGCACTTGTCCTCGGTCCTCAGGGCTCAGCATCGACCCGCAGAACTGCCCCGTGAGATTTGCAGCCAGTAACCCTTTCGGGGAGTAGAAAGCCCCTTTTTCCTCCCGCTTGCAGTGGCCGGTGGTGTCAAACTGCTGTCCTCGCGGAGCGCAGTGCCACGCGCCCGCCCTGTACACGAGTCTGTGGCGACCGCAGGATGCAGGTGGGCAACAATCACCTGTGCCTTTCCTCACCAGTCCTCGGTGCCGACATCTTAATGAGGATCCTGTCAGAGAGGCGCTCTGGAGCAAAACAAGGGAACCATTTGGAACCTGAAGAGGTACAGCTTAGAACTCAATAGGAGAACTCACCCCGCAGTCCCCCTTTCCACTCCATATATAGATGAATGCATGGTGTGCTTAGGAGGAAAGTATGTGGTAGTCATTAACTTGGTTATGTTAACTGTCCCCCAGGCTGTGCAGTGTAGGATATGACAAATAATCATAGTTTACAAATTGTCCAGGCTTCATGGGGAGGGGGAAGCAGAGAGGGAGGGGAAATATGAGGAACTGATACCAGGGACTTAAGTGGAAAGACAATGTTTTGAGAATGACGATGGCAGCAAGTGTACAAATGTGCTTTACATACAATGGATGGATGTATGAATTGTGATGGGAGTTGTATGAGCCCCCAACATAATGATTTAAAAAACAAAACAAATCAAACGAAAAACAAGGGAGGAAGAAAAGGCACACATCTTTACTTGACTTTCAACCTTGAGGAAACAGACTATGTTGTTGGCTGGCAGGTACCAGGATTTGGTTCCAATCCATAGTGACTTCATGCACAACAGAACAAAACACTGCCTCGTCTTTCCACCTCCTCCCAATGGTTATGTTTGAGCCCACAGATATCTTCAATGCTGTCAATTCATCGTGGTGTCAAGTCATACCTAGAGTACCCGAGCATCAGTTTTCCTAAGTGACACCTACAAATCAGTACAGTATAAAATGTACATACCCTTGTATACTATAAATTATAAATGATGAAATATAGAGGAATAGGAAAAAAATTCGTAAGGTGGTAGAAGCATATGTTGGAAGACTTACATACAATTTGTGAGTGGACATAGATGGTCAGGCCAGAGGACATTCTAGAGAGACGACAGATTGTGAATTGCAGTCGCTATGACCCTAAAGAGAAAATCATTTCTATTGACCTTCCGAGATTAAAGGTATCAATGTATCCTTCAAAGAATCAAATAACCGCACAATAGTGAAATGGAATGTTTTACTTTCACTCTTATTTGTTTTTCATAATAGGATTTTGGGTCATAATGGGCCAAACATGTAAACACTCTGAACCCGGGTCATAATGGGCCAAACATGTAAACACTCTGAACCCCGTTTCTCTTCCCTAACCTGAAAAGCGAGGTGATAGGTGTGAAAAATGATTCATGGGTGAAGAGCCAAGGGCTGGGAGACCGCAGCTCTAGGGAACCCCCAATTCTGGAAGGTAAGCAGCAGGAGAGGAACCAGGGGAAATGTCAGAGGTGGGAGCGGAAGTTGGGAGAAGTGAGGAAAGAGCCCATGAGATCACCATTTCCAGGAAGGGGCAGTCAATGAAGAGGCCCAAGAACGAGGAAGTTCCTGGCGATCCTATCACACCCACTTTCCGAAGGGCACAGTGTGAAGCAAGGATATTCTGAGATTAGAGGAAATGGCATCAGGGTCACTAACTGGGACAGCCTGAAGCATGCTCAGGTTAGGGCAAACCCCAGTTGAAAAAGGAAGTAATTTCTCGAGGCCCTTCTGGGATACTTTCCCAGGTAAAAGACTAAAAGAAGTGAGATCAAAAGGAAGTTTAGCCCCAGGACTCAGCCAGGGGCAGAGTGAGCTAACTTACTTCATCAGCACCTCATGAGCCTTCACACCATCCTTGTGGCACAAGGAAGTTGAACCTATTTTTTTGACTAAAGTTGCAGACCAAAGACTGTCCAAGTGAATTACTCACCAGGGTCTATGCCACATCCAGAAATGAAGGTTTCTGGGGAATTTGATGGCGCACACACTAGACTTACAAGTTAAAACCCCAACCAAACCAACGAACACAACCCCAATCCTTCGGTGGGTTGCAGTGCATTAGTGTATGCACTGGGGTGAGACTGTAAAATTTGCTTTGAACTGACTTATTCATAATAAAGTCAATATTTTGGTGTGCTTTTTTTTCTTTGCAGTCCTTTCTGAGTTTTGCTTTTCCTTTGCCAACAATTCTGTTGGCTCTCACTTTTCAACGAATATTCTAACATCATGAGAATGTACCTGCCTCCTTAAGTATTCTTTTTTTGGGAGGGATGGGTGGGGGGCATCACTGCCTCTGGTGGTCTTGGGCACTACCCAGTGCTGCTCCTGAGAGCCGTCTCTGTATTTGAACCGCCAAGCCCGTGGGCTGCAGTCCCGCACTCAATCACTTATGCCACCGGGGCTCAGCCCAAGTATTTTTCTAAGAACACTTTTGATGGAAATACCTCTCTCCTATAGGCACCATCACTCATGTTTTAGCTCTCTCTGTTATGTTCTGTCATGCGTATGGTTGCTAAGAGACAAGACTTGACAGGACTTAACAATCATTTTTCTTTTTTCTTTTTTTTCATTTTTCTCTTTTAAGAAAACTTTTAATATAACAATTAAAATAATGAGTTTCCATTACTATGAGTCACAGCACCAAAGAATTATCTGCTGTTTTTGATAATAACAGGCCAAGTCTACACAAATGAAGGCTGGTGATTTTGCTGATAAATCTGAATAGATAGAAAAGTCGGGGTCTAAAAAATCTACATTCCCTTAGTTCTAGTCTATAAGACACTAAATCCTGGACATTTTAACTTCAGGATGAGATAGTCTAATAAATCAGGGAAATAGTGTCAATTATATCTTTCTCTTTAAGAATTACCCTGTATGGGCTTAGGGAAGTCCTACAGAAAGAAAACATCTCCCATTGTTTGATAGCGTATTCCTCAAATTTATCTAACCATGAAGCCACTTCCCACGTAGAGTCAATTATTACCTTAATTCTATACAAGCACACCTTGATAAATTCTAATTTAGGCAATGTAAGATAATCGTAGTTTCACTGACCCACTTACTTTAAGGAGTGTGATATAGAAAATTTGGAGAAGTAGAAAGATCTTATAAAGGTAAAGAATTATCTTTATTGCCACTGTGATTTTTATCCTGCTAAAGACATTTAAATCTAAAGCTGAGCAGAATTCTAACAGGTATTCGGAAGGAGCAGATTGCTACACTGTTGCCATCAACTTGATTGATAACAGCATACAGCAACTCCACAGGAAAGTTTACGAGGCTGTCGATCTTTATAGTCGCAGATTGTCTCATTTGCCCCTAGGAGCAGCTGAAGCGCTTGCACAGGTGCTTACTTAGCCGAATCAAAGCAAAAAAGATCAGCTACATTTTCTTTCCTAGAACTCCTCTATAGGTCATGTTCGTTTTCTAAGCTTTATTTATTGTGAGTATAAACTATAACATTGCTCTTGTAGCCCCAGTCTGTGGAAATGGGCACAGCTGACCGTGGTGTCCAGAAAGGCAGTTGTAGCTGAAAAAAATGGCAGGTTTTGCTTCCATCACTGTAGATTAATTTCAGTGGTGACAATGAGACCTGCAACACTCTGCTCAAGCAATACTAAAAATTAAAAAGATGGAAATACCTAGCACTAATACAATTTCCCCCTAAAATATAAATGTACATTCTACTTCTAGGGCCTTAAGTGAGCAACAGAATTTTCAGGCATGAAGCGTTTGACATTCATCTGTAACGGAGGTTGAAGTGGTGTAACCAGAATGAACAGATCTGAGATTAAAGCCTACTGGGCAGTAACCTGAGACAACGGTGGATTTTAGTGTAGGTTCCTTAAAAAGTGCTATCTTGAAGGTGAACTTTTGCAAGATTTAGAGGAACTAAATGAAAGACACGTAAAATTCCTTAAATAAAGTTTATTAACATTAAATAAAATTTATAAAATAAAAACTGTCAAAATTTAGAAAAAAACATTGCTCCTAAGGCCTCATAATCTTTAGCTAAAAACGAAAGAACAGAATCTTCAGGTGAAGTCAAAGACCTACAAAGTATTATATCCAATTAGTTGATATAAAATATCCAAATATAAGGTCTTCTGGAATCTTTTTGTTTTATTTTCTCCTGGCTGTTTTATTTGATCATGTACATGCTTAGCTCTACAAAGAACCCCAGAACCTTGTTCCCCCTGGGCAGGAGCTCCCTATGGCTCATTGGGTGGTTGCCAGGCACTGCTCAATTTCCAAAGCAGGTCAAACTCCCCCGGAAGTCAGTCTTTCCCTTCAAGGTGCTACTGTTTCCCTCACGGTGAGGGCCTTGAGGGGGAAACAAACAAACGAAAAGTAACAAGTAGCTATTTTGAAGTGAGGTGCACTATGAAGTGCAGGAAGGAGAACTAGCTTCCCAGTTTGAAGACCTGGATTGCCTACCATGTACTAGCAAGCAGCTAAGCCTTCAGTGTCCAACCTCAAGGTTGGCAATTTGAACCTAGTTAGAGGTCACATGGAGGAAAGGCTTGTTGTCCTACTTTCAAAAGATGCCAGGAGTCAGAATCGCTCAATAAAATGATTTAACTCTAAGTCTAAATTCTCTCATAATGTCCAGTCTAGAAAATATTTATTCTTTTTCCTCTAAGGCTATGATGAAGCAAATGAGATAAAATGATTAAAATCTTTTGAAAGTTAATTTTTATGGTTACAAAGGGCATATATTAAACCTTTCCCAATCTTCAATAATACATTGGAACAGAGTTCTTACTTCAAGCTTAGAATTTTACATGTGTTATCTCCTTTAATCTCTACAAAATCTGTTAAAATAGTTCCAATGCCAATATTAAATATAACAAGGTTTCAGGGAGTATTAGATACTGTTGATATTATCACACATACTTCATTACAAGATGCTTTTGTGTAGCTCTTCCTTACCTACTTCCCATTTCCAGCAAAACTGTATTTGCCTTTATTTATTAGGTTCCGTAATGTAAGCATTTTAAAATAAACCAATTTTTCAGAGTTTACTTGAAAATGATGAATTTTAAGTTGCATTCTGTATGATGATGGCCTTTCCTAAAATCCCTTCATTTCTTAATTCTTAGTGGGAAGAAAAAGCAAAACAAGCATTTAAATATTTTAAAAAATCTAATTTTATAAGAGTACTACATCCATCAACAGACTCCTGTTGGTGTAGGGAGTTAAGTGTTAACTGCTAACTGCAAGGTCAACAGTTTGAAACCACAGGCTGTGTGGGAGAAAGACAAAGCTTTCTACTCCATAAAGAGCTGCAATCTTGGAAAAACCCCAGAGGCAGTTCTACTCTGTCCAGTGGTGGAGTTGCTGTCAGTCAGAATCTACTTGGGTTTTTATTGTATCCTTCATTTTTGCTGTCAAGGTTATTTTAAACAAGCGAAACACATTGTAAGCCATGTTGGAATTTTAAATGACATCATACAGCAATTAAAACTGTACCTCACTTGCATGAATCATTCCTCAGTATCTTATTTTAAAGGTTATAGATTTTAATCCCTGCTCTGTCACCAGACTCCATCGTTGATCTTAATCTCCCTGTGACTCAATTTCTTTAACTTTGAAGTTAAGACTTGATGGTCTTTCCTGAGTCTGAGAGGTTACAGAGCAGAACGACCCCATTGGGTTTCCTTGACAGAAGACTACACAGGGAGCTCACAGCCTGAAGAGCGGCTGGGTGGTATCAAACTGCTAACGGAACTACTGCAAATTGTTGCCTTAAATCAAATGCCGTAAGTCCGGGGCACCTAGCTTTTGTATAGTTGGTAGAAATCAATGGGAACCCTGTATAAGAACCTGTATAATGTGTTGGCACCGACAATAAGGTACTGGGCTAGTGATAAACACCTAAGCAAAAGTTTCTTAGAGGAAGTTTAGAGGAAATAGCTTTGTCTTGACTTGACTGTGATCAAATGTGATCTGGGGGAATGATGCATCTTTTAAGGTACATCATTAAAACTAGTAAATTTCAATGAAATGCAAGAAGCAAATTTCAAAGAGAAGGTTGAAGCAGAATTGATTAAAGTATCCAAACAACAAAAGCTGTCTATACAGCCTAAGTTCTCCAAATAGCCTGATGTTCTCATTGGAACAAGATTTCTATGACATCAATTAAAATAATTAGCATGAGAGTATTATATAGGTATCGGAAAAAAAACACTAAATCCATGATAATGTAGCCAACTGTAAGAAGAATGAAGAAAATATGAGGACTATATTTAAATCGCACATCAAGAAACTTGATTGTTTCACATACTTCAAGTTTTTCTGATCTCGTTTGGGCTCTTTTGTTCAAACATTGTTATGAACCATGAGAAATAAAAAATTAAAAAGTTCACTGCCACGAAATCTATGCCAAGTCACAGTGACCTACAGGACTGGGTAGAAGTGCCCCTGTTGAGTTTCCAAGAGTGTAACTGCTTACAGAAGCAGAAAACCCTATCTTTTTTCCCTCTAAGTGGCGAGTGGTTTCAAACTGCTGACCTTGCAGACGCAGTCCAGCCTATAACCACTATGCCACCAGCACTCCTACTTCTTGAGTTTAATGGCTTGTGGAAATAAATGGAGTACAGATAAAAAGCAGGCTCTAGTTTGAAAGGTACCATTTAAAATAATCTGCTCTCTTTAATTTCTGAGATTTACCAAAGACCTTAATCAAAGATACAGGAAAAGTCTCATAAATTTACACATGAATTTATCTTCATTGTTTCCATCATGCTTAAGAACTTATCCTCATACAAAACGAGCATAAACACAATTTTATCTATCAATTTAGACTTTTACCAGTAAAAACTGGAAGCCGATATTCAGAAGTTATGGCATAATCATTTATGGTCCTATCAATTTATAGGACCCCTTAAAGTGGAAGGTATGAAACATATCAATCAAACCCTGCACACAAACCCACTGCTGTGAAAGCAAGGCCGAGTCCTAACCACTTTACATAGCCCTTCTGAGGCTGTACATCTTTGGGAGCGGACAGCTTCATCTTTCTCCCTTGAGGAGGCTAGCTGGTTTGAACAGCTGACCTTGAGGCTAGTATTCCAAGGCTGAATTAAATAAAATCTGGGGATTTCAAGCTACGTGGAGGTCTTTAACTAGAGTGAATGACACAAGTTCCCCACACAGCAAAGAGGAAGATTTGTGGAGGTTGTGATGTAGCATTCACAACGGCAAATTTCAAAACAGTAAATAAACAAAACACAATATCCCACTCTTAACATCACATATTACCAACTAGCCCTTTTTTTTTTTCAAAGTTAGTAAAGGATGGATTTCACTTGAAAATTCTGATTAAATTTAGTGCAGGGACTTTGACTTGCATGGGTAGAATTCCCCCAGTTTCTGAATCACAAAATAATCCATAACTTGAAATTTCCTGTTTGGGATGTAAAGGAGAATAATATTATCTTTTAAAGTCATTCTTAAAAGATGTTCTCATTAAGGAGTTTACGCTCCCACTGGCTGTCTCATCCCTTGAACATTGTGCCATTACAATAGGGCACTTAAAAAATTGAGCAGAACTTTAAAAGGACCCGAGAGAGGTGTGTGTTTCTATGGAGAACCCACATTTTCATCAGACACTGCATTCTTACTCATGCGAAAGGAAGTAAGGCTAAGCAGAAAAATGCTTGCTTCTATGCTCTCAAATAAATAACAATATCATTCTGCCGTGGCCCAGCCTAACAACGCACAACTGTTCTTTTTCTCTTCTCCTTTCCATCCACTTGGGGCTACAAATATTACATGATTATTAATTGTAAATAACTTCATCATGGTAAACACATAATTGATAAGAAACTTGCAGTAAATACAGCTAGCAAGGCTTTCAGTGTTCAGGTGCCCTCATGCTGCCCCCTGCTGCTCAGTGTCCACACTTGCTAAAAATCGTCTCCAGCTTTCAACTGTTCTACTTCTTTTTAGTCTCTGCTGGCCAACACACGTGACCAGAAAGGAATCCCTGTGGTCGAGCTTTCCTCTATGACACTGATATTCGAGGGAGGTAGTTTCCCATCACTGCTGTGCTGTGGGCAGTGACTGGCTTCTCTCTGGATTTCATAGTCTGGGTTTTCAAACCCATTTTGTGCTGCTCTGTGCTGGTTCCAGGCTACCTCTACCGACATCTTTAGCCTACTTTCTAACCTCCCCATAAGAGCTGATTGTCTACAGACATCTGGACTTCTCATTAATGTTCCCAAATGCCATGCAATTTCTTCCCTCCTTGCCTGTGCCTGTTGCAGTTTTCTCAGTTTCTACATGTTGAAAAATCTAACTGATTTAAGGCTTTAGTCAAAAGCTTTCTTCTTCATGAAGTTGACCCCAATTCCCAAATGCTTCCCTTTTCCTGCTTTCATCGATCCTTTCTAAGTAACCCCACTAGTCACTGAGTTGATTCTGACTCGATCCTATAGGACAGAACAGAGCTCCACAGAGCTTCAGAATGTTAAATCTTTATGAAAGCCTCATCCCACTTTTGAGGAGCAGTTGGTGGGTTCAAACCACTGACCTTTGAGTGAACAAACCACTGGGGTTTTTTTATTGGAAGCGAAAATGGGAGAGCGTATTTTCTTCTAAAACGTGAAAGGCCAAGAAAAGAGAATAGATTTCGAGATAGGTGCTTTTGTGATATGTGCTATCAGCTGTCCACTGAAGAAAGAAAGATGAGTTTGCTTCTGTAAAGATTTATAGTCTCAGAAACCCAAAGGAACAGATCTACTCTGTCCTAAAGGATCACTACCAATTAGAACTGACTTGATAGCAATTGAGCTGTGCTTTTTTGTTTGTTTGTTTTAAGGCTCAGCAGTGTTTTTGTTTTGTTGTTTTTAAACAATAGTAGTAGAAGCTCAGTAAATATTTAATGAATGCAAAACACCTTAACTCATAGGAGGGCTATCTGACTTCATAGATTGTAGGAGGGGTTAGCGATCTAGTCAGCGAGGCCTCTAATATTAAAGTACCATCTGAATAGGATGATGTTCTGAATTCTCATCACACAGTACACGGTCTAGTTTGATCTCTGAGAACCGGCTTGTCTATGGAAAAATGAATCTGGAGCATAGAGTGAATGCTACATCATGCTGTAGTCTGGAAGTATTCACTCATCAATTCTCACTCATGTGGGCAGTATGGGAAATGAGAATCTGGGCAAGGAAGTCGCTGACATCAGGTGAAGGAGAGAATCAAGAGCAAAGCCAGGAACTCAGAAGACCCCACAGCCTACGCACCTTTAGTCTTCTTATAGCATCTTTGGGAAAACACGTATGGTTAGGTCTCCGGGAGCTAGTCTAAAATGCTGTCAATCGAATCACCATGGTCAGTATGCTCACATGGTCAGAAAAGGCCAAGAAAGAGATCCAGCACTCAATCAGGTATCCATCATTGTAGACGAGTTGACAGGATTGAAAGTAGGGAGGATTCTGCCATGCTCAAAGGTTCTAGATCTATAAACAAAAGGCAGGTGTTCCCAACATTTTAAAAATATAAAATCCAAATATTAAGTTAGCTGATGTAGCCACTTAGGTGGACAGTAAAGATTTTAAGTTAATTTAAAAATAGGTAAAGACAAGAGTCACATGAAAGGAAACACACCTATGTATATTCACACACTCACTGCTACAAAATTGGTTCCAATTCAGAGACTCGATAGGGCAGGTTTGAATTGTCCCTGTGGTAAATCTTCACAAGAGCACATATTTTTATCTTTTGGTTGGTGATTTCAAACTGCTGTCCTTGCGGTTCACACACACACACAAGCGCGCGCACACACACACACACTTTGCCACCTTCAGTTCGCTTCTGACTCACAGAAGCTTTACTGCACAGAGTAGAACTGCCACATTGCATCTCCAGGGCCATACTTTGTACTGAAGCAGACAGCCATATCTCTTTTCAGAGAAGCAGCCAGTGCGGTTGAACCTCCAGCCTCTTGGTTAGTAGCTAGGGAAGTATGCCTTACGAATACTTCTAAAAATCTACAAGTCACGCTCAGCCTGATACATAGGCATCTCAGACACCGAGCCAGTTGTGTTCCAACCAAATTCTGCTGATCCATCAAGAAGCCTCTGGAAGTGGCAGGCAAAAATATGCATTTGAGAAGACCACACCCAGATGTGACAGGACGTAACTGTTTCCTTAAACTCAAATGCACCATCAATGAGGACCCAGAATATGGTAGAACTGCCTCTGTGAGTTTCAGTGATGTCACTCTTCATGGGACTCTTTCTTCCTCAGAGCTGGCTGGTGGTTTTGAACTTGGGGCTATCAGGTAAGCATCTTTTCACAGGAGAGAGATTTAGAATACAGAAATAAACACAGGTGGCATAGTGGGTTCCACGTTGTGCTGCTAACTGCAAGAGCAGCAGTTCGAATCCAACAGCAACTTCAGGGTAGAAGGATGAGGCTTTCTGCTCATGGAAAGACTGGCGGGCTGTTCTACACTGTCCATCTCATCGGGTCACTATGAATCCAAATTCAGTTAATGGCAGTGGGTTTGCTTTGGGATGGGTTCCCCAACCTAAGCATGTTTTCTAGTAGGAAGTAACTCCTAACGACTGCTTGAGATCACTGCACAGAGTGCAGTGTAAGAGGTCAACCTATTGGATTAAAGATTTGATGTCAAATTCCTTCTGCTTATATATCACTAGATTGGTTGACATATTGAAGTTCCTGAGAATGCTTACTAAGTGCCAAAGAGGGGGGATGGTATGTAGTAAATTTACAGATGTGGTTTAAAATGCGGAGAGGGGTTGAATTAATGAAGTATTATTTTACTTTAGTGCTTAGAATAAAATATTATTTATAGGACTATGGTTTTTTTAAATTATGAGATTTGTAATAAACTTTTGTAAACAGGGTAAGACTCGTAAACATCTTTTAGGTATGTGACTTTACTAAATTTCTTTAAACAACCAAGTACATTGGGGAGTCTTTGAATGCATACAGTTCATTCTTCACGGCATCAAAAATAAATAAATAAATGGAAGGGGTGTTCTAGGCTACTTCATTCCAGCCAAAGTTGGGATTAGGCAGGCAGTCTTCACCCTGGCTTGACTGCCCAGGTCTTTTGATCTCTCTCTATCCCTAAGAAATGGCTTGTATCTTTTAAAAGGACAATAGAGAGCAGTGTTCATCTGTTGACCTCCTCCAATGTTTAGCCCAATGGCTTCTTCTATCTCCATTAGCATGCTTGGGAAAGCTAGGGATTCTCACTCCTAGCTTTGTATTAGAATTCCACGGACAGCATCCAGAAAATACCATCCCATTGCAGAACAATGACATCGCTGAGAGAAGGACCACACATTTCCTATTAAAATCAAGTTTCAGAGTGGTTTTGCGCAGTCTGAGTCAACCATGGTAGGAAGGACCCAGGGCCTTTCTGGACCAGCACTGGTCAATGACACATTTCAGCACTGCTGTAAACACCCCATACCTCTCTAGGGAAGTCCTTACCCATATGTTCCTGCAGAGCATTTGCAATGTGGCTAGTGTGACCCAGGGATTACATTTTTTAATTTTAATTAAACCCAAACTAAGAAAAGTCACAGGAGGTAGGGACTATTTAACATTTTGGACAGCACAGTTCTAGCGGATGTAGGTCATTTAAAGGGGATGGCATCTATTGCTAAATTGTTCCCAAATGGCTTTTTTCAATCCTGACCCTCTCCTTCCTCACTTCTTGACTGGATTAGTTCGGGCAGCTTCTGGTCCGTTAAAGTGTAGGCAGTCTACTACTACATTGGTCCCGAATGACTCTTTTCGATCCTGGACATCACCTTCTTGATTGCAGGGAGAAGGAAGGATAGTTGGACCTTTATATTGACTTCTGGGTCTGTAATGACATAGCATTTGCTGATTTCGTTGTTGGTGGCATTTCAGTGTCAGTCTCTTGTTTCTGGGACTTTGCACTTTAAGGAAAAGTGAGCAAAGCAGTCGGAGTGAACAATTTCTTAAGAACCCACGCTGAAACATGGAGCAGCAAAGCAATTAAACCCTTGGAAAAGCTCCCTTCACTCCTTGGCAGCTGGGGTGAGTGACCTCTGGGTTGAGAGGTGGAGAGATTCCAAGGGATGGAGGCCGACTTACAGAGCTAATTATAGGATTGGCTGGCAGACTCCCTCTCTCAGTTTCATGAAAACCAGGCTCTATAAATGAATGTGATCTAGCAGGAGTTGAGGGGCTCAAATATTGAGGAAAAGCCTGCAAGATGACAGAAAGAAACAACTTTCCGATATCACTGGCTAGTAAGAAAAATCCGAGTTCTACGGTTTTTAATATTAAAAAAAAAAACACTTGGTAAATTATGGACTGCTGTTTTTTTTTTTCAAGTTCAACACGCACGAATTGTTGACAAGGAAATCTCAGATGTGTTGTTGATGCAAAGCACATGACTAGCCCTCCATCAAGTCTTCGCTCAACTTTTACCTTTTCGATGAGTTTACGCTGGCTACCAAGGAGTCCCCGCGTTGTAACAGAAAAGCCAGCAGCTGCTAACGGAGAAGCTGTTTGCTCAAACCCACCCAGCGGCTCTGTGGGAGAAAGATCTACTGATTTGATTCTGAAAAAGATGTCAAAAGTCAAATACTTGCTATCCCCAAGCCCAAAAAACCGCTCACTGCTATGGAGTGGATGCCGGTGTGTAGTGACTGTAGGACAGGATAGCACTGCCCCTATGAGTTTCAGAGACTGCTCACTCTTTCCGGGTGTAGAATACCCCTTCTTTCTCCTGAGAAGTGGCTGGTGGTTTTCAAGTGTTGACCTTGTGGCTCAACTCAGAAGCTCGAAGCCGCCAGACATGAAAACCATAGTGGACATTTCGACTCCTGGGGTCAGTGAGAGCCAACATTGACTCGATGTCACTCAACAAGAACAAACACCCTGACCACTATTTAGTATTGCAGTATTTGTCTCTTTCTGATATATTTCCTTTGGCGTTTTTGATCCATATTTCAAAGACAAGATTTGAACGATTCCAGGTACAACCTGATTCTCTAGAGCCCCCAAATAAACAAACAAAACCCAACCCCACAACGACTGCCATGAAGTCGATTCCACCTCAGAGCGATCCTGTAAGGCAGATAGAAAGTTTCACGGAAGGAAACAGTCTCACCTCTCTTCTGCAGGGTGGCGGGTGGGCTGGAACCACGAACACTGAGGTTAGCTTCATTCACTACACCACCAGCACCCCTTTTCTCTGGAGCGAAACTCTAAACCAGACTCACTACCGTTAAGTCAGTTCTGACTCCAGGTCATCGCTGTGGATTTCCGCCATTGTACCTCTCCGCGGAGTAGAAAGCTCCGTCCTTCTCCCGCAGACTAGCTGGTGGCCTAGAACTGTATGTAGGCCTTGCAGTTATCAGCCCAATGCATAACCACGCCGCCAGTAGGGCAGTTCTTAAAAGGAGTTTCTTGGGTTAGCAGCAATATCTGGGAACTTATCTTAAGGTATTTGGGAATTTATTAGCAGTTTTCAGACTCTACCCCCAAGCCTACAGAGCCAGAAATCTTCACGGTGGCCACTGGGGGTCTGTTTTAATGAACTCTCCAGGTGAGTCTGTTGCATATTAAAATGTTGAGATCCACTGACGTAGAGGGCAGCGAGAGCCCCCCCCCCCCCCCCCACCAAATGTCTCAGAGTGGAGAACATCTGAATGAAATAAAAGCTAAAATATTTCCACACATAAAATTGGCCCTGTAAATTGTGAAATAAAGCTCAGTCTCACATTTGAACTTCATGTTAGGACTCATGAATTTGTCAACCTCAACAAGGCCGCCTTAGAACTTGAGTCTTTCATTTTCCCCCACCCTAGAAAAATTCAGTTCTGAAATTGTCTTATGAGATGTTCCTGAAGCAATGAGATGCACAATACACAGTGTGTACCATAAGTCAATTCAACATAAACAAAATTCACATGCATACAAACTGACAAAAGTAGGACAATTATTTACTTTATGAAAACATTACTAGATTTATAAAATATTTCCCAAGAGGATAAATGCAGAATGACAGTTGAGAGCTTAGCCATTTAGTCTATCAATGGACTCCTAGAATCCAGTGCATTTAAAATACGACGCGGGGTACACCTTTCACAGAACACACATTTGCATGTTTGTAACTTGGCTGCAGAGAAGATAGTTAAATACAGAGGCTCTGATGTCAAAATGTCCAGGTTTAAAATTCTAGCCTTTTTGATTCACCAGTGTGTAATCTAGGGCAAATCCTAGGTATAAGATTTTAAACCTCGGTTTCCTTGTCTATAAAATGAGGATAATAATGCTCCTTTTCTCTGTTTACCAGAGATAACAAAGGTATCATTTCATCTAGAAGCTGGAGCACAGTAAACTCTAATTATTAGTATTTAAACTAACTTCACCTGTAACCAGACTGGTTCTTTTGAAAATAGATGTTAATGCTTTACGACACAAAAATGTGTAGGCCAAGCAGTTACAGTTTACATAAATGAGACCAGAGCTAGAACACTAGAAACACAGCAATTGTTTTCTCTTCAAGAGCTTTTTCTTAACCCAACTAGTCTTAGTCCTTTCAATCCTGTCAGTGATTGGTTTAGGCAAAGGAATCTTTTACAACCCTGACCAATGAGTAGTATGTGACAATGCACTGAAGGGCTTCTAGAAGTGTCTCTTCCCTTATGAAAAAGAAGCTCCCTTTTTCTGTCTTTGTAATATCACATGTGATACGAAGAACTGCAGCCATTTTGTAACTATGAAGAAAAGTGCTGCCAACACTGGCAATGTGAACTTCAAGGAAGTTGATAACATTGTGCTCTTGAACCTACTGTGGAGTTGCTTTGCCTCCTGATCACTAATTTCCATGAAATCATGAATGTCTCCATTGTCCCTCTTACTATTAACTGGGATCTTTCTATGTGAGCATGAAAAAGTAGCCTAATGATGTCTTGGCCTCCTCAGCAAGGATAATTTGGTATCTTTAGTCCTGAACCCATCTTAAGTGACATGTAAATTAAAAATCAAACCCATTGCTATCAAATTGATCCCTCCTCCTGTAATCCTATAGTATAGGGCACTGCTTCAAAGGGTTCCCAGGGTTGTACATCTTAATGGAAGCTGCCTGCCACATCTTTCTCGCTCAGAATACCCGATGGATTCCAAATGCAAGCTTTTTGCTTAATAGCCAAGTGCTTCAACACTGCAGCATTGGGCTCCTTTAAAACCACACCCTCCCCCCAATAAAATGATTTATAAAAAAAAAAGAGGGGGAAAGAGGAGCTTATACCAAGGGCTCAAGTAGAAAATACTTAGAAATGAATATGGCAACATGTGTACAAATATGCTTGATACAAATGATGTATTGAATGTTATATGAGCAGTAAGAGCCCCCAGTAAAATAATTGGGGGGGGGGGACAATAACAACAAAAAAACACATGCTGTCTCACTGCCAGGGTGGATTCTGACTCACAGCAATGCTCTAGGAGTGAGTAGAACTGCCCCTGAGGATCTGAGACTATAAATCTTTTACGGGAGTAGAAAGCCTCATCTTTCTCCCTTGGAGCAGCTGGTGGCTTTGAACAGCTGACTTTGAGGTTAGCAACACAATGTGTAGCCCATGACGCCACCAGGTACATTTAAAACCACTTAAGATCTTCGTGTTCATCTGCACAGAAAGCACGTCAGCCTTATACACCTGATACGGTCAGCTAATTATTATCTAAATGTCTAATTATATTCTTTCTATATGAAAGTATTTGTCTTTTAAAAAGTTCTGTTACATATAAAAGTACACAACCTTCTCAAATTAGTATGAGAAATTGTAAAATAAACTAACCACGTAAACGCAGCAATGAATTGCCATCGACTCCAATCGAATTTGGCTTCTGTCTTATAGTCTTAAATTTAACCCCCCTTTTCAAGCTCGCAATTCATATTTACACTGAATTTCATGATGATGAACTAGCATGAGAAAAAGGGGGGAAATCACAAAATTAAGTTTGACCAGCTTTCCCCTTTTGCATGATTTCTTGAAATGACCTCACATGGACACATCTAAAACCAGTATTAACCAAAAGACTTGCCTTACCCTGTCTTCTCAAGCAAATATGGTCATGTGTACATCTTGCTGTGAAATGGCAATACGTAACAAAAGAATAATGAAATAGTAATAATTTGGTTTCCCACTGCCATCAATGGTGACACCACATAGGATTTCTCAAGCTTTGTAAATATTTATGGGAGATAACAACCTTACCTTTCTCCAGCAGAGCACTGGTGGGTTTGAACTTCCAATGTTGAGGTCAGCAGTCCAATGGTTACATGATAGCACCACCACGATTTCTAATCAGTAACCATCTACTTATGTAGACTCCACTAAGGCTATATCTAAATTATGAGGGAGGACCCCTTGCCTTCCACATGTGTGACTCTTTGAGGCCCAGATAATGACTCTTAAAATTTTTTACACAGAAATATTATTTAGCTTTCCTTCTCAAATAAGAATGTTGCACATCGAAGACCTTGTAGCATTTTAAACCACACTGGACGATAAACTCCATGAGGGAAAGCATCCTTACTATCTTAGCATGTCACGAAGGGGCTAGACCAAAAACATACCCTCAAATAAAAATCCATGTTGAACATATATAGGATAAACACATTTTAAAATTTTCTCAGAGAGAAATCATTATCTTTGCTTCACTTTCTCTTTAGCTTGTCATTTGAGAATTATTTTGAAATGATAACAACAATGTGAAATAACAAAGGCACACTATTCTCAAGTTGTGCATGATTTCCTTCCTTTGCAGAAGCACGCTGAGGAGAGTAGTATGGAAAGCATGTCATATGTCCAAGAAATAGCAGAGGAACACATGTGAGAAATGGATGGAGTGAGAACATACATGGTTGTCAAAGCCATGCATTTTAGCTCTTTATTCTTCTTTTAAGAAAGTTCATTACAAGGTATATTGGTCCTGGCTAATATTTTCCGCATTTTCTGTTAGGTCACCCTAATATTTCTGAAAAACATTGTTTCTTCCTTTTGTTTCCTCTTTTTTCCCAAAAGGTTTGTTAACCTGATAATCTCTTCAATCTTTAGCAGTACATGAATGAATACAAATGAATAAATTAGGAAATTACATTGGAACATGATTTTGGATCTTAATATATTTTTCAGTTATTATATCTGTTATGAAGTAAAAATTTATATTTTCAAGTTCATTTATCTGAAGTTTATTGTTTAGAATTTGATATGCAGATTCTCCATGTCCTTGGCATCATTTCATTTTCTTCGTACAACCTGTTTTGGGCCCATTTCATTACTTATTAACCCCTCCCTTCAGAAGAGGGATGGGTAGGGTGAAAGAAGAGTGATGTTTTAATATAGTCAATTGTGCTACTTGTTACTATTTCTGATAAGGTGATGTGCAAGAAAGAAACAAATGTGTAATTGTTGAGTGAAATGACATCTTAAGACTTTAAAAATATAAAAAATATTGCCCATGAACTAGCCACTGTTATCCTGGAAAATTGATTGAGTTCTCTATAAACTAAAAACAAAGGATTTTTATTTTCCCCATGATAAAAGCATCCTTTATGGTACTAATTTTAATAATAATCACACGGAACTTAGGAACTAAATGTCTACAAAAACGCCATCAGTTAAAAAGGGAGTTCACTTTCAAAATCTGGAGGGCTAACATGAAGCACAAGATGGATTTAAAAATGGAGAATAATGTAAAATAGTGATTTGCTCTAGCTTCATAGATTTAAGACTTCTTATTTATATTGGGAGGAAAGCTTCATATAGAGGAATCTTTTTAGTGCAAACGTCTAGAGGTGATTTTAAGACCTGAGGGTCTAACTATAGTCGTTACTTCATAATCAATGGTGTAATGTCGATGATGAAGGAGAACAAAGAGCAGTCCATAGCTACATATGGACTTCACGGCATCAGTTCTTTTAAAGGAAAATATTCCATATACATATTTATTGTTTTCACAGATTAAATAAAACAGAAACCACCACGACACTGCATAACTGAATAATTTAACAATAAACATGTTAGAGAGTATATATACATTCTTTGGTAGATTACCTTTAGAGAACTAAACTCTGCAGTTTAACCAGAAGCCTAGATAATATATATATATATCTGCAGTATTTCTGTCTATAAATAATCCGTAATGTCAAAAATCAGTCTTGACGAGGGCTTTAGAATTTCACAGACAGTTGCTATGTTAACAATAAACATTTTCATGGTGTGAAGAAAATTTGTTTATAGCATAAACAAAATATAGGTATAGTACATAATTATTTTTTAAGGTGAAGGAAAGGGTCTCATAAAGGTAGATTACAAGGACACAGAAATATTGCTCCTAGATATTTCTACATGTTTTCCTGCCTTAACATTTTAGATGATTACACACTAAAATGAGCATTTACATATTATAAGGGGAGTAATATCACTTATTAATAACTCCTGACCATTTCATTCCCTCAAGAAATCATGCTCTAAATTACATGGAAAGGTGGGCTAGGTGATGATTTCAATTTTTAAAAATTCTACTTGGCAAAACAATATTTTTTAAAGTACAATTATTGATTTCTCACATTTTTTTTGAACGAAGGATGTATTTACTATCTTTATAAACAACTAAAATATTTACATGTACCAGTAAAACCTATATCACACCCTACTACATTTTTGTTCTTGGTAGGCTGTGGGCCTAAATCCAATATTCTCTAATCAGAGAACTCTCAGTAAGAACAAAGATTGAAAAGCTCTAATCATGCACTTAGATATGTGAACATCAACCTTTAGAAAATCAGAAGCAGAAGCACATATTATTATGAAATTACCTTAGGCCAAAACATTTTCTTTAAAAACAACAAGGATGTACATGAAGTCAATTGAAATGTCATGTTGAAATAAATAAATAAATAAAAAGAAATAAATAATGTAGGCATTCTGACGCATCAAAGTCTTAGAAAATTCTCAGGAGAAACTTAGAAGAGTTATTTAAGAAATCCCTGGGATCAAAAGGAAATTCAACTTTTACCACGTTCAGTGAACTAAAACTCCAACAATTTTTTGTTACATTGAAAAGATGGTGTGATGGTGGAGCCCAAGTAAAATACAAAATATTACTGAGGAAAAGGCGTGCAAACCCGACAGCTTATTATTGAAGAATTCTGATCTAGAGATAATAAACTAGATCTCAGATAAAACAAAACTGCAAACTGCAACCCTGTCGCTGCTATTCCTTGGACTGGCTGTGACGACATGTCTGCTCTCATCCACAGTTCACGGCGAACATTTAGTCAATACAGCGGAATCATTCCCCCGGACTAAATTCAACTTTCTTTGAGGAAATAAAGGAATAAGATAATAAACCAAGTCTTGCCCCACCTCGTTTTTTCCTCCCTTTTTCTTTGAGTGAAACTGACAAATTGTTGGGAGCGCCACAGCGCCACCAACACAGATCAATGCAAAACAAAAAAGCTCTCCCACCGTGTGCAAAAAGAAGAAAAAAAAAATTAGAAAAAATGCCCCAAATTACAAAATGTCTCCCAAATGGACCTTTTTGGAGAAAATCTAGATAGATCTGTAAAAATTACCTAATCGAGAGCTTCAAAGAAATAATACCATGGAATGCAAGTTTAGATCTGATCGGCAAATAAAAGATCCACTATTTAGTAACAGCCATAACTTAATATAAACCCGGTTATGTCAATCTCCACCTTCATTAAAGCAAGGGCAGCTTTTCTGTAGTTTGTATTTCAAGTAATCCATCAAGAGAACCACAATAGCCCTCCTTCCTTAAAAAAAAAATAAAATAAAACAACAACAACAACAACAAAAAACTACATTCATAGTTTATCTGCTCATAATGTAGTTCAGGACAAATTAGGTAATACATAATTTTTATAAAGAGGATATGCACATATTTGGCATTACCAGCATTTCTGGCACAAAACAAGTCCATCTTGAAAGATCTGATTGAGTTCCCTTGTAGTTCACAGTAATTAAAGTATAATTTATATAAATATTTCGCTTTAACAAAAGGGGGGTGGGGGGAGCAACCTATATATTTTTCTTTTGCGAAAAAGGTAGCCAGAAAAGATTTAGTGGGGTGGGCAGTGACTAAAGCTAAAGAAGGGGAAAGGAAAAAAAAATACAAAGATTGGTTTTCGTTAGCGGAAACACAATGAAAATCCCTCTTACGCGGTGGCTCATTCAAAAGACTTCATGCCATACATGTTTAAAACTACAAACTTACCATTCGGGTGGGCAGAGAAGAAGGCAGTTGGTGAGAAATCATGGTAACAATATAGGCTGGAGACTTGGGTCCCTAGAAACAACAGCCTCCATGCAGCATACGGATCTCCAAACATCTTTGCAATATTTGGTAGCTACAAAGTAAGACTTGCTCCCAGGATCGGAGGCTGAAGAGGGTGGCTTCCCCCAGGATCTGTGGGCGTTTGGGGGAAATCGGAGAAATATCCACAGAAGATTAAAAGCCGAGGAGGCAGCGGCAGCCAGAAGACTCTGGGTTAACAACTTTGCAATGGCAAACAGGCGCGCTCTGATTGGCTGCGAGGGCAGTGTCCCTACAGTCTGCACTATCCCCCGCTCCCCCCGCCTTCTGCAGCTCGGAAAAAAATGCAGCGTGTGTGCCATTTTACACTGGGCTTTTAAAAGCGCAGCCACCCCAATGACAAAAGTCTCGGCTCGCTATTAAGTGACACTGCAAAACAATAGCGCTCACGACTGCCTTGCAGCTCGGGAAAAGGCCCCTTGCACGTCTCGGGGAACACGCTCGTTTCTGGCTCGGACGTTTGAACCGAACCCAGGGCTTTGCTTAAGCATACAGCTTATTCCTTCAAGATCGTACGTTTGGTTGCAGCGAGGGCCACTTACAAACCATTTCCGTGAAAATAGATTTTTGATCTGACTCTTGAAGGTCTCTGTAGCAGGCAAACTGCCTTGGATGACATTCACGAGGGCTCTAGCTTCCCGTCCTTCAATTCCTTGGGGTGGTCGAGCATTTGTTAGATATAATGACTGTCATTTGTGCGGGGTGGGGGGTGGGGGGGTGGGCGGCTAGAATAAAACCAGTATTTTTTTGTGGCTATTAGAGGTACAGATATCTGTACACAGAGAAGAGGCATTTTCTTTTTTCCTTAAAATTTTGTGTTTCAAAAAAACCCCGGCTGGCTGGCAGTCAGTCTCCCACCACTCTGCCGTACAAACAAAATGGCTGTGGTCCTGAGTTTTTGGGATCCTCCCACTGAACCTCCTGCTGGCCTCCAGGAAGTGGTGAAAATCCAAAATAAATACAGCACTAAAAGTACAGTGTCAAGTTTGAACTCGGGGCAAACCAGTCTTAGAAAAGGCAAAGGGGGTCTTAGAAAGGGGTTTCTTCTTGTTATTATTGTTTTAATTGTTTTGTAAAGACCATCAATCACTCGAGATTTACTTGACTGTAATTTGAACTTCCTGCTTTACATATTTATAAGGTCTTTCACCTATCTTGGCAGGCTTTCAAATTAAGTGGGCTGGGAAATTGGATGCTCTGTCTCTAGTTGGGCGCTGAGTCAGGTACTCCGTGGCTGAAACCAGGCTTTCAAAGAAAGGCAAAGCCTAAAACTTATATTTAAAAAAAATTTTTTTTAAAGTTAAGTGAATGCAGACTATAACTGATTGTAAAAGGAACGTCCTGAAAACCGACAACTATAAAAAAAAAACATGTCAAATACCGCATGTATGTGTTAATTGAACGCATTCACTGTAGCATTCTTTGCCAGTTAAATTTCTAATGAGCCAAGAACAGAGCAGGGTAGAAAGGAATTCCATGCCGAAAGACCTGGGAATTGATATTGCTGGACCCCTGCCCTTACACCTCCCCACTTACACACTCTGGCTCTTTCTGATGACCTATAGTTTAGGATATTTCTCTTGGCTCCTTTGCATTCAAAGCCTATTTCTTATTACCTATTTTCCTAGGGGAGAGTTTTCTTTGCTGATTTTGAGGTTGTATTTATGATATATACCTACATGATTTAAGGTGTCTGAGTTTTACATATGTGTGGGTGTTTTTGTTTTTGTTTTGGTAAAGATGAAACGGTGGAACGTATTAGAAATGTTAACTCGGGAAAGAAATAAGCAATTCTGGTTTTTTTTTTTTTTTCAAATACTGTAGTATTAAGAGACTAACAGAAGGGCACTTAAGAAACGTAGTCTCTGAGCAGGTGACTTCTAAGGTCCACTTGGAGATGAGAAGGAGCCCAATGCAAAAAGAACAGAAGGCGGTGTCTCAAACCAACCCAAATCCACAGCCATGGAGTGGATTCCGAGGACTCACAGTGAGCCTATAGGAACTGACTGAAGACTCTCATTGCCTCTGTGCCTTTCCAAGATTGTCCTCCTTACTAGAGCAGAAAGCCTTGTCTTTCTCCCACGGAGAGCCTGGTAGTTTCGAACTGCCGACCTTGCAGTTAACAGCCATGGAAAACCACTAGGCTGCCTGGGCTCCTGAGCAGCTGACTAGGGAGAAGTTAAAAAGAGTTAAGGCCCTGAGGCAAAACAGAGCTGGTGCGTTCCAGGAACTGAAATGAGGCCAATGTAGCCTCAGCTTTTTGAGTGAGCCAGATGAGGTCAGAAATGCAGGCAGAAGTGATGCCCTGCTGAGATTTCTAAATCCTGGAAGCGTTTAAACTTTATTCAAAATGCAACGAGAACAATTAGATAGGGGGGGAAAGAGTGACATATGTAATTATGTAATTCCTAGAGGAAGAAATCCAAATGGTCACAAAAGCTAGGTCAACCTGCTCAGCGTCACTGCATGTGAAATGGGAGAGAAAAAAAGAGGGACCGCGAAGACTTCCTTATTTTGCCTATTGGCAAAGATAAAAAAAATAACATCCAATGTTGGTAAAACCAAAAACCACACCCGCTGCCATTCAGCCAATTCTGACTCTGAGAGAACGGATGCTATTAGATATTGTGGTTGAAAGATGGAAATTGCTGTATTTTCAAACATAATCTAAAAATGCTTATTAAAATGATAGCTACTTATTGTCTATGAAGGGGACCACTGGTGGCGCTGCAGCCTAAGCACAGGACCCCTCACTAGAAGGCATACACCAGGGACACTGAGGGGTAGAGATAATGCTATCTGCTCCTGTAAAAACGCACAGCCTTCGAAACTTTCGGAGCAGTTGGAGTCACTGAGGCAGTGGGATGACTGATCCAGGCGTCTCACAAAGCTGGAGACCTTAAAACACAGGACAGAACTGCTCCTGGGCGTTTCCAAAACTCTGTGTACTTGTGGATGGCAGCCTACCTGAAAACCACTGTGCCACAAGGCTGTCACATTCAGGATGAGTTCGGTACTTCTTTGACCAATAGGGCTCTAGAATGAGGTGATAAATATCCGTATAGCCCTTGACAGAAAACAAGGTTCCCTATGTCTAGAGAGTCACTATGAATTCAAATCCTCTCAGTGGCCGTAGATTTTTGGATTAGTGTCTGTGATCTGGAGATAGACCTTACAAGTGAAGATAGAGAAATAAATATTTCAGAATGAGTGTAAAGCCGTGGTTAGCCAAGCATGGCTGAGGATGGCGCTATTGTGGGTGCCGCCCCGCTGGGTTCCTCGTGGAGCGATCCTGTGCCGGGTAGAACCTTATGAGGCCCAGTGCTGTGCTCCTTGCAATTGTTACAGTGGAGCCCATTGCTGTTGCCACTGCGTCAGTCCATCTCCTCTCCCTTTGGCCTTTCCTACACTTCACCAGGAGCCCTCGTGGCGTAGTGGCTACCCACTGGGTTACAATCTGGAAGATCAGCTCGCTGACCCTCGGGAAAAAGATGAGATCTTCTATTTCCATAAAAAGTTACCGTCTTAGAAACCCCCTGGGACCGTTCTACCCTGTCCTGTAGAGTCGCTGTGATTCGGAGCGGGCTCGATGGCAGTGAGTGAGATACTTTTCTAGGCACTGACAAGAAACACAGTGTTCATAATGAGGGAACTGGGTACCTATCTCCACACGGAGCGTCATACGTGGAGGGGTATGGTTCAGATGCGCTCTCCTCCTGCTATGAAGACAACCAGTAAATAAACGCATAAAGAATCATGGAGGGGAAGTTGGGGAGAAATGGGGAGCTAACGACCGGGAGTAAAAGAAGGAAGAACGTGTTCTAAACTTGCTTGTGGTGACGACTGTACAATTCTTCTGGACACGATCGAACAGTTGAAATGTAGGTTATGTGGAGTAGGTCCTAATAAGACTGTCAACAATAATCACAGAAATAGGTGAGCTAAGAAAAGAAGAAAGAAACAAACAGATAAGCGAATCCTGGAAGAAATATTTGAGAAAGAGAAGGGTCCTATCTGGCATCCTGAAGACTCTGCTTAGAGAACTGTTGATTTTAGGGGTATGTGGTTGTGGTCATTGGTACCACCTAGCCACTCTGTCACATGGAGAATGATTTTTCATGACATCCAAGTCTACTTACCTATTAATATAAAATTAGTAGAAGGGAAACTGATGATGTCTATAAAAGATAAACATTAAGAGCATGAAGGAGCATGTATATGAATATTGGATGGGGATGGGATAGTGGCTTCCAAGTTTATAAGGAGAGATTGTTGGCTCTACTTGGGAATAGGCCTATTGCTCGGTTGCTTTTAGTAGAGAAGAGATGGTGGTCTCAGGCAGGACAAAATTTATAAATGTGGTGATGGCAGTAGTAGGGAACTTTAAAAATTTATGAATAATGACATTTTAAAAATGCTGTTTCCATAAACTTTTTGAAGCCCTCTCCTTTGTCAGTTTACATCTGATTCTAGCTAATATTTTTGTCCAAAAGAGCTTATATTTCATTTCAGTTGAACAAAATTCAATAAACATATTGTTTTTTTGACAGAAGAGGAAAGCATCATGATAGCTAGAATTTAACAGATGAATTTAGAATAGATGAACAGAACACACTATTTGGATTCAGGATACCTGGGCTGAAAGGGACCCCAGGGCAAAAGGATGGGGGGATGAGGTGGGGAGGCACTAGGGGTGGTGCTTGAAATAAAGACAAACGTTTTGAATTCACCAACTAATCATTAACCAATAAATAATTAAAAAACAAACAAACCTATGAGACCTATGTGTCCATGGGCTGAGTTCACTTGTCCAAATATTTAGATACTAAGTTCTAGAAAACTTTAAAGCCAATTAGTCCAAATCAGTGGTGCATCATATCTTGAATGACCTTTGACAAGAAGAATCTACAACCTACAACCCAAGAGCATTTAAGACCGTCGCCTTACGGAATTGTGAAGTCATGGATCATGTGTTCTAGTAGTCGAATGCTTATGAATGTTACAGAACGACTAGGCTGCAGCCCTCCATCATCAAATGAATGACTGTGCAGCGCCATCCTCCGGGCTGACTAACCGCACTGAACGGAGTGACTGAAGACAGTCAACAGCATCACATCAGTTCAGCTCAGCTTTGCTGCCGAGTGCTGCAACGTGCAAAAAAACACTTTTTATTTAAAAGGATCCTTCATTTTAAAGGATCTTTGGAACTTACGATTTTATATGAGATAGAAAATATTGTGGATATGCAAATTTTGGACTCAGCTGTTTGCAGTTTAGGTACCACCAAGTGGGGTTCACCTCACTGGCCCCCTATGTACAACAGGATCAACCACTGCCTGGCCCAGAACCATTCTCCCAAGTGTGATGTTTGAGCTCCTTTTTGCCACCACCGGGTCAATCCGTCTCAGTGAGGGTCTTCCTTTTAGACCTGCCTTATCAAGCAGGTCGTCCTTTTCATTTCTTCTTCCTTTTAAAAATAAATCATTTTACTGGGGACTCGTACAACTCATCACCCACCATCCATCCATCCATCCATCCATCCATCCTTCCATCCAATGTCAAGCACATTTGTGCATCTGATGCCATCAACATTCTGAAAATACTTTTTCTACTTAAGCCCATGGTATCAGCTCCTCATTTTTTCCCTTCCCTCTCCCACCCCGCCCTCTTTCACAAATCCTTGATAATTTATAAATTGTTATTATTTTTCTAACTCTTTTCTAAAGACTAGTCTCTCTTGATGACAGGTCTAAAGTATGCTCAAGGCAGGCTCATTTAGATGGTTCTAAAATAGCCTCAGCTTACACAAAAGCTGATAATCTTCATGATGTTTGATAGTTTAAATCTGGACGGGGCCTGCTTTCTATTTGTGAATCAATATGTCCTTGGTGTTGTAGTGGGTTATGCATTGCTGTTACCCTTAAAGCTCTCAGTTTAATCCCACTAGTTGCTTTTTGGGAGAAAGAGGAGAGTGTCTGTTCTTGTAAAGATTTACAGTCTACAAAAGCACCAGGAGCTGTACTATTCTGCTTTATAAAGTCTGTGTGAGTCAGAAGATACTTGATGACAGTGGGTCTATCATTATCTTTCATTTGCTATTTGTGGAGTCTTACACAAGTCCTTTACTTTTCATCCTTTACAACTGTCCCCATATTTGCCCCATTTAGTAAGTGACCATCACCTGTCGGTGTGTCATATGATAGTGGCTTGTGTGTTCTTGTGATGTTGTGTGTGAAGTTAAGCCACCATTTTTTCCAATATCAACAGGGTCACCCATTGTGAACAGATTTCATGGCCGTTTTTAGACGAAGACAGATTAGGAGGAAATGCTTAGGATCTATTTCTTTCTTTTCTTTCTTTTTTTTTGTGTGTGTGGGAATCACTGTCCCTGGTGGGAGTAGGAGGTCCAGCCTTGCACTTGGACAGCTGCTGCTGGATTTGAACTGCCAACCCTGAGGGCTGCAATCCCACACATAACCACTATGCCACCGGGGCTCAGTACCCCCCCCCCTTTTTTTATTAGGCTCTGTTTCTTAAAACTAGCCAACACGGGCTCAAGTGGGAAGATAATGCTTTGAAAATGATGATGGCAGCTTGTTTGCAAATGTGCTTGACATATGGGATGAATGTATGGATTGTGATCAGAGATATAAGAGCCTCTGAGATAAGTATTATAAAAAAAACCTAGTCAATGAAAAGTCTATGAATCACAGAATATAATCTGAGACTCTGACTCATTTAGTTGTGCTAAATTGTCTGGAAGAACCCTTCCTGTTTGGTGGATGAATAGGATCCAGGGGTAAAGCCCTCAATCAGACTGGAGGGACACAATGGTCACAATAATGAACAAGGATCAAGAAGATGGCACACAACCAGGCAATATTCCTTCTGTGACACCAGATGTGGCTCACTGTGATGGCTAGCAACAAGAAAAATGTTTTCCAGATGTCTTAGTAGTATGTCTTTTGTGGAGATGATAAAAATGATATCATGAAAAAAAAAAGATATCATGATCCCAATTCTACCTTACAAATCCGGCTAGGCCAGAGTGTGTACACTGATAAAGATAAGAAATGGAGACACAGGGAATGCAGGACAGATAAACTCATCAGGACCAATAATGAGAGTAGCAATACCAGGAGGGTAAGGATGAGATGGGGTAAAAAGATCACAATGATATACATAAAGCTCCCTCCCTTGGGGACAGATAACAGAAAAGTGGGTGAAGGGAGATGTTGGACAGTGACATGACAAAATAATAACATAAATTATCAAGGGTTCATGAGGGAGAGGGAAGGGGAGGAAGGGGAAAAATGAGGAGCTGATATCAAAGGCTCAAGTTGAAAGAAAATTGTTTTGAGAATGATGATGGCAACTGTGTTAGTCTGGGTAGACTAGAGAAAGCCATAGAAACTCACAGGGAGATAAGAGAGCGTTTTATATATAGGGTAAGTGTACATTCAGAAAGTATCCCAACCCAGCTCAGTCCAAGCCCATAAGTCTGACTTAGACCATATGTCCAAACCCAATCTACAAAGTCCTCCTCAAATTCACAAAACACACACAATGACGCTGAATGCAGGAGGATCACAGGTCAGTGCGGTTTAAATATCTCAGCACTGGCAGAGGTCTCCATGTAGTTTCTCCAGCACCCAGGGATTCATCAGAGTAAGTTCATGTAGGTTCTTCTCAGGGATGTCTCTAGGAAGTGAGCCTTACCAATACAGAAGCCGCTCACTAGTCCGACCATCAGAGAACAAGAGACCAGAGAACGAGAAGGGTGAGGCTCACTGAACCATTTCTCTCTCTGCCCTTCATTTAATCCCACATGTGTTTACTGTCCAGGTTGGCACAATAAACCTTAACTATCTCAGCAACAAATGTACAAATGTGCTTGACACAATGGATGGTTGTATGGATTGTGATGCGTTGTATGAACCTCCAATAAAATGATTTTTTAAAAAACACAAAAAGCGAACCCCAAACAAAAGAGAATGGTTATAAACAAAATCATTTGTGGGATGATTTTGGATTGCATGTATTCAAGGCAAGCTGAGGGACCATTTTCTAAAGAGATCATCCACAGAAATTCGGGATGGCAAGATGCCTAGCTAACAAGGGCATTATATTTAAGTTTTTCTTGTTGTTAAAGAGTAACCTGCCATTTTTCAACCAATGAACTATAAGCAAGAATCTTGGTGGTGCTTCCAAGAGTTTCCAGAAGAGGCTGAGTCAGCTCTGTTCCTTTTGACTCTCCCTGGCCTTTGCCTTTCTTGGGGGAGGGGGGGGGCTGGGAGGGGGGAAGGGTAACCACTTGTTACAATGAAGAAAAGAGCTTGGATTAGACTAGTCAAATGGAAAGAAGAAAACTAGTTTTACTATAACTTGAAAGCCAGGATGGTCTCCCTCTCCACTTTTCTTACATACAGAGAGGAAAGAAAACCAGTTGCCTGTTTAAACTGCAGAATTTTTTTTGTTGTTGTCTCTTCCTTCTAGCCAAAGGCAATTCCAAATACAATTAGTGTGAATAATCACCATTTGCTTTCCTAAAAACACTGTTAGTTTTTAATTGCTTTGTAGTATAAAATTGAGATGGGGAACAAGGGGCCCTTATGGAATGGGAAAAATTGTTTGTGTCTCATCTGAGAAAGATACATATTTTTATGTACCTCACCAAAGAGAAACTGTTCCTGCCATCACATTAGCCATGAGTTAATTAAATATTTGGCCAGAGATAGCAAGCTAAATTTTAAGTTGGTAA
Source organism: Nesogale talazaci (assembly GCA_004026705.1). Lineage (NCBI taxonomy): Eukaryota > Metazoa > Chordata > Mammalia > Afrosoricida > Tenrecidae > Nesogale > Nesogale talazaci. The sequence goes on along the minus strand of PVJH01000323.1, from coordinate 291,449 downwards.
TTTTGTATGGCCCATGAATGATCTGTTTGGGGGGTACAAAAGAAACGAAATCTTGAATACAATTTCAGGAGGGCACTTTTTTTTTTTAGTTTTAGAAGAGGAAAAGACACAGACACATCATTCAGATGAGGAAGGCCCTCAGGTTGAGTTTAAAAGGGCATCTAAGGGTTTATTGAAATACATAATTTTAAATAAGACATGGGAAGACGAAGGAAATGGTCACAAAAGCATGATTAGCAGCAGATTAATACACTACACTTAGAGGTGGGACTACAGACACAGGAATGAAACAATGACTGGGACATGGACATTGTTAGAAGGGTTTGCAAAACTGGACCAGGGCCTTCTGATCAAAGCAGTCAAGGAAAGACCGCTAAGGCATCACTCACAAGGATGCAATCTCTGCACTGTGACCTCCATCAAAGATACACCCAGGCAAGTCCTTATGAGAGAGAGACTGTCCCTCTGCAGGCTGGCCTTAGGCAGGTAGAGGCAATCCACACTACCAATGCACTATGCCGGAGGGGAAGGTTCTCCACCTCCTTGATGAATGATCAGAAGGATTAGAATAGGTGGGTCTGAGGGTGGTACAACAGCGTGGGAGAAGTGCACACATCTTAGAAGAATCAAGAATTGCTATAAAAAAAGGCAGCATTTGAGGAAGTACAAAGATCTGAAGGGTTAGGAGGGAGGAAGCAGAGGCAGTAAGCAGAGGCAGAAGGGGATGGGGGGCAGTTCATTGAAGAGTTTGCACGAAAGAGATGAAGCAAAATACGTATGATTGCTGAATATAAAACTGATGATTTGCTCTGCAAGTCCTCACCTAATACAAAGTTAAAAAGAAGAAGAGGAAGAAGAAGAAAGAATTCAATGAAGGGTTAATTTACGGAGACTTTGCCGATGGATTTTGGGCTACCACTGCCATACATACGGCCTTTTGCAAACCAGTGTGCTCAGAACTTAAACTCTAATACAGGTATTATAAATGTACAAATTTTGTATGGCCCTTGAATGATGCTCTAAATATTCAAATGTATATATATGCTGTTAGATGGCATTGAATCAATTCTGACTCACAGGGACTCCAAGTGCCACAGAATGAATCACTCTGCTGTGAACCCGCATCATCCTCACAGTTGCTGTTTGAGTGCACTGTAGAAGCCATTGAGTTCATCCCTCTCTTTGAGGGGTTTCTTTCTTTTCCACCTACCCTTTACTTTGCCAACTGTGATCTCCTTTTCCAGGAAAGATGCTCTTTCCTGACAATGTGTGAGACCAACTCTCACCATCCTCACTTCTAAGGAGCATTCTGACTACACTTCTTTCTTTGTTTGCTGCTTTGGTAGTCTACATAATATCCAACATTCTTTACTAACTCCTGAAGTCAAATGTTCTTAGGTCTCCCTTATTTAATGCCCACCTATCACAGGCAGATGGGGTGGTTGAAAATATCCTGGTTTAGGTCGTGGGCACCTTAGTCCTGAAAGAGAATCTTTGCTTTCTAACTTTTTTTAAGAGATCCTTTGCAGCAGATATGCCCAATGTTATGCTATTTAATTTCTTTTGTTGTTGTTGTTATTTAATTTCTTGACTGCGACTGCCATGGCATTGTTGACATATGTCATTGGGTTGGTCTTGAGGACTCCAGGTGCACCGATAATATGTCATATATGTATATTTATGTCATATATAAATTATTGGGATATATATTAATATAAGGAGGTGTGGACCACTAACCCAAGGTGATAGTTTGCACCCATCTAGTAGCTCTGAGGGAAAAATAACCAGCAATTGGCTCTGGGTAAAATCACAGTCTAAGTGGACCCATGAGAGAGTTTTCCTCTGCTATATGGGTTATAGAGTTGGAATCTACTCAGTGGAAAACAACAATAATTAAGATTAGCAAACTGCATGCATTCTATTCTATGTATTTTTTCAGTAAAGATTTTTGCTTGTCATACAGAGTGAATACAATCTGACAATATGAAATAGCAGCTTATTGTAAGAGAGCTGGATAGAACCTTTTATTTTTAATTAATAATTTATTTGTTTTAAGTGCTCTGATTATGGGTAGTGTCGAATACAACTATCCGTTTCTCTCTCAGGAACTAGGGCTTTCGTGTTTATGTGTGTTTCCCTGTGCTGACATACAATGAATGCACTGTAGCTGCCTCTCCGTCACTAGGCACTTTCTGAATATTTTTATTTGATAGATAGGTGCATGCTTCAGCATCAGCAGCCACCCTATTTCATTTTATGAATCCTAATCTGTGGATGACATCATCTGTCACTCAAGTTTGGCAACCCTGTATGACTGATCTGAATTCTAGGTTCTCTGATAACTGGCCTATTGTAGACCAGATAGACATGAAATGGTTAAACAGCATCCTGCCCCCACCCTACCATCCTCCCCGATCCACAGGGTATTTCTTGTCGTATGATATACAGAGTACCTTAATTACAGCTCAAGAGGGATTTCTCCCTCCACTTAAAAAACAAAACAAAACAAAAAGCAGGAAAATGGGACTACCTTCCTCCTTCCTTGCCCTCACACTGCAGAGAATTAATGAGAAACTGTACACTTTGTCGGGGACCACACAGCTTCACATTTTAGCATTTCCTATGCTTATAAGGTCGTAAATGAGGGGCCAGAGATAGAAGATACAGTTGGTAAAGATTCTCACTTAAAATATGAGCTGGAATAATTGTAGAGAGATAGACTGAGAATGACCTGAAAGGGGTTATTAAAGCTTCCATACAAGGAAGACCATTTACCGTGGGGGAGCAGGAGTCATTACTGGAACACTAATAGAGTCAGCAAATAATTCAGGCTTAGGATGACAAAGGCAGAGGAGTTTAAGAGGATCAAATCATGGATAATTTCCCTAGCTGTATCTAGTTAAGGGTTTTTAAAAATTCCTTTGTGTAGGGGGAGAGGGGTTCTACACAGGTGGTTTATTGTATTCTTAATATTTAGTCAGCTGTTATTAACAAATCCCACTGCCTTTATGTTCTGTTGCATCAAGCAAGCACTCTAGACATTATTAGAAGCTGGATTTGGAGACTGAATAGCCTGCAACTGACAAGTATAATCAAAATTCTGGTGCTACAGAGAAGCAGCACCCCTGACAACAATGTGATTTTCCCAAGGCTATTCCCGTCCGGCTGGGTTAACACCCGGCAAGGCTATGCCCTGGGAAGCGTAGGGTCTTTATTTTGCCTGTAAGAGAGGCAATTGTTGCAAAACTGGATTGCCAGTGTGAAGATGTCTTTAAACTCTTTGGCCATAGAAAAGACTGACAGACTGATAACCACAGGCGGTCGCTTGCTCCTCACTGCCACCAGCTTGAATCCCATGAATCGTGAAGCAGAACTGCCCCTGTGAGTTTCTGAGACGGGAGTAGAAAGCCTTATCTTTCTCCTTTGGAGCAGCTGATGTTTTCACACGAAGGCCCTTGCAGTTAGCAGCCCACTGTGTAAACGACTGGCATCAGGGCTCCATAATGGGCTATTAACTCCAAAAACCAAACTGTCTGCCATCGAGTCGAAGCCGACTCACAGCAGCCCTGGAGGACAGAGCAGAAGTGTTCTGTGGGTTTCTCCCAGGGAGAGGCTGCTGGTTTCAAACTGTTGACATTGCTGTCAGCAGCCCAGCTTGTAACCACTAGGCCACCAGAGCTCCTAGCCAAGGATAAACCTTGCTTTCAGATTTTACTGGGGGTGGGGGTGGAGGGGCAGGTGTTGGAGGGGGAAGTACAACCTTACTTTGTGTGTGTGTGTGGACTTCTTTCACTTCTCATGTTCCTCCCTACCCCATCCCATATTGTCAAGGTATTATGACTAACGTGGCCATATAGCAATGTGCAACGAAGTTTAGACTTGCCACTTGTGGGCCTACTTTTCCGAGTCTCCTTCCCTGCACTTCTTTCTGTGTTGGCCAGCTTTCAGAATAAAAGGTGCCAAGTCAGCGATCCCTATTATGTAACTGCACGAGTGGATATATAATAGCAACCACAAAAATAACTCGGACAGGAGTGATTACATAATGAACATAATTGTACCCTACTTTGATAAAGGGCAGAGATTTTGCAAGAGGCCGGAGAAAGCTGCCTCACCTCTATAGTTCTAAATTATTTGCAGAATAACAGCCAGCACAATATAAACTACTTTCAATCAAATCAGCAGATTGCTAGTTTGCCCCAGAGCATCTGGGCTGAATGAAGGGGCTTATATGCTGGGGGTGGGTGAAAAGTATTGAATACAGGGTGATCCTGGAGCAGGAAACACTAAGAATATGTGGAAATGGGCAAAAATGAAAGCACAGGATTCTTCGGGGATGGGGAGAAAGTGCTTTCACAACAGGAAGAGAAGGAGCACTGACGAATAGGGGACGGCCCTATAGGTAGAATGACCAGGTGATTCATCCTAAAAGCTAGGCATGCATGTTCAAGAGTGAAGATGTGTCAATCCATTGATTGTGCTGGCATATCAGGGTGGATTATTCAGGGGACATCAGGAAATAAGGTTACTTTTGATGAAAAACTCAGGTCGCCTTGGTGGCAGCCATGTCTATGACATCATTTTCCTTCCTCTCGTACTCACCAACACGTACCAAACGCTTTTCACTAGCCAGGGGAACTGCCAAGTGAGCACTCGTGGGGCTTCCTTGAGGGTTCTTTAAAGAGAGTGCTTATGCAGGGAGTCCGTGCAAAATGTTGGTGAGGCCGAGGTCAGGTTTCAGCCATCGTGAGAGACAGAGTTAGAGTCGCTCTATTTTAGGGTGCAGACTCACTTCTGGAACTGCTGCTAAAGACCTGTGTGTGATGGACTCTTTAAGAAAATCTTCAGTTAGAAGTTGATTGGTCTCTGCGACTGCTGGAATATACTCACTGTCATCATAGAAGTTGTAAAATGCAATGCTCACTACCAGTTCTCTTGTGCAACTTGTAATGGGAAGTCCATTTGCTGTGTCTGTTGTGGTAAGCATCCCTGGTGGAGCTGTCAGTCAGCAGCTTGGTGGTTCAAATCCATCAGCCGATGCTCAGGAATACGATGACATTGTCTGCTTTCTTAGAGACTTAGTGCGCCTGAAGACTAGGGTCGACATGAGTCAAAATTGACTTAATGTCAGTGGGCTAGGGCTTAGGTACTGTATATAGGTGGAACATCGACATATTTGCTAATGTGCTGCTAATCACAGTTTGAGGGGGATTTATTTTACAGTAGGACACAATACTGAATTCCTCCGTAGTTTAAACCAATCCTGTAACAGTGTTTTGGAGGCAGCTTTCCCTCTGGGAAGTTGAGGTGATGGAGTGGAACGAACCATTCACTAAGCGCTTTCATCCTTTGAACGTGGGAGGTGAAGCAGAATGTGGGGTTGTTTTTGCCAGAGGAACTCCTACTAGAAAGAAGATGCTCTTGGAGGCAGGCTCTGGGTGGTGCAAAAAGTGAATGTGCACAGCTGCTAAGCGAACAGCTGGAGGCTGAGCTCCCCAGAGGTGCCTCAGAGGAAAAGCCTCATGATTACTGCTGACCAATCAATGAGTGAGCTTCCAGAGAGCAGCTCCAGTATGACAGATTGGGAGCAACCACGAGATAGAATCAACTCCACAGCAATTGGTATGGGCTGGCTTGGGTTGGGGTGGACACGTGGGGCTTGGTATCATCAGAACAGATTGATTGTAACCAATTCTCTTCATGTGCATCCTCAAACCCTAAGGGATTTATATGAAAACAGGACCCAGATTAGGTGAACTTCCCACCTCATGGCATCTCCAAAGAGCCCTGGACAGACAGTAGGAAGGAATAGATAATTTCCAGATTGTATCTCACAACTTAAGTAGCAAGTATGGTGGGGGCCCCGGGGGATGCATTTGTTGTTTCCTCTCTGGTCCTAGAAGAGCGTTGATTTCATAGAAGGTCTCTGGTTACCTGCCTTCTTAATAATATTCTGTGATGGAGTTGCTCAATGTAGAGCTTGGGACGTCTTATCTGGTGTCTGTGAGAATTTAAAAGCTTCATATCTTTATTTCAATAACAGTTTACAAAATAAGAACACCTTCTGGCTAATCTGGGTGACCTCCTTTTAACCTAAGCATTATCCTGCAATTTTAGTGCCTTGCGTGTTTGTGTGTGTGTGTGTGTGTGTATGTGTTTGGATTAGCAGCAAGCAATTCTACTTTAATCAGGGAGCCAATAAGAAAAGATGCAAAGCTGACATAATAGCTACATGGGCACTTATACTAAAGAAAGGCCAAGCAATATCATAACAAGCTGCATAAACTCATGGTTTATAATAGGTTGAATGAAAAGAATGATAGGGGCATTGTCATCATCACACAATACCTGGTGATAACCCTCCGGCCTGTAATTGTTGTTATAAAATTCATTTTGCAAATGGTGAAGAAGAAAATGTCACCTGGCATGTAAAACTGGTGCTTCTAATTTAAAATGTACTGGCTGTATTGCTTGCATTATGTTCAGTTGCTGACTTTTAAAGTTACATAAGCATGATAAAACAGAAGAAGTTTCTACCCACTTACATATGTGTTTGCATAGAGAGAGTTAAAAGAGCATGAACTTGGAACATAATTTGGAATGTTACTTAACCTCTTTGAGCCCCAACTTCACAGGTTCTATATGCTGTAAACTTTCTCTGAAATATGTTGAAGAGGAAAGATGTCAGTTGCTCCTGACCCAAGGCATAGTCTTTTCTTATTCTTTTTTTTTTTTGTGGGCTTCACTGCCCCCTGGTGGGAGTAGGAGGCCCAGCCTTGCTCCTGGAGAGCTGCTGCTGGGTTTAAACTGCAAACCCTATGGGCCGCAGTCCCGCACACAACCACTATGCCACCAGGGCTCAGCCCTGGGCATTGTCTTTTCAAACATGCTGAATGCATGGGAAAGTTGAACAGTTACCAAGGAAGAAAAAAAAAAATCCTTAGAAGAATGTTAATTACAACACAGATTGCTGGGAGACTGAACAAATCTGTGTTTGAAGAACTTCAGCCAGAATTCTCCTTAGAGTTGAAGATGGTGAGCAGAACCTGAATTGACTTGACAATAGCATTTTTTTTTTTTTTTTTTTGGTGAGGGGAGTTAGTCTTATGTAGGGCTTACGGGATCTGGATATGTACATTCTACATGCGATTTCCTCTTCTTGATTTTCTATTCTCCTATTCTCCATCAATTGTTCCTGATGCTGGACATTGATATATGGAACTTTTGTAATCTCCTTTGTGTACTTTTTGGGAAAAACTGAGCTCTAACTAAATCCACTGACTCCTAGTCAAATAGCTAGTAAGGAGAGGAAGTCGTTTCTGGAGCACCTTGTAATGCTCATGTGGATTACTGCATGTAATCCACACATCAATGCATCAGTGGGTGTGGGATAGGTCTCCGTTATTCAGATGAAAAGCATTAAAGTTTATAAAAGTTACAAAATGTTTCCAGGTTAAACAGCTGTTGTTCTCATTCCTAACCTTCTAAGTTATCCTTAAGTGAAAACACAAATGCTGTCTTTTCCATTCTGTCCTGTTGTTAACAGGTTTTGAACCATATTCTTATGTATCTCTCTTTGCTATTGCCCCTGACCTTGTGGACGTGGTCAAAAGCAAAAATTACCATTCCAATTTTAACTAAAAACAAACAAACAACCACCACCAACAATAAAAAGTTTGCTACAATAGAAATATCATCAATATCAAACAAAAATGGTTTTGAACTTTTAAATTTCCTCAGTAGACTGCCTGGGTTTTTTAGCACACAGAGTCCTTTTGTCACTGTGGTATACTTGACCCGGGTCCAGCATCTGACTTCTAGAGCGAGCCAAGAGTGGACACTTTGAGGCTCTGTGAGGTGGCGAGCAAATACAGGCTCCTTGGTCCTGGCCAACTTGCCAGCTTTTTTATTTGGGTAAATTACATGATTTTTACAAGACATGAAGACTGTGACTCAGATTTGTCCTGTCTACATATTTCTGCTGGATGTTTCATACAACTTAGGTCATATATAATTAATCAACAGTTCCAACCTACCCAAAATTCTACTGGAGTCCTTGGACAGTACAAACCATAGAATGTTAGGTTACCTAATGTCTACAGCGTTGGCCATTTGAGTCACCCACAGGCACCTTGAAGATAAATGCCTGGTGGTTATTTCTGAAAGGTCGTAGCCATTGGAAAGTGTGTAGTCCACAGTCCTATTCTGACACACGTGATTTTGGCATGAGTCAGAAATCAGTTGACACCAACTATTTTGGTTTCAAAAATATTATTCAGTACCCGCTATGACCTTATCTGTTTTCTATGCAATATGGCATGTAATTCCATCCATAACCATAAGAGTTAGGAATTATTATGACGTCCACATTAAGGAGGACAAAAAGGAGGTATTTGAGTAACTTCTTTGTGGCCATTCACTTATTAGAATGCTGAACTGAGATTCAAACCGAACTGATATTTGTGCTGGTAACCTCCACTTACTATTCTACCCTTCCAAACTGTAAATTTAATGTTTGGAAGAAGTTATGTGACAGAGATAGAAACTAAAGTATTTCTAGTTATGGTAGCAATGATAATAAAGCGAATATAACATTTTCATTGGCTTACAAACCCATCAGACTAAATTGCCTTCAACTCTCAAGTTGCTTTTCAGCCCATGTTTGCATAACTATAAATGTGGCAGGTAAAACTGAAATTCTGCCTTCTTCAACCTCCTGCATGGTTGCCTGGTTTTCATCCATTAAACTGGGGAAGTTTTTTCTTCAAGAACTCTCTGATTATTGTTGCAGATGACTTCTTTGTTGTGTCTTCCTCTGATAATCCAATTATTCTTGTTCCTCTTCATAGCATCAGCTTCTCTGATGATCTTATTAGATTTTTATTCGCGTTTGTTTAAGTCCACTTGGATATCCTCTAGGTCATTGGTGTGGCTTCTGCTTCCTGTGGTTCATTTGTGAAGTCTGTGAGCCTGCTGTTGGCGTATGTTATCTCATCCTGAAGCTCTCGTATTTTCCTTTGGTGGATGGACGTTATCTTCTCTATCATTTCATCCTTTTTCTGTATTTGTTTCTCTCATATCCTGCATGACTTCAAGCAGCATTCTGAAAATTTCTTTCTGTGACAGATCAATGCCTGCTTTTTTTAAATGCACATTGTTAGTTAGGTTCAGGCCATCTTCATCCATTACCTTTTGTTTCTCCTGCTTTTTTTTTTTCATTGAGGTCATTGGGGATGATTGCTGTTTGTGTTGCATTGTTTTAGAGGAACCAGGTACCATTTTCCAGGGAGTCAAAGAGCATTGACTTTCTCTGGGAGACCTGTAGGAGTGCTTCTTTGAACTTCCTGTGGCTAATTTCACTATAAAATTGGCCTACCACTATCCTCCTGTGGTTTCGCTCTTTCCCTAAACCAACTAGCATTCTGCTATTTGGAGGGCAAATTGGACGATTCTTTTAGGAGACAGTGGTTGGATTGTTGTGGGCCCACAAGAATGGTGCTGTACTGCGTGATCTCACAAGAAGCTGTGATGGTGTGGCCCTACGGCAGCTTGGGGTGTTGCAGCAGATACACAGGGGTGTCTGCTGTAAGGGGAGTGCCACAGAAGACTGGTTGGTCACCTGCTTTTGTGTAGAGCACCCTGGATGGTGGGTGGAATTGCCTGGTCAGGTAAAAAGCTGCAGAAGTTGGGCAGAGGTTCCTGCAGCAGTGTGGAACTTTGGCGAATGGTGGCTGAGCTGCCTTAGGCCATGTGAGACACTAAGGCAGGTGGGAGAAAGTTCCCTCAGTCACGTGGGACCCTGGAAGACAGATCAGAGGTTTCCTCTCCTTGACCCCCCCCTCCCCCGCCCCCCACACACAGGAATTCCTGGGAGGAAGTTGGTCAGACTGTCCCTTGGTGGAGGAGAGGGAACTTCCCCCAACCTCAGGCTATGCTACACAGGGTGGAGCTCTCCCAGCTGGGTGGAGTGCAGGTGTAAATGCCCTAGGCTAAGAAGAGTGGTCTGGAGGTCTACAATGATATGTGAGAGAAAATGAAAGAGACCAAAACAAAATGCACTGAAAAACTAAGCCCACTGAAACTGTGGGGGGATAGAGAGAAGAGAGGGAAACAAAAGTAACAATATAGCTGATCCCTGATCATCAGGCTGCGAGGGTTAATCCCTGCCCCAGGCTGGTGGCACGCTGTGGCTGTGTTGAGATAAAGCCCTTTGCTGGCTCCAATTGATGCCAGCTCCTGCTGAGACAGTGGCAGGACTAAGGTCAAACTCTAGTCAGTCTCCACTGTGGAGCATGAGAATAGATCCAAATTACATTTCCAAATCATATATTATCTTCCTAGTAATGGAATTAATATTCGTCTTCACCTGCAATGCCACTCCCGATTGCATTTTTAAAAATCTTTAACAAGCTTAGAAATAAATGATAGGGTAAGATGCATAACTAGAATGTGGTAACTAAAGATGTAATTTATGAACACTACCCTATCATCTTCAAAGATTGGAAGGGAGATCATCTTTGTTGTGAGGTGCTGTGAAATACTGCCCAGGCTTTCATTATTCTCGATATCGTTGCTCTGTTTGAGCACATTGTTATACATTTCCATGAAGGTCTTCCTCTTTTGTTGGTCAGCTCCTACTTTACTAAGCATGATGTCCTCCTTCTGCGAGAACTGATCTCTCCTGAGAACATGTCCAAAGTACACACAATGAAGTCATGCTATCCTGCATCTATGGACCATTTGGTTGTGTGTCTTTTCATTTGTGCCACAAATATACCTTGAGTACTCACCACATTCCAGATACCACTTTAAATGTCGAGGGAGCACACCAGTGAACAAAAGGCAGAAATTTCTGCCTTATGAAGTTTACATTCCTGTGGGAAGAAAAAAATTCAACAAAATGCTTAAGTAAGTATAAAATTTATTAACTGATGACAAATGAGATAAAAGGCAATAAAGCAGATGAGAAGGCTAGGAAGAATTGGCTTAGTCACAGAGATTGCATTTTTAAATAAGTTGATTCAGAGAGAGTAAGTGTGGAGGAGAAGGTAGGGACACCTATCTTGTGGAACAGTATTTCAGGCAGAGGGAGCAGCAATCATAAAAGTCCTGGGGCAGGAATGTGTCACTGTTCAATACTTGGGGAATAGCAAGGAAGCCAGTGTGGGCTAGAGTGGTGTGAGAAAGCAAAGGAGATCAGAGAGACAGATATGCAGATTTCACATCAAACCAGACCAGAAAAAGAAATCTAATAAATTGCATGGAAACACAGAGGACATTTGGAGTACAATGGATGTTACATTTTCAAGTGGATTTCAAATCTAGCACAGATAAATCATGCTTCTGTGGGAAGTACATGGGAATTACATAAAATGGCCAATTATAAAAAATAGGTTCAAATTCAAGTAGGGTGATTCAGAAAAGTTGTTGAAACATTCCCAAACTCATGTTCATCACAGGTAACACGGGGACACTAATATCTATGGTCACAAAGCTTGTCGTCATTCAGAATTAAGGGCTCTGATGGTGTAGTGGTTACATGTTGGGCTATTGACTTCAAGGTCAGCAGTTTGAAACCACCAGCTGGCTATATCAAAGTAGGACAGGGCTTTCCAGTTCCGTAGAATTATGGTTTCGGAAATTCACCAGGGCAGTTTTTCCTTGTCCCGTAGGGTGTCAATGAGTAGGAGTCAATATGATGGCAGGGAATTTGGTTTGGGGTGTTGATATAGGCTATGTACATCAATCTTGGAGGGAACAGAGCAAGAACGCTCTGTAGAACAGGACAGTGAGACTTTCTCTTGCTTAGCTTGGACATGTTGCCAGGAAAGGCTAATTGCTAAGAAAAGGTCGGGGAGAGAGGGTGAGTAGGTGAAAGTGAGGGGAGTTGCATGAGTTGAACTGACACCATAGCTGCAACAGACTGACAGTTGTGAGGATGATGCAGGATGTGGTAAGCAATATTTTGTTCAGTTGTACATAAGGTCCAAGTCAACTGTACAGCAACTAGCAATTACAACAACACTTACCTCACCACCTAGAATAAACTCTCTCTCTCTCTCTCTCTCACACACACACACACACACACACACACACACACACGCACATATAAATCATTCTATTGGGGACTCTTACAGCTTTTCTAATAATCCATACATCAGCAATATCTAGCACAGTTGGTCCTATGTTGCCATCATCATTTTCAAAACATTTTCTTTCCACTTGAGCTATAGGGAGGTATTGGTATAGCACCCTCCCAATTTGAGTTGTTTTCAATCTAGTGACATTTGAATAAATCGGGACTTGGCTTTACTGTAGAACATTTTCCCATCCCTTTTCTCCTAATCTACATAAAGTTTTTTTTCCTTTGCAATTTTGATATTCATATTATAATACAAGTTTCACACATTTGTGACTACAAAATCAGGTTTTACTCTTTTTATATTTAATATATAATGACTTAGAGCCTATCTCCCCCACCTACAGCTAGTTTCAATCCATCTTTCTGTCACATCACATAATTAGAAATGCTTTTTTGCATTTTATTCCTTAAAAAAAAAAATCCCCCACCTTTTCTTGCCTGTTCTTTCTTTTCTCCTTATACTAAAAAGCCATGTTAACTCTCTGGGGTATAGCCTATCAAATGTTTCTCCATAATCACATGTTTGTATTTATTTATAAACATTTATAATCACAGTTTTTATTTCACTTGCTTTACAGAGTGAAATCATATTATACAAACCTTTCTGCTTCTTAAGTTTCCACTGAATAATACTACCTGGAAATCTCTCAGCACAGGCTAATTTTACACATTCTGTCCTTGACAAATAAACAAACACAGAACAAAACTCATTTTTCATGCTTGCTCAGAACAACAAGTTCCAGAACAATCAGAGGAAATACAACTTAAAGGTTCCTTCATGTAATTTTTCCAAAACAAAGAAAATCTGATCCAAGGCATAATTGATGTCATTATTGACATAAGCACAAATATATAAGAATTTTTAAATGAAACCAATACACATTAAAAATAAAACAAAAGCAGAGGACTGTTCTCACCAGGAACCCTGTTACAGTTTGCTAGATTGAATGACTTTGGGAAAGGAACTGGTAGTAGGCCAATGGTCTTATTGGAATCCACCTGGAATTCCCCCCCCCCCCCCAGCTTCTGAGTCTAATGACTGATATTGCTGTTGATGTTAGGTGCAACCCTGTTGGCTCTGAATCATAGTGACCCTACACTCAACAAAAGGAAACACTGCTCAGTCCTGTGCCTTCCTCATGATGATTCCTATATCTGAGTCCATTATTGCAGTCACTGTGTCCATCAAGCTTGTTGAGGGCCTTCCTCTACTTCACTGCCCCTCCATTGGACCAAGCATGATCACCTTCACTAGGAACTGGTCTCTCCTGACAACATGCCCAGATTATGTGAGACAGTGTTGCCATCCTTGCTTCTAAGGAGCATTCTGGCTGTACTTCTAACACTGATAGGTCGGTCCTTTGATATTTTCAATATGCTTCTAAGTACTACATCTCAAATGCATCTATTCTTCAGTCTGCCTTATTCAAATGTCCAACTTTCACATGCATCTAAGGCAACTAAAATTATCATGGCGTGAGTTCTTGTCTATACTCTCAAGAAGACTTGTGCAGCTGATTTAGCTGAGGCAACATATCTTTGTTCTCTTGCCTGATATTTTCATGAGCATTGCCTGTGGATACAAGCCATACAAAATTTTTGACAGCTTCAACCTTTTTTCCACTTATAATGATGTTACCTATAGGTCTAGTTGTGAGATTTTGGTCTTCTTTACCTTGCCTGATAATTCATACTGAAGGCTGTGATCCTTGATCTTCAACAACATGTGCCTCAATTCTTCCACACTTTTACCAGCAAGCTTGTTGTATAATCTACAAGGTGATTAATAAGCCTTCCTCCAATCCTGATGCCACAATCTGCCACATAATTAAACTTCTTGTCCAGCACACAGATTGAACAATTTTGATGAGAGACTAAAACCCCAACAAGTACCTTTCCTGATTTCAAACCACGCTGCAGTCCCTTATTCTGTTTACACAACTATCTCTTGATGCATGTACAAGGTTCCCCAAAAACCACACCACTAGTGGATCAAATCCACAATTGAGAAATGTTGTTGTTGTTATTGCTGTTGTTAGGTGTGGTAGGTGCCATTGAGTTGGTTCTGACTCATAATGACCCTATGCATAACAGAACAAAATACAGTCCAGTACTCCACCATCTGCACAATTATTCCTATGTTTGCAACCATTGTTACAGCCACTGTGCCAATACCTCTCATCAAAGGCCTTTCTCCTTTTCTCTGCTCCTCCACTTGACCAATATGATGTCCTTTCCAGGGACTCGTCTCCTGACAACATGTCCAAAGTTCATCTTACCATTTTTTTTCAAAAGGTGCATTCTGTCTGTCTTCTTCCATTCTTGTTCTTTTGGCAGCCCATGGTACTCTCAATATTCTTTGCCAACACTGTAGTTCATATGCATCAGTTTTTCTTTCATCTTCCGTATTCAATACACAACTCTGACATGCATATCAAGTGGTTGAAAATGATATGGCTTATTAAAAAAGAGACCCATGGCTGAGCCCCGGTAGCATAGTGGTTGAGTGCGGGACTGCAGCCGACTGGCTTGGCAGTTCAAATCCAGCAGCAGCAAGGCTGGGCCTCCCACTCCCACCAGAGGGAAGTGATGCCTACAAAAAAAAAAAAAAGAGACCCAAACTAAGCTCACTGCCATCGAGTCATTTCTGACTTCTAGTGACCCTATGGGGCAGAATAAAACTGCTACAGGAGGGGTGGAGGAGGTTAAGACCGTAACTCTTCACAGGAATAGAAAGACCTTCAGGTCTTTCTGCTTCAGAATCTTTCTTCCACAGAGCAGTGGGTGTGTTGAACTTTGTCCTAGAAGATATTATCCCAACTCTGAAATCACTATGCCATCGGGATTTCTTACGGCTTTTAAATAGCAGGCGCTATATTTTAAATTTAGGTCGGTAGTTCATTTCACATGTTTTAGTAGCATGGAAAAGGGGAAAACTGTATAGAAAGTGATCTGCTAGATGATTAAGCAGTTTTTGCTAAAGTGGAAGTTTATTAGGAGCAAACATTGTAGAAGCAAGCCATGCAAACTTGGGCTTCATGAATATAAGTTGCTGTTAGACCCTGGTCACTACTACACTTTTTACTTATCTGTGTGCTCCCTCTTTATCTGGAGTTCAGATGTAGGTGTCACATTTTGAAAGGCATATTGAAAAATCAATACCAGGGGAGTTAATTATAGAAGATCCTATATTTATTTTAACAAAATGAAAACAACAACAACAACAAAAATTTAACTCTAAACTCCAGGGGTAGGTACATGACTGTTCAGTAACATTATAATTTATATTTCATGATATTCCCCAATACTTTCCAGAATATATTACCACTGCCAACTGTCAACATTCTTTCTCACTACCCTTCATTCTATGCATCTTGATCTCTACTCTTTGTGACCAGATTCTTTTCTGTTAAATTATCTATGCATCCTCCATGATTCACAAAATTTTGCATGTGTCAGAGAAAAAGAAAAGACTCAACAAGAATGTGGCTTAAAGAGCAAGGAAATGTGTTTTTCCTCAACAAAAACCTTTACGTGCTAACAGTACAGGTTAGTGCTCCTATGGGCACTCACAAAGTACCCAGATTCCTTCTTCTAACCTGTGGATTCACCCTCCCAATAGCTTTGTGTATTTGCTGTTGGGGTCAGGTCAGCAGGAAGATGCAAGAGTATGGTGCAACTCTTTCTAAGACAGAAGCTCAGCGGTGGTAGTCAGCACGTAGGACTCTTGGTCAGAAAGTATTGTTGCTAAAGCCATAGAAACCTTTTATTAAAGAAGCATGACGCTATTGTTTCTCAACTGAGCCTCCATAAAGTTATATACATATCTGAAGGATGTGTTTCCATGTCTCCAACCTTTCCCCAAAGAATTTTGTGTCCTTTTGTTGACACCACATCCAAAAGCCAGTGTTCACATCCTCAAGGGACTCAAATTGTGTTCCTTTTCAATGTTCTTTGAATTTAGGCGACAGAAAGATGTGTCACATGTTATGACCAGGACTATCGGGTAGATGTGGTAAAATTTCCCAATGAAATTCCCATAGGATGACCCTTTTTACCCTGGAGGAATGAGTAACTGCCCTCTTGTGAAAGAAAAACATTTCCCAGAAAAATTTATTGCTCTTTTCCCCTTCACCAATGTATTTTACTTTCTCATAACTAGTAAACTCTGAGACCATCCTACTTCTTAAATTAAGTTTATCCAGATTACCCCTTTGGGACATTCCATGAATCGATACCCATGAACATATATGGTAGACTAAGGATCTTTGCCACAAGTGTATCCATGATGGTGACAGAACATACAGCAAAGATATGACAAACTTTTGGACATAATAGAGTTGCTGGGCCAGAGGACATCAAGATCACTTGGTATAACATAGCCTATAAGACCATGTTCTATGCTTGACTTTGATGAATCGTAACTCTCGTCTTCAACGCTATCTATGGTGCAAGTCTCCATGTGTGGAAGAAGGAAAAGAAAACAGATTATCAAACTCACTCCCTATCATCGAGTCGTTTATGATTCGTAACAACCCTACAGGACAGATATAACTGGCCTTGTGGATTTCTGCAGCTGCAAATCTTTAGGGGAACAGAAAGCCTCACCTTTCTTCTGAGGAATACACTGGTGGATTTGAACTGCTGACCTGGGGTTAGCAGCCTAAAGCAACATTGCTATATCACAAAGTTGCCTTGGAGGAGTGATGAAAACACTAGACATATGAAAATACAACCCTGAGACTAGAAAAACAAGATCAGTGTTCCCCAAAGGGGGAGATATCACCCCTTCAGGGTTGCTGGAACAATGCAGGGTGGTGGTGGTGGTGGTGGTGGGCAACAGAAATAGATCGTTTCCCCTGGATTCGAGGCTACTGTACAAACATTTTTTAATTGTCAGGGTGGCATTGAGTCATTTTCCCCTCCTGAAAAAACAAAAACAAAAATTGCAGATGGGAGTAGACCAAAATAAGTTTGGGTATCTATGAACTCTATAATATTTGGCTAACACTACAAACTTCTTTGAAAGAAATTGCTTTAGAAAGTCCTGAATAGAGTGCAGAAAAATCTGAAACAAACCCTGAATCATAGAGGAGACCAGGCTTACCGGTCAGAGAGAGATGGTAGAATCCCTAAGACTGTGATCCTTTGTCTTCTTTTGTGTGTGAAACCGAGCATGTGCCAAGGCTCACTTTTCAGCCTAACAAATGACAGGTCTGTAAGGGAACAAGCACATTAGGGAGGTACGAAGAGTGTAGACTAGTCAATCATTTGAGATCAACAAGGCAGCCTTTACCCAAGGACAAAGTTCAGCAGGGTAAGGAGAGGAGGAGAAGGGAACAGGAAACAGAAGGAAATGGGATAAGTGCTGTTACATTGTGTGGACTGGAATCCGTAAGATGAAAAAAAGGTTCACGAATAGTTGAAACGAAAATTATCTACTCTGTAAACTTTGATCCAATACATGATGAAAAGTAAGAAAAAGAAGAATAAATTTCTATAAAAAAAGAAAGAAATTACCCCATTTGGAGTCCTCCCACCCTCCCACTCATCCCTATCAAAAACCACTGTGTGCTTTGAAAGACAAGAGAGTAATAAGAAAGCCCACAGACTGGGAATGCGTCTTTAGCAATAACATGCCAGACAAAGGTCTTATTTCTAAAATCTACAATACTCTGCTAGCCTACAACAGAAAACAACAACAACAACACCCCCAAACAACTTACCCATTGAAGATCTGAGCAAAAGACCTGAACAGAAGTTTCACAAGGGCAGAAATCCAAACAGACAATAAACATATTACAAAATGTTCTCCATCAGTAGCCATAAGAAAAATGCAAATTAAAACAAATATGAGATGCCACCCAACACCCTCAAAGATAACGACAAAAAAAACAAAAACCAGTATAACTTTCTGAGCTGATTGTTTTGCCTTGAATTTATTTGGCCCAGAAAAGTCTCCTCAGTAGCCACTGTACATCTTTTTTTGATTGAATTTTTTTTAAAGACACTTAACAAGACTGTGGTAATTAAAGTCAACTGGCTGGGCTAGGATTCTCACTGGTTTGGCAGTTGGGGCTTAGAAATTCCCCATGAGGTGACACAGCACAAGGCAATCAACTCCATAACGGATGTCATGGTGAGCACCCAACTAGCTGTAAGAAGATTAGGGTGGACTGTAGCCCCTTTCTCAGGTCATAGCCTTGATGACATAGAAAGGAACTTTTCTTTCTTTTTTTAAATTAATAAATCATTCTTTTGGGGGGAGGGGTCTTTTATAGCTCTTATAACAATCCATACACCAATGTTCAAACACACTTGTACACAGGTTGCTATCATCCTTTTCATTTTCTTTTTGCTTGAGCCCTTGGTATTAGCAACTCTTCTTCCCTCTCTCCCCACCCTTCCACCCTCATGAACTCCTGATAAATTATAAATTATTATTATTTCCATATCTTAAACCATTTGGTGTCTCCCTTCACCCACGTTTCTCTTGTTCATTCTCCTGGGTGTGTGTGTGTGTGGTGTTATACATTGATAATTGTCGTTGGTTCCCTGCTTCTCTCCCTTCTACTTCCACCCTCCCCTACCTACCCTTATGGCTCCCTACTCCCATGCCACCTTATGATCACACAGGCTGGTACTTGCTTATCTGTCCTCGATTCCATGTGTCAAGTGTGTACCACTGTACATGCTCTAATCTAGTTGATTTGTAAGGAAGAACTGGGGTCATGATAATTGAGGGGAATGGGGGAAGCATTAAAGAACAAGAGAAATGCTGTGTGTGTTCCATCGGTGTTATACTGCACCCTGGTGGCCTTGTTCCTTCCTTGTGACCCTTCTGTGCGGGAATGCCCAATTGTTTTCAGATAGGCTTTGGGTCGCCTGCCTGACCCCCATCATTTGCTTCAATATATTTGTTTGTTTTGGGTCTTCTGATGCCTGATCTAGTCCCATTGACATCTCACGATCACACAAACTGGCGCTTGCTTTACTTCAAGTCTTTAAGACGCTAATGAAATATCTTTTAATAGCTGGGCACCATCAGCTTTCTTCACCACATTTGCTTATGCAACCATTTTGACTTCAGCAATCATATTGGGAAGGTGAACGTCACAGAATGCCAGGTTATTAGAAAAAAATGAGTGAACTCCATATCTGGAAGAATATCCCATGCTTGTGGATCAGAAGATTTAATATAGTAAAGATGTCAGTTCTGTCCAAGGTACCAAACAAGTTTAATGCTATCACAATGCAGACACTAATGTCCTTTTCCAAAGGATTGGAAAAACTAACCATAAACTTCATATGAAAAAGGAAAAGCCCAGAAACAGCAGATAACTCCTGAAGAAGAAGGACAAAGTTGAAGGTCCTACTTTATCTGACTTTAGCACTTATTATACAGCCCTAGTGGTAAAAGCAGAGTGGTGCTGGTATATTGACAGCTATTCAGACCAATGGAAAAGAACTGAAACCCCAGAAATTAAATCATAGGCATACAGATGATTTATCTGTGATAAGTGCCTCAAAAATATCAAATGGAAAGCGGACTCTCTTCAACAAGTGGTGCTGAAAAAAATGAGTACCTCCCAACAGAAAAAAATGAAACAAGCCCTTACCTCACTCCATGCACAAGAATAAACTCAAGGTGAATCACAGACATCAAAGTAAACGCCCAAACTATTAGGGTCATCAATAAGGGAATTGGGACAAACGTAAGAACTTTGGCGCTGGGAATACATAGGCTACTGCAAGGAGGGAAGGACACAAATGAATAGGAAGCACAGATTGATAAGTGGGATATACTGAAGCTAAAACACTTTTGTACATCAAAAGACTTTGCCAAGAGAGTTATAAGAAAGCCCACAGGACTGAGCCCTGGTGGCGTAGTGGTTGTGCGCGGGACTGCGGCCCACTGGGACGGAGGTTCAATTCCAGCAGTGGGACTGGGCCTCCTACTTCCACCACCGGAGAGCAGTGATGCCCCCCCCCCCCCCCCCGCAAAAAAAGAAAGCCCACAGACTGGGAAAACATCTTTAGCAATGACATATCAGACAAAGGCCTTCTTACTAAAACTACAACACTTTGCTAGTCTACAATAGTAATTTAAAAAACCCAATAACCCATTGAAGAGGTGGGCAAAAGATCTGAATAGAAGTTTTACAAGGACAGAAATCCAGATGGCCAGCAAGCATATAAGAGCATGTTCCTGATCATGAGTCATAGGAAAACGCAAATTAAAACAACTTTGAGATACCATCTAACACCCTCAAAGATAGGCCATTTAAAAATATCAGAAACCAGGCTGAGCCCCCGTGGCTCAGTGGTTGTGCGTGGGACTGCAGCCCACTGGGTTGGAGGTTCAAATCCAGCAGCAAGGCTGGGCCTCCTACTCCCACCACCAGAGGGCAGTGATGCCCTCCCCCCTCCCCCCCAAAAAAATATCAGAAAGCAACAAGTGTTGGAGGGGATATGTTGAGAGAGGTGATCTCATCCACTGTTGGTGGTTCTGTAGGTATGTGCAACCATTATGGAAATCGATAATGGCTAAACAAGTGGAAATAGAATTATATGATTCAACAATACCATGAAGAAGTAGGAAACGGAATGCGACCACACACATCTGTCCTCCAATGTTCATGGCAGTGCAGCTCACAATCACAAAGAATTGAAAACAGCCTAAATTTCCATCAACTGATGAATGGATTAAAACACTCTGGTATATGCATATAATGGAGTACTATGCATCCCTAAAAAGCAGTGATGAATGCATGAAGCACATTGTTGCATGGGAAGAATTGGAGGAAATTATGCTAAGCGAAGTAAGCCTTGTACAAAAGGACAAGTACAACATGAGTCCACTGAGGTAAGCTTAAAAAACACAAAGGGCATAAGGGAAGTTTTTAAAAGGATGTGGTTGACTTCCTCTATAAGTAGATAGTTTTGAAAAGCTTACTTGCTCTTTGGTGAGACTGGATCCTGCACTGGGTTCATTGACTTTCATTTCTTTGAACTTGAGCTTAATGACTTGTTATATTAACTTCCATCTGGGAAGCCATCAGTGGTCTGTCATCTGACCTGCCATCTGACCTACTGATTCATTCACCACTCTAGACCTAAGCCTGACCTGCTGTTGATCTTGGATTCATCTTCCACTGCAGCCACCAGCCCACATGTGGTCTTCTTTCTGATCTTGGGTTCATCAGGCCCCAAAGCTATGTGAGTCAGAAGCATCCAACTTGGAATCTGTCTGGATTCAGACAGAATTTGCATGTTTCTACAATGGCGTGAGCTATTTTCTTGATATAGGTTTCTCTTCATATATATGTACACAAATGTGTATGTGTGTCTATAGATCGCATACCCTGTAACATTCCATCTATATAAGTATATCACATATACATACACACATGAATATATATCTATTTGAGAACTTCATCAAATAGTAACCAACAACTATCTCATTAAATGGTGACTAACTGTTAGTATATACCACTGTTTTTGCTTCTCTAGAAAACCCAGTCTATCACAGGGTCTAAGACTCATGTTTTACGGAGATATACTTGCATATTGAAGGAGGAGGGACTTTTCTTTATTCCCCAAACAAAACTAGGTAGAATTGGAGGAAGGATTTGAGTGAATTAAATAAAGCAAGAACCTGGAAACAACTTCCAAGTTTTGAGCTGAAACTATCCTATGAAGCCATCCATAAACTAAACAACCACTTAGCTCATTTAATAAAAAATATTCACCTTGAGCACTGCGATCTTATACAGATAAGCACATTAAGGGACAGAAAGTCTTAAACTAAGGGTAGTATAAAATGGACATGGATAATGGAAATGGTGACACAATGAGAAATGTCAATGAACTATATATACATTAAATACTGTTGAGTGGATGTATATTTTGATATTTAAATCCACACACACACAAAGTCATGGTACTGAAAAAATAGGAAGTAAACATTCCCTCAAGTACTAACCAACCAACTATTTTACTGTATGGTGAGTATCTGTCATTGAAGCTTATTAATCAAAGGTGGAATGTCCCATTGTTAGATATATTAAGGAAGAAATTCCTGAACAAGAGAGGAAGTTTATGGATCTAATTGGTCAAGTCCTTTCTGAGGTTTATATGATTTTCCTTATTTCATGAATAAAATACACAGCGTTATCATTACTAGTTGTGTTGACTTGACTCTAATCTATGGACACCATCTATGACACAACAATAACACTGCCTTGTCCTGTGATTTCTTCATGACTGAGTCCATTGTGTAGTGTCTCCCAACTGAAGCTGCTCATCTTCACCTTCATCTTCACTGCAGCAGACAAGATCTTGTTGTGATCTGCAGATTTTACATGGTTTGCTTTTTGGAAGCAGATCACTAAGACTTCTCCCCTCCCCCCATGTGTCTTTGACTGGAAACTTTGCTGAAACCTGTCCACAGTGAAGGATCCTGCTGATATTTGAAAGACCAGTTGCGTAGGCCCTCAACATCACAGCATCACCTCAACATTCAATGCACCACAATAGATGGATGGCAGATTACCTCAACTACTGACATAAACACATGTCAGCTGGACATATGGCCCCAAAGGTAACATTAACATTTTCAACAGCATGTTTTAAACATGGATCTACCTTGCTAACAACAGAAAAGACTATACAAGAGTTTTGAAATACTGAAAAAGTTACTAGAGAATGATATATGAACTTTAGTGCTTTTAAAGTTTGTACTAGATCGTCTGTCAGGATGCTACATGCAGAGACACAAGGGACAACATGTGAAGGTGTGTACAATTTGCTTTCAGGCTGATATTTCTGTTGAAAGCGCTTGTATTTATAGTTCTTTTAGTCGTATAGAAAATAAACTTAATTGGTAGAACCTTTACAAATATTCACAGCCAGAGAACATTATTAAATAAGATATGTCTACACACAAAGAGCTATTGAGGTAAAATCTATTTGTAGCTACAATGGCTCATCCTCCTATGTAAAATCTATTTCTGAGGCAGTTTTACCAGCTGCAATGAATTATTATTATTTTTGCAATGAATTTTATTATCATTCAGAAACTATTATTCCTTCCTTTCCTTCTCACACATTGACTTCTTCATCCCATTCACATCAGACTTGGCTAAAAGTCTTCAATTGGCGAATGGAATATGGTGAAAGGGAGGGTGTGCTGGTTCCAAGGAACAGCTGTAAGAAAAAGTCTGGTTCCCTTTTGCTCTGTGTGCTCCTTCCACCTGCCATGCTAGAGATAAGCATTCGTCCTTGAGCCTGCGTTCTAGAGAAGCAGGAGAAGCTCTGTGAAGCACATCTGAACTTACCCTGCAACGGGGGCGAAGCCCAGGCGGACTCAGGCAGATTCACCTAAACCACAGCAGACCCTCACACCTGAGAGAGAGAGAGAGAGAGAAAATGTTTATTTTTATAAGCCACTGAGATTTGGGCATGAAATGTGATATAACATGAAGTTTGTAAATAGAGCATTTTATAATAATCGAACTGTTTCGAAAATATTGTTATGCACACAAGCAGAGGACTTGCTCCCATTGTTACTTCTTCCATGACATTATTTTCACACTTGACCAGTGAAATATTAGCTCATCTCCAGGCTGGATAGCCTCTGTCTGCACCTCCTCATGCATTCTCCTTCCCTTTCCGCTGGCTGTGTGTGAAGTTAGGACAATGGAGGGCATGTAGATCAGAGGAAGGAAGGGAGGAGAGTGGAACTGTGCTATTCAATTTGTTGACTCTCACCCTGCTGGGTGACTGCTAGCTGGCTGCATTCTTGGCAAAAGTGCACAACTCTCTCTCTCGCCCAGAGTTTGAGAAGAAGCTGGTTCCCTTGTCCACTCTGACCTTAGGGTTGTTAAAAACACTGTGGTGACTAGCTCCAAATGTACTCCACAATCCTTTGTGGTTACCTTAGACTTTGCCCACACTTGTAAATAGCCCTTTATTAAACTTTCCTCAAATGACCACGGTTCAGAAAGCTCGTCTGTTTCCTGCTGTGATCTTGACTGATACAAACCCCTTGGTTAAATTTAAAAACAAAAAACAAGTCAAGTGTGAGGGGACTTCAAAAAAAATCATAGAAAAATGGAACTTAAAGATTACAGGAAAAAAAAGATTACAGACATTTCCCCTTTCTGCCTTTTGAAGCACCCTTGTGATCTAGTAAGTGGCAGAACTTTAATTTAATGGTTACTCTGTTTGAAACACTTCATGTCACATGAAGATGCGAACTTACACATATGAAAAAAATGTACATGGCTCCCACATTGCTTTCTTTTCTAGAGGCCCGTCTGGTCCATTTTTGGTTCGTGTGGTCTTTTCTGGGACACTATTATCCCCCACATATCTCGTTATTTACTCTCGTTCTAGAATCTGATGCCAGTTAAGAAACTGCCCAGTGTCTTATCCCCCTGCAATTTTCTCCATAAGTGGTAGGCTAACTTAATTTAAAAATCTCTCCTAAGGGCTCAGTAAAACCGATGGTGAGGGTGGGGGGAGGGGAAGAATAAAAGCATCGTTCTCCTCTAACTCTCCAAAATGTTGTTCTAATGACCCTCTTTGTTGGCCAGTACAAACAGCACAGGGCTAGCTGCCACCACATCAGCTCTGACTCAGGATAATCCCATGGGTGCCAAGAGCTGCCAGTCTGCTTTCCGCTTTCCTCCCAGCACATTCTGCATGGAATGCTCAGTGGTAGATTTCGCAGGAAGTGAACCACCAGGCTTTTCTTTCAGAGCCCCGTTGAGAGGATCCAAATCTCCCATGCTTCATCCTGGGGCATGTTAGCTCTTTGTCCCACCTTGGGAGACTTCCCAGCCAGAATCGACCCATGATTTCCCTTTGCAATTTTCTTTCCATTCTTTCCCTTTCCATTAGTTGTGAGAACTTAGACTACATATTTATTCTTTCTATATCCAGTAAGTTTTTTTTTCTTTCTTTTAAAATTAAGATTAGAAACACCATCTACTTTCTGGAATGTAGTCAGGGTTTGTTAAAAAAAAAAAAAAAGCACAAAATAAAACATGCATGAAAAGATCCAATGCTGGCTCGAGCCGGGAGTGGCACTCCTGAAATGCCCAGTGTGCCTTTCCTTCCTCTGACCTCGTTCTTAAAAATATTACATCTCTTGTATTTTTTGAATCTGTCAGATTTACTCAATCTTTTCAGACAGCAGGATAGTTCGGTAGCTTCCATTTTAAACATGAGCTCTCTAAGACCTGCCTGTCCACCCCCCTGGATTTTATTTAAAATTACATTTCACTGTATGTTGAAAGATAACGATGGCCCCTTAACTCCGCAGGCCTTCAGAGTGAAACCGGAAAAAGGCAAAAACGTGCTTACGACGCAGCCTACCACCTGAGCTCATGTTCCTCACCAGTGTCCAACTCTGCCTGATGCGTGTTCGCAGGGAGCATTACCACCCGGGGGGCCTCTGTGTTCTCCGCAGGGTCTTCTCCGTCAGCACTCGGGTTCAAGGGTGTGGCAATGAACAAAGAAGAAGGCTATAAAAAGCAGAGTATGAACGTGAAGTACGCAGACTCGGTAGGGTTCTGAGCATTCCTTTGCTACTTGAATTTTAAATGCCTTTTCTCTCACGGAATCTTCTTGTGACTAGATTCCTTTGGGGGCTCCCCTTCAAGCCTGGCTTTGCGAGTTCTGTCTCTCCGTTTGGCGCGTGCAGCCTCCCCGAGTTCTGGAACTCTCCCCACTGTCAGTCACCGAATGCAGCTGTCCTGCCAGCTCCCTTCCCCAGAGGGGCCCCTGGAATGTGGCCGACGGCAGTGCTTTCGTGGTTAGTAGAAAATACTCATTCCCATTCAATCTACTGCAATCATTCCTTTGAGCTGCGGGGTGTATTTACTTTCTTCTTCTATTATGTGAGGAAATGGGTGTGGGGTGAGGAAGCACAAGGGGAAAAAGATTCCAATGGGGAGAATTCCCCGACTGAGGACATTTCTTTTGGAAATATACCCAAGGACTCATCAGAATTTCTCAAACACACACACACACACACACATTTATATATCTTTCAAACCTGACTCTCTAATGTGTCCTCACTTTGCAAGCGATTTGAATTCATTTCTCTTTTAGACTTAGCAGTAAAGGTCTTTTCCTCATTTGGAATAATTTGCCCCAGGCCCTTCACCACGCCACACTCCTCATATTCTTTATTATATTTTTGATATTTTTGTTTAATTAAAGATTCTGTGATTTTTGTAGCAATAATTTAATTGACCTATAATTCACGTAACATGCAACCCCATGCTTACTCTCAGTATTTACATTAGAAAGTACTCATTTTCTAACGTGTTGTGCAAGCTTCACCACAATCAGATTCAGAGCATTTTCTTCCTTTTGCACCATTATTTTTAGCTCTCTGTTACTTCCAGCTAGCACTGTCATAACCTTAATGAACAATTAATCTAGTTATTGTTTCTATAGATTTACCTATCCGGGATTTTCTATTAAGAAAATCACACAAAACCCCTAACAATAACAACAAAATAAAACACACAAAAATCTCAAGGTAAGGGGCTGAGCCCCGGTGGCGTAGTGGCAGTGCGCGGGACTGCGGCCCACTGGGACGGAGGTTCAATTCCAGCAGTGGGGCTGGGCCTCCTACTCCCACCACTGGAGAGCAGTGATGCCCACAAAAAAAAAAAAAAATCTCAAGGTAAGAGGAAACAGAAGATAGGGGACACTAGAACAAAATAAAAATGGGTCAAAAGGGAAATCAAATGATACTCTGTTACATTTTAACCTATCTGTGTCTGCAATAATCCACTTTCCAATTCACTCTGTCTGAGGGCAAGACTATTCCCATCCCTGGTCAACGGTCTGAAGGAATTCAATGGAAGCTTTAATCCCTATGAGGACTCTACCAATGGATTTTTGGGCTTTCACTGTCATCTAAAGCCTTTTGCAAAGTGGGCACTCAGAATTTAAGTTCTAATACAATTTCCTCCTTGGATTGCAGATTTTATTATTTACAATGCTTGAATCATATAGGTGGATGTGCTCCTTTCATGTGGTCCTAGTTAATACCTTACTTAGATTGCTCTTGTTTTAAGCCTTTAAGACAAGTTTAAAGACCCAAGACACTGTACTTTCTGATAAGTGGACATCACCTAGTTTCTTTACCATGCTTTGCTGTAGCACCTATATCTTCCGCCATCACGTTATGAGGGCAAGTTTTGAGCAAGGCCTACATCATAAGAACTATTTGTTCTGAGATTGCAGCCTTACAATTAAGTGAGAACTCAAAATCCATTCATGTGTGTGAAGTTTATGTATATCCCTGGTGCATTTAAGAGGCAGCTTGTTGATGGATAATCTCCATGGGATATTTGTTAATTCTAGTAATAGTATTGTCAGTCTCACCAATTATAGGAGCCCCTTCATGAAGTGGTTACTGCAGACAGTGGGTTTCTACTCTCGTCAACAGGTAAATCCAGGGAAACCTGGAGGATCTGTATTGATTGGATGGCAGTGGGTTTTCTTTAAGTGAGAGCTGTGGTATAGATTTCAAAGTACCACTGGGAAAATTATACATATAAAGGAAATATTTTTACACTAAAATATACGAGATATTAATTTACGCAGATTAAAAACTTAAGTAAATGAACACTTTAATTTTAGCATACGTGCTGCCGAAGCGAGCACTAAATGAACACTTTAAAAAAGCAATCTACAGGGTTAGTTTCAAGGAAAAAATGTCCGAGATACTTTCACTAAGGCAAAATTATGTCTACAGGACTAACATATGTCACAAAAAGCAAAGAAAGTATGAAAATAGCAAGTATATGGTAGTCTTTAAGGTGCCAATTATTGGACAACCTCTAAAGTAAAAGATGTGAATTCAAAACCAGTGACTTCCAAATCCACAAGATTGGGATAGCACTTGTGTGCTTCTTTCCACACAAGAGCGTTTCAGTTTTAAATCCAAAGGAGCATATCAGTTCATTTAATTTACAACAGGTGTCTAAAATAAAGTCCGGGTCCCTTAGTGGGGTTTCCCAATCACACATTTCTGATGTGGTTTATGAAGAATGGTGTACACCTTGAAAAGACAACACCTAAAATCTAGGTATCCTATAACGCCCAGTCAGGGTCACAGAGGGCTGAAAAGAAACTGGGTTAACAATGTATTATTAGCAAGATCATAGTGGGCAGATTTCCCAATTTCCATTTGGAGTCTAAGTAATTCTAGAAAGGAAGAATGCCACTCGTTGATTGACCTACCAAGAGAGTGTGAAATCATGTTCTCAGAGAGAGAGAGAGAGAGAGAGAGAGAGAGAGAGAGAGAGAGAGAGAGAGAGAGATTCCCCTTTCCTCTAATCATGAATTCCCAATGAAATTCACTGGTCCCCAGTGTAGGAATGTCTATTACATAATTTGAGGTGATAGTGGGACAATGCTTTATGGCAGGTGATATTTTAGTGCTGTCCCTGACCTCTCTAAATAAGTAAATAAGTAAGTAAATAAATAAAATGACCCCAGCTGAGGAAAGACCTCCTTTAAAGAAGTGTTTTTTTTAAAGTTGTACAAATAAGGTCATGATAGATGGATTGTAAGCCTGAGACACATCACCGCATTGCTTGGGAGGTTGGACTGAATAATTAAATGACCTGAAACACATGTCTGTCTTTGCTTTGGTGTTTTTCCTTATAGTAAGGGTATCATACACTGTGTCCTTTTGTGATTGAGTAAGTTCACTTAGCATAATGTTCTGCATGCTATGTGGTTATTCTTTGTTTCTTTTTCTTTCTTTTTTTTTTTTTTTAGGGCATCACTGACCTCAGGTGGTGGGAGTAGGAGGCCCAGCCCTTGCCCCTGTGGAGCTGGAATTGAACCTCCATCCCAGTGGGCCGCAGTCCCGCGCACAACCACTATGCCACTGGGGCACAGCCCTATTCTTTGTTTCTTAATGATGCATGCTATGCCATTGTGTGTATGTACCCAAATTTCTTTAGACATTTTTCTATTAATGGGCTTTTTAGACTGTTTCTAACTTTTTGCTACTGTACATAGGGGGACAGTGAATATGTGAATATGGGAATATGTGTTTATTTCTTTAGGTCTATACCCAGCAGCAGAATTTCTGGGCTGTATGAGCTTTCTATTCCCAGTTGTTTTAAGTAGCATGATATCACTTTCACAGTGGTTATATGTATATACAGGTTCCCCAGCAGCATATGAGTTCCAGTCTCTCTGCATCTTCTCCAGCATTTGTTGCTTTCTGGTTATTAAAAGAATTTTTAAAAATTTAAATTGGGCTGAAAAAAATTTTAAAAAATTTAAATTGGGCTGTCATGTTAACCATTTGAATGCCATTTTGGTGAACTGTTTTTGTCTTTTGTCCACTTTTTAACTGGATTGTTATTATTCCCTTCTTATTGAGGTCTTACAATATGCTATACCTTTTAGAGATTAGTCCCTTATCTGTTGTATTGCTAAAATATTTTTTCCCAATGGGTCATGTTCTTTTTACTCTTCTGATGCATATCAATGTCTTATTTTCAGGGCATCTCAGTAATCTACTTTGTCTTTTAGCGTGTACTTCACTTGCTGTATCTGGTTGTATATATATGCTTTCAAATAGGTTCTCATTGATGAGATCTATAGCGCTGAGATCTGATTCATCTTGAGTTCCTTTTTTTACATCTGGTGAGGTGTGGGACCTGTTTCATTCTTCTACAGATGGAGATCCACTTTTGCTAGCACCATTTGTTGAAGATACGATCTTTTCCATTTAATGTTTTGGCCCTTTGTTGAAGATCAGTTGCCTGCATGTGAATTAATTTATTTCTAGGTTTTCTATTTTGTTCTATAGTAGGTCTATATACTTATCACTATACGAGTATCAGGCTGTTTTGACTCCAGTGACTGAGGAACAGATTGTGAGGTCAGGTAACACAAGGCCTCTTACTGTGTTCTCCTTTTTAAGGAATTCTCTGTTTCTTCTAGCTCTCTTCCCTCTCCTTGTGAAGTTCGTAATTCGTTTTTCCATTTCCTGCAAGAATGAAGCTGGGATTTGGACAGGAATTGCATTGCATTTATAGAATGCCTTGAATAGTATTGACATTTTCACAATATTAAGTCTTCTTATCCATGGACATAAAACTACAATGATGAGCTCACACACACAAGAGCAGTTATGAGGATGGCAGAGGACCAGGAGGTGTTTCCTTCTGTCGTTCACAGGATGGCTCTGAGCTGGAACTGACTCGATGGCACTAAACAGCAGCCCCCAGAAACATGGGGGAGTCTTCCATTTGTGTAGCTCTCTCTGGGTTTCCTGTAACAGTGTTCTATAATTTTCTAGTGCTCTGTATATATATAGGAGGTAGAGCTGATTCACTGTTTTTAGTTCTTCCCTTTCTTTAATGAGTCTCTTTTATGGCAACCTTTCTTTGAGCGGCATATCGAAGCCTCCTCTACTATTTTGCCAACCTATTTCTCTCTTCAACCCTGTGAGACTTTCATTAATAATATATTTCAAGGATTTCTTATTGGGAGTACATGCATTTAATATGGTTATATCTCCATCTATTATTCCTTTAATCATTATGTTGTATCTTCTATTGTCTTTCAGGATATGAGAGTAGAAAGTTGCTAACTGCTGATTTTGTTGCTATCAGCGCAATGCATAATTCATTCTGCCATCGGGGATCTTTAATAGGTGACTAAGGATGTAGAATTTAGTATATATTTTTGAGTTCCTCAAGACTGACATAGTGCTCCTCTTATAGTGGATAATTGAATTCTGCCACTAAACAGACAATTGACTTATTTTTATCAATGATTCTTTATACTGTGACATCCAATTTAACAGTGACGGAGGTTAAACCCAAACTAACTCCATTGCCTTTGAGTTGATTCCAACTCTTTTTGACCTCATGTATACAGAGAAGAACTGTATCACAGGACTTTCTTGACTGTAATATTCTGTGGTGATTGTAGTCAGATTCAAAATGCCAATCTTTAGGTTAGTAGTCAAGGCCAAGTCATTTGTGCCACCCAGAGACTTAACTGGAAGCTAGGGATTGTCTATCTGTCTGTCTATCTATCTATCTATCTATCTATCTATCTATCTATCTATCTATCTATCCTACCTATCCATTGATCTATTTCAACAGATTTATTGAGGTATGAATGGTATATAGTGTGTCATTTTGTTGAACAGTAGTGATGAACATGATGCTGTGATGCTAAAAGCTCTTCTATAGATATTTTAAATATCAACCAGATCACAACATTGTACTGGTTTCAGAAGAACTTCTACACTAAGGCAGACTAGAAAGAAAGACCTGGAAATTGATTTCTTAAAATATTAGCCAGTGAAACCTTATGAACAACATCAGAATATTGTCTGATATAGTGCTGGAAATGAGCCTCTTGGGATGAAAGGAACTCATAATACAACTGGGGAAGATCTGCTTCCTCAAAGAAAAGCCAACCTTTGTATTGTAGTTGGAATAAAGTTTCTAAGATGTCTATTTATTAATGTGCTATGATTCAAAATGAGAAGAAACAGTTGCAAATACCCATCAATAATTGGAGTGTGGAATGTAAGGCAGTATGAATTTAGAGAAATTGGTAGTTGTTAAAAGTGAAATGGGATGCTTGAAGATACACTAGGTGTTAATGAGTTGAAATGGACTGGTATTGGCAATTTTTAATCTGACCTTTAGATAGTCCATTATGTCAGGAATGACCAATTGAAGAGGAATGTCATCATAGTCATTGTCTAAAAGGACATTTCAGGATATATCTCATAGAACAACACTGTCAGTGATAGGATAATATCTATCCTACTAAAGAAGATCCTTTAATACTACTATTATTCAAATTTATAACCAACCACTAATGTTAAAGATGAATAAATTAGGCATTTACAAACCAACTTCTGCAGTTTGAAATCAATTAAACATCTAGCCAAGGTGCATTAATAGCTAGTGGTGACTAGAATTTACAAGTTGGAAAGGAGAATGGATTGGCAGTTGGAAAACAGGGTTTGTTGATAGAAACAACACTGGAGAATACATAATAGAAGTTTGCAATCCAATGATCAATCGTTGAAGCAAACTTTTTCCAACAAAATAAATGGTGATGATACACATGGATCTCACAGGATGAAATACAGCTGTATCAAATCTGGAAACCTGATGGAATAGATAAAGATTGTCAGGACAAACCCAGGAATTGACTCTGGAAGTGACCATCATTTGCTGATATGTAAGCTCAGGTTAAGTGGAAGAAAATTAAAAGGAATTCATGAGAATCAAAGATTGAACTTGATATATCCCATCCTAATTTAAAGGCATTATGGGAATAGATTTGACACATTGAACACTGACGACTGAAGGTCAAATAAGCTGAGGGATGACACCAAGGGTATCATATACTAAGGAAGTAAAAGATCAGAATTCTGTTAATGAGGAAGGAAAAGTCCTAGATGATGTCAGATAAAACACCATGTCTTGCTCTTGAATGTAGAAGAGCTAAAGCAGAAAGGAAAACATGATGAAGCAAAAAGAGTGTAATGAAAAATTTCAGAGACATGTAAGTGTTTGTGTTAGTCCAGGTAGACTAGAGGAACAAATTCAAGGACACGCATATCGATATAAGGAAAGGGTTTACATACAAAAGGAATGGGACATGGAGAAAGCATCCCAGCCCAGTCCAGTCCAATATGCCCGAAATCAGTCTATAAAGTCTTCTTCCAACTCACGAAGTCACAGGTCAGTGGGTGCAGAACCCCAGTGCTGGCTGGGCACCTTGCCTCCAGGGCTCAGGGTTCATCAAGAGCAGAAGCAACTCATCGCTGGCAGAGGTCTCCATCTGGCCGCCCCAGCTTCAGAGGTCTGGCTCCCTCAGGGCAAAGCTGTGTGGTCTCTCCGCCGGCTCCTCCAGCTTCTTGAACGCTGCCCGCTTGTCTTGTCCGTGATTAATCGTCTCTGAAACTAACTCCCAACAACTGGGGAAGACAGCTTCTCATCTTCACGAGGGAAATATCGCGAGATTTCCCAGGAGTCTCAAGTGAAAGCCATGCCCACACAGAGGCCTCATTGGCTACTCGATGGCTATCTCCAGATTAACAGGCTAGACTCCACCCCTACATTTCAATCATAAAATTAACATAAGCACATGACTGCCACAGTGTTATAATAAATGTGCAAACACTAAAGTTAGAAAGCCAAAAAGGAAGAACGCCTTTGCCATTTCCCAAACTGAAAGAACTGAGGAAAAAAACTCAGACCTCAAGTTGCGTTATTCAAGGATTCTATGGCAAAAGATTGAATAATGTCAGAAACATCAAAAGTGTCATTATATCAGAGGAAACAGTACCAGAGTTTAAATTCTGAACATCCAGTTCGCAGAAGACAATGGATGGCAGTAAAGTCCAAAATCCATGTGCAGGGTCCCCACCTGGATTAAGTGAATGTGAGTTACCTTGGCAGCATGCAGCAAGCATGTAAAATTAAGGGTGGTAGAGGCAGCTAGGTTAAAATGCAACACCTTATCATTTGGTCTCCCTTTGGATCCATTTCAGCAGTCCAGCATATAACCCACTACATCACCAGAGGTCCTGAATCCATTTAAAATACATCAAGTTTTCAAAAGGTTCTTCTTTCTTTCCTTTTTTAGGAGTGCTGGTGGTGTAGTGGTTACTGTTGAGCTGTCAGCAATTTGGGAGTACCAGCAGTTCTGTGAGCAAAAGACAGAGTTTTCTACTCCTCTAAGCATTTACAGTCTCAGAAATACAAAAGGGGCAGTTCTGCTCTGTCCAAGAGGGTCCAAAGGACTGGGCTTTGATTTGATGGCAGTGAGTCTTGTTCTTGTTGTTTCTGATCTTTTTAATTGAGGTTTTTCTCTGTTTTATTGTTGTTGGCTTTTTTAGTTTGATTTTGCTTTGTATGCTTTTCTGTATAGAAAATCTAGCATAGGTAATCTATAGAGCTACTAATTGAATTAGTATTTACCGAGGGACCTGGCAGGGGAGGTTGAGGGAAATGGGGAAGGAAGAACAATAATTACGAGAAAGGAAGAAAAAGTCCTAAAACTGACTGGTAATGATTAAACAACTCTTCTTGATAGGATTTTACTACTGAGTTGTATGATATGTAAATTATATGCCAATACAAAATTTTAAAGTGTGTTACTGTATCAAAAATAATTGGCCAACATTCAACCATTTCCAGAAATAGTGCATGCTCAAGAACCAATAATACTAAAGGAAGAAGTCCAAACTGCTCAGAATGGATTGATGAAAAATAAGACTTTAGAAGTAGACAGCATACCAACTGAGATGTTTGAGCAACTGGGTGCAATGTAGGAAGCACTCATTCATGTAAGCCAAGGAATGTGGAAATCACTAGACCAACTGACTGAAAGCGATCCATGGCTGTGCCCATTCCAGAGAGAGGTGAACGAACCAAGGTGAAAATTAAGGAACAAGGCACATACAATTTGGATAAGAGAACTGAAAAAGGGTTGCAACAGTACATTGACAAGAAGTGGCCAGAAATTTGGGCCAGATAAAGAAGATAATGTGTAATGTGGACTATCATTGCCAATATCAGTTGAATCCTGATGATGTTTACCTCTGTTTTAATGACTATGGGTCAGAGAAAATTATGGATAACATTATGAAGAACAAGAATTCTACAACATTTACTTGGGCTCATGTGGAATTTGTGTATAGCACAAGATGCAGTAGTTCAAACAGAACAAGGGGATACTGGGCTGCTTAAAATCAAGAAAGGTATACATATAGGGTTGTGTTCTTTCATCATACTTACTCAATATGTGTGCTGAGCAATAAATAATCCGAAAACTTAAAGTGTGTGAAGAAGACTGGGAACTCCATACAATAGAAGGAAGACTCATTAACAACCCGCAGTTTGCTAATGACACACTCTTCTTGCTGAACTTCATGAGAACTTGAAACACTCACTGATGAAGATCAAAGACGACAGCCTTCAGTATGGATTACATCTCAACATAAAGAATACAAAAATTCTTACAGCTGCAACAACGAGCAACACCACGGGAAACATAAAAAAGACTTGAAGTTGGGTTAAGCCCCGGTGCTGTAGTGGTTGTGCGTGGGACTGCGGCCCACTGGGTTGGAGGTTCAAATCCAGCAGCAGCTCTCCAGGAGCAAGACTGGGCCTCCTACTCCCACCACCAGAGGGCAGTGATAACCTCCCCCCCCCCAAAAAAAAAAAGAAAGAAAGACTTGAAGTTGCCAAGAATTTCATCTACTTGACTGGACAGACAATGTAGTGAAAAAAATAA
Organism: Nesogale talazaci; assembly: GCA_004026705.1. Lineage (NCBI taxonomy): Eukaryota > Metazoa > Chordata > Mammalia > Afrosoricida > Tenrecidae > Nesogale > Nesogale talazaci. The sequence continues at coordinate 255,973 of PVJH01000323.1, read as the reverse complement.
AATGACTCACTACATTGGACAAATATGTTGCAGAAAATCTCTTTAATGAGTTTCAAGCAACAGTATTCCTTTTAGAACTAAAGCGAACTTGACCAAGGCCAGGCGATTTTCAATTGCCTCATATTGGGGATGGGAACAGGGCAGTGAATAAGGATGACTAAAGGAGAATCAGTGTTTTTGAATTATAGTGCTGGTGAAGAATATTGAAGACATATGGACAAGCAAGATAGTGACCACATTTGGCAAGAACTACAGTCAGAACGGTTCTTAGAAAACCAGGATGATTCGAACGTGTCTCATGTATTTTGCACATGTTATAAGAAGGGCCCAGTCCCTGAAGAAGGATGGCATGCTTGGTAGAAGCCTGTGAGAAGGTGGGAGACAGTCAAGGAGATGGACTGACAGAGTGGCTGCAATGACGGGCTGACACATACCCACAATTTCAAGGATGGCAAAGGACCTCGAGCGTTTTGTCCGGTTGTACACATGGTTGCTGTGAATGGAAATGGACAGGATGGAACCTAGCAACAACCCCATTGAGATATGAGTGATATGTGACAAAGTTTCATAAAACATATGATATTATAAATTTTGTGCACCAAAACAAATCAACAATGTATTTGTGAAAACATTAGAACTAAGTATGTGTGTGTGTCCTCAAATGTTTCCTGTGCTCCTTTATTACAGACTTCCTACATATTTTCCCTTTACCATTATTTCCAGGAAACCACCAAACTGCTTTCTCTAACTATAGATTAGTTGGCATTTTCTATAATTTTAAAAATAAATGAAATGCTACAGTGTGCGGTATCATTCTCACTTGTTTCACACAGCATTTAGAGATACAGTTGCTATGAATATTCATCTACATCTTTGCATTTATTTCCTTCCTTTGAATATAACCTTCTCATTTCTTTTGGATATAATGTAGGAGTGCAACGTAGGAGGATCATATGGCATCTATGTTTATCTATCAGAGAAGGTGTCCCAAACCGGTTATACTTTATTGGTAACTCACGTACATGAACAATCCAGTTATCTTCATCCTCAGCAAACTTGATGCAGTTAACATTAAAAAATTTGATATTCTAAGTAGTGTTTCATGATAGCATTTTGTGGCCTTAATTTGCACTTCCTGAATGATTGGTGTTGTTCAGTAAAGGCTTATTTGCCATCCATATAATTCCTCCAAGTGCCCATTTAAACATTTAACCATTTTTATAGATTGCTTTTCATTATTGGCTTTTGAATTCTTTACATATTCTGAATACAAATACTGCAAGTATGTGATGTGCAATTTTTTTAAATCGCTCTATGACTATTTTTCCCTAATGATTTTACTGGGGGCTCTTACAGCTCTTATTTCATACATCATTTGTGTCAAACATATTTGTACACATGTTGCCATCTTCATTTCCAAATATTTTCTACTTGAGCCCTTGGTATAAGCTCCTCTTTCCCCCTCCTTTTTTTTTTTTTAAGAAATCATTTTATTGGAGGCTCATACTACTCCTATCGGGAACAATACATACGCCAATTGTATGCAGACCTCATTTGCACACTTGTTGTAATCATCACTCTCAAGACATCCTCCCTCCACTTAGGTCCCCAGTACCGGCTTCTCATGTTTCCTCTACCTCTCCACTCCCCCTTTCCCCACTAACTCTTAATAATTTCAAATTATTATTATTTTTTCATATCATACATTGTCTGATGTGTCCCTTCACTCACTTCCCTGTTGTCCATACCCCACAGAGGAGGCTATATGTAGATCCCTCAAATTGGTTCCCCCTTTCAATTCCACCCTCTTTCTACCTTCCTGATAGCACTATTCCCACCACTGGTCTTGAAGGGATCATCTATCTTAAATTCCTCATGTTTCCAGCTCCAGTGTACATCCCCTGATCTAGATGGATTTGTCAGGTAGAATTGGGACTGTGATAGTGGGTGAGAAGAAGCATTTGAGAACTAGAGGAAAGTTGCATATTTCATTGTTACTACACTGTACCTTGCTGTATGACTTTTTGTTTTGTTTTTTTTGGGGGCATCACTGCCCTCTGGTGGTCGTGGGCGCTACCCAGCGCTGCTCCTGAGAGCTGCCGCTGGATTTGAACCGCCCACCACCCGACCCAAGTCCCACACTCAACCACTTATGTCTCTGGGGCTCAGCCCCGCTGTATGACTTTTTTAAAAGCAAAATTAACACATCACTTCCAACAACAGAAAGTCTAAAGTTGACAATGTCCGATGCTCTATATCATTTTATGTACATCGTGCTTTCGATGTGGTGTCTAAGAAATCTATGACTACCTCCAAACACCAACAAGTTTTCTTCCATGTTAGCCCTAGAGGTTCGATAGTGTTAGGGTTGACAGTTATGACTAATTGTGAGTTAATTTTGTATATGGTGGGAGAAGAGATTATTTTATTTCATTTTTTTCATCTACCCAGTGCTGCTGACTCAACTCTGACTCTTAGCAACCTATAGGACAGAGGTTTCCAAGACAATGCCGTTATGGAAACAGAAGGACTGGTGTGTTCAAACCCCTAACTGTTCAGTTTGAGGCCGAGTGTTTAAGCACTACCTTTCCAGGGATCTTATTTTTGCATACGGATGTCCAGTTTTTACTGCACACGTGTTTGAAAAGGCAACTTTTCTCCATAGAATTGCCTTTGCGGCTTTGTTGAAAGTCAATTGAACATGCAGACACCCAGTTTTTTTCCAGGGTATCTATTGATTTCTTCTCTTGATGCGTCTGTTTTTATACAAATACCACACCATCAGGATTTCTATAGCCTTATAATAAGTCTTACAATCAGGAGTGGGTCAGTGCAATCGAGTCAATTGCAAACTCATAACGACACTGTAGGACAGGGTGGTTGCTGGTTTTGAACGGCTGACCTTGCTGTGAGCAGCCCAAACAACAATCCATTACATCTCCACAGCTCCTCAGAGAGCCTAAGCCTTCCAACTTCGTCCTTCTCTTACAAACGTATGCTGATTATTCAAAATATTCTTGTTCCTACACGATTTTAGCATTTACTTGTTTATTTCTAAAAGCATCTACATAACTTTGAATGAAATTTACCCTGAGCTGAGAGAAATTTTCATATAATGGGCATTCTTAACAGTGCTAAACCTCTCGTTTAGCACTCCTCTTACTTAGGGTTTCTTTCATTTCTTTATGGATTTTTAAAAACATTTCTGCTTAAAACATTTAAATCACTCATACACACACATATACATTAGTTTCACTCAGTAGTAAAAAAAAATGGAACAAATAAAGATTGGCATTCTAGGCCTAGTGAGCAAAATAGACTGACATTGACTATTTTGAATCGGACAATCATATGGTTTACTAAACTGAGAATGACAAATTGAAGAGAAGTGGTATAGCACTCATCATAAAAAAAGACAGACTGACACAGTGGCTGCAGAAATGGGCTTCAACAATTGTGAGGTTGATACAGGATCAGGTAGTGTTTTGTTCTGTTGCACACAGAGCTGACTTACATAACAACACACCAGACCAAGAACAGATATTTAAAAATTCCTTGAGTTGTCCCACCTGTGTTAAAGAACTCTGAAAATCGATTGTTTCACAGTTGTGGCAGTTACATAATATCCTGTCAACTTGTAAAGGGGTGGAGTCTAGACTGTCAATGAGGTTGCAGCTGATGAGCTCATTTGGAGGCATCACAGAGATAGACAGCTGACTGGAGACCAAACACACACAGCTACTCTTTGCTTCATCTTCCTGATGACAAGACTCATGGAGCTACCTAAAGTCCTGGAATTGGAGAAGTCACATGGAGATCCCTGGCAGCACTGAGAGACTTCCTCTGCCACTGGATCCACAAGACTTTCCACCCACTGGCCTGTGATCTTCCTGCATTTGGTGTCATTGCATGTGCTGCTGAATCTCAAGAGGAATTTACAGATTGGTATTGGACATATGGGCTAATATCAGACTTATGGACTTGATCTGTATTGGGCTTGGATGTTTTCTTAACGTACAATCACTCTTTGATATAAAGCTTTTATACACATATGAGTGTCTATGAATTTTATTTCTGTAGTCTATCTGGGCTAACACAATAGTTATCTAAAATACAGAGCAAAGATAGCAGATATCTGTACCTACAATTAAACCACAATATTAAGCCTCTCTACAGCATCTCACCCCCTTTGGTATTCCAGACATTATTGATAGTGGCCGAGGCACCTATTTAATGGCTCAGCATGCACAATGCTGGGCTTTAGGAGATGACATCTTTGGAACTTACACTTTTTCTAGAAATTGTAGACCTAATTGGCTACTCAAGGAGTTGTTATTTAAGGTATGGAATTGAAAATGTGCCATTTCCTACCTGTCTTTGTTTCCTAGTGCTATGAGAAGTGGGTGGCTTTGAAGATCAAGAATGCATTTTTTTTCACAGTTTTGTCAACCAAAAGTTCAAGTCAAGATTTCAGCCAAATTGATTATTTCTATAGGTCTCCTAATTTCTGATGCCTCTTGACGATTCTTGGCGTTTCTCCATGGTCACATGGCATCTGACTTGTCCCTGTTTCTATCTCTAGTCTGCTTATTTTTATAATAATGTGCAATTGATTAAGGTTAAACCTTATTTTGGGGTTGCTCCATTAGATAACCATAAGACTTTTCCAAACACGGTTATGTTAACAAGTACCAAGGTCAATGCTTCTCCATTTCTCTTTAGGGGACACAATACATACATGTCTATCACTGTTGCTACAGATATTGATTAATCTAACTTTTCAACTCCCTATGAACACTCCAGTAGCCCTGGTGGCATAGTGGGTATGCATTGGGTTGTGTCCTGTAAGCTTAACAGTTTGAATGAACAGTGACCCTGAGGATGAAAGGCCGGAATTTATACTCCTTTAAGGAGTTATAGTCTCTCAAACTCACAGGGTTAGTTCTATCCTGTCTTATAAGGTGCTAAGGGTAGGGATCAACTTGATAGCATTGAGTGAGGGATGCTTACTCCCTATAACAATGCCACACATACCCCTCAGTTACTGCTATTGGCTATAAAGAGAACCACTTCTAAAATTCATATTTTAACAGCTTCCTAGCCCTGGACTATTTACTGGCTGTCCAAGGTGGGGGAAGTGGATATATACAGGAGTCCCTAAAGCTGGTAGATCCAACAACTCTTCAGAGAACCGACAATTGGTGTACCACAGGTTCATAGTTACTCAGATATTTTAATTTACTCTGTCTACGGTACAAGAGGCCCCAGATCACTTTTACCACCTCTTTTTCAGCAATTGGAAGCAACATAATCTTCCTAACTTTATTCCTCATAATTATGGCCTCCTTAATCCTCTCTTAGGTGTGAGAATGCACATTATGATGTCTTAAGAGGCTTCTTTTTCTCTTCTTGAAACATCATTCATCATTAAAGTGTGTATGTCAAAGCATCAAAAATGTAATAAGTTTTATTTTAAGTGCTTTCTTGCCATCTTTGAGCCTCACAGCCCCTCTGTTCTTTCCAGATGTCGTCTCAGCTTCTTTTGTTAGTAAATTTTTTTCTCTCACCTGCCATGCTAAAGCACTGCTAACTAAGGTGATCATATAGCCATCATGTGTTTTTGACTTGTATCCACTTGCCTAGACAACCTTTAAATATAAACATTCCTCCCCCCTACTTGCTCCTCCATTACAGAGTATTAATATCAAGGATATACCATATGCCTGCTTATGAACTGTGATCCTTGGAGAACTATAAGCCAATGGAAAAAATATACATATATGTCTATATATTTTTTCTTCCCTAATAACCTATTTGTTGGGCTGAGCCCCGGTGGTGTAGTGGTTGTGCGCGGGACTGCGGCCCACTGGGATGGAGGTTCAATTCCAGCAGCAGCTCCCTAGGAGCAAAGGCTAGGCCTCCTACTCCCACCACCAGAGGGCAGTGATTGTCCCTTCCAAAAAACCCTATTTGTTTAAGATCATCCAACAACGGTTGCAGCAGTATATTGATAGGGAAGTGCCAGAGGATCTGTCCAGATTCGGAAGAGTATGTTGAACAAGGGATATCATTGCTGATGTCAGATGGATGGTGGATGAAAATAGAAACTTCCATAAAAATGTTTCCTTGCGCTTTATTGATGATGCAAAGGGATTAGGCTGTACAGATGACAACCAACGGTGGGTAGCCTTGAGAAGAATGGGAATTCCAGGTTACTTTTGTGCTTATGCCAAATATGTATATGGATCAAGAGGCAGTTGTTCGAACAACACAAGGGAATACTGCATGGTTTAAAATGAGGAAAGAGGTATGTGGGGTTTTATCTTCTAACCAGACTTGGTCAATGTGTTAGTCTGGGTAGACTAGAGGAACAAATTTCATAAATACGCATATACATATAAGGAAAAGGTTTAGATACAGGAGAAACAGGACATTGAGCTTAGTCCATTTCAAAGTCAAAAGTCCGATATTAAGCCATATGCCTGAAATCAGTCTATAAAGTCTCCTTCCGACTCACAAAGTCACAGGTCAGTGGGTACAGAATCCCGGCACTGGCAGTGGTCTCCATATGGCTCCTCGCTTCCAGGGCTCAGGGTCCATCAACAGCAGAAGCAACTCATCGCTGGCAGAGATCTCCATGTGTTCGCCCCAGCTTCAGAGGTCTGGCTCCACCAGGGCAAAGGCATGCTCCTCCAGCTTCTTGGATGCTGCCATCTTGTCTTGTCTGAGATTCATCATCTCTCTGACTAACTCCCAACAACTGGGGACATAGCTTCTCATCTTCACAAGGGAAATATTGCGAGAGTTCCCAGAAGTCTCAGGAGAAAGCCATGCCACATAGAGGCCTCATTGGCTACTCAATGGCTATCTCCAGATTAACAGGCTAGACTCCACCCCTACATCTCAATCATACAATTAACATAAGCACGTGACTGCCACAGTCCATCTGTATGTTGAACAAATCATCAGAGAAGCTGGTTTGTATGAAGAAGAATGTGGCACCAGCACTGGTTGAAGGCTCATTAATGACCTGCCGTATGCAGATAGCACCACCTTGCTTGCTGCATGTCAGGAGGACTTAAAGCACTTGCTGTTAGCAGTCCATGATAATGGAGATCATGGGACAAGGGTTGAGAAGTTTTACCAGCAATTTCTCTGAAAAGATTGAGGTTTGTGGCAGTTACATAATCTGGTGTCAATTTGGGACTTGAGAGGATTAAGAGTGAAGGGGTGGAGTCTAGTCTGTCAATCAGGTCATAGGCAGTGAGGTCTCTGTGCAGCCATGGCCTTCTCTTGAGAATTCTGGGAACTGGTATTTCCTGTTTGGAGGTGGGAGACAGACTCTCTTTCAGGTCACTCCCTGGGAGATACCTCTTTCTCTGATTACTCTTTTGGCGACACTCCACTGACAAGACACATGGAACTATGCTAGTGCCCTGACCTGGAGAAGCCACATGGATCTACCAAGATGTAACGAGACCTCTGAAACTGGAGAAGCCACCTATAGACGCCTGCCAGTGCTGAGATGCTTACAATGCCACCAGATCCAAAGACTTTCTACCCCCTGGCCTGCGATCATCCTGCATTCAGCATCATTGCATGTGTTTTGTGAGTCTGAAGAGACTTTATGATTGATATCAGAAATATGGGCTAATATTGAATTTATGGACTTGGACTGAATGGGGTTGGGATGTTTTCTTAATGTATAATTACCCTTAATATAAAACCCTCTTTTATACACATATGTATGCTTATGAATTTGTTTCTCTACTCTACCCAGACTAGCACATGGTCCTTAAACTCGGGACATGTTTTTTTCTGTAAGAACAATCCACAGACTGTGCAGGTAATCCCTTGGGCCCTGCTACATTACCCTGAGGGAATGAAGGCCTGAGAAAACAGCAGAACATTACTCTTCCTACCACTACTGCAGTGATCCATGTGGATTTCATCATGGAGTCCACTTACAGTAGAAGCAGAGCATTTTGCTGAGAGAAAAAATAATTTTCCAAGTGGGAAACATACGGCTGGAAAATTCTCAATTCAAAGCTCTACAGATCAAAGTGTGCAAACGGTTTTTAATCCCATGAAGAACACCAAAGCAGCCTACTGGCCATGAGCCATATATCACCTCCCTTATGTACACTTCATTAGAATCACGTTGAAAGAGGAGACCTCACATTTGCTTGGGTCACTCCTTTAAGAAGGGAGAGCAGGGAGAAGATCATCCACCTGATGCTATACAACATTGAGACAAGGCTATGACAAATGAACAAGCCCACCACAGGAATGAGAGGAGAAAATTACTGGAAAATCAAGTTAAGACCAGGGGAGGGGAGCTTCTACCTTTCAGAGGAGGCACTGATATTTCTGTTAGTGGGTAAACAGGGAGGAGCAATCTCACATTGGGAAGATTCCCTACACAATAATTGTAGGGAATATAAGGGGAGAATAATCTGGTTTTACGGTCCTAGGTAGACACTTCGAATATGTTTCTACCCCACCCCTGGTGAACCGTGCTATGGATGGAGCACTGTGGTGATCATATACACTGGCCTTACAGGGAACATGACATACCCCAAGGGCCACACCAGAAGGACTCTATGTGGAAGAATACCTGGGTAAGCTGGATTCTACCTAAAAACTCACTTTACCCTTGGACTTAGGTCTGAGATACCATCATGGGTGAGGAAGCAAAGAACGGCCATTCCAAGACTGTGGAACTCGTGGTTGTTGGACTTTGGGTGGGACCCCTGGCTTAGTGAGTGTCCAATGAAGGAGTCCCCAAACCACCATATACTTAGTTCTCAATTGTCTCCCTGCATTAATATGACAGCTTTTTTTGAAATTTCCTTTCTTTTTTTTAAAACAAATAAATCATTTTATTGGGGGCTCATACATCATTTTTCACAATACATAAATAAACATACTGTGCCAGGCACCTTCACATGTCCACTGCTATTATCGCTCTCCAATCATCCACCTTTTGCCTTGAGCCCCTATTATTAGCTTTTCCATCCCCTCCCCTCTTCCCCTGCTCTCTCCTTCCCACCAACCCTCAATACTTTATAAATTATTATTGTTCTGTCATATCTTACACTGCCCGACCTCTCCCCCAACCCACTCCCTTGATGCCCATCCTTCAAATAGGAGCTTATGTGTATATCCTTGCAGTTGGTTCTGTCTCTCTATCCCACCTTCTCTCCACCCTTCCAACAGCTCCAATCTAACCACGCCCGAAGGGGCTCACCCATCCTGGTTTCCCCATATCTCCAGGTCCCCTCTCCACCAGTGTACCTTCTCCAGTCCATCTGGATTTGTAAGGTAGAGTTGGGACCATGATGGTTGGGGGGAGGAAAGCTTCAGGAACTAGAGGAAACTTGTAGGCATCATCACTGCCTGGCTGCCCCTTGACTGGTCTGTCTCCTCCCTGTGGCTCCCTTGTAAAGGGGTGACCAATTACCCACCAGTGGGCCTTAGGTCCGCACCCTGCTCTCCCCCTCTTTTGTAATGATGTGATTCTTGTTCTTTGATTCTCAAGACCTGCTCCCTTCGGCCCCTCTTGATCACACATGCTGGTGTGCTTCTTCCATGTGGGCTTTGCTGTTTCTGCACTGAATGGTGACTTGGTTATCTTCAAGTGTTTGAGACAACAGACATTGAATCATTTGGTAGCTGGGCACCATAGGTTCTTCTACTCTGTTTGCCTCTGTATCTATTTGTCTTCAGTGATATCGGGAGTCAATCGGGCCATTGATTTTGATTTTTGTTCTTTGATGTCTGATACCTGATTGTTTCAGCACCTCATGATAGTACAGACAGTTGAGCTTCTTTATGGTGGGTTTTGTTGCTCCTGAGCTAGATGGCTGCTTGTTTATGCTCAAGGTTTTAAGACCCCAGATGCTACATCTTTTGATGGCTGGGCACCATCTGCTTTCTTCACCACTCTTGCTTATGCTCCCTAATGTCCTCAGTGGGCACCTTGGGGATGTGTGCACATAGTGATAGGTTTGTTTGTTTGTTTGTTTAAGATGACAGCTTTTAATCTAACAGGCAAGGATCTGTCCTTTGACAAATGATACAGGAAAATTTCTCCTAGCACCCACCCTCATGTTCAATGTAAACAGAGCTCAATTAATTAAGAAATCAATCTGTACAAAGCAACAATCCATGAATTGCAGGTCTCAGTTGGACTATACTTGCATAAACTCATATTAATAGTACCTTAAATTCTGTGATATTGGATAAATTATTGATGTTATTGATGCAATTATTGACAATAGAATTCTTTTTATTTCTTTGTATTTTTGTTGTAGGTTTTGGTTTTGTCACGATATGACTGCCAAAGTAAATCTGTCAGAGGCATTCATATACCAAGGACAAGCAGATGGATTCTCAACTCCCATGTAATTCTAGGCCCAATACAAGAACAGCTAGTTCTTATAACATGGCTATGCTCTATACTTGGCTTCATGAAGAAATCACTGAAGATCCAGGTTCCACAGCAAAGTATGGTGAAGAAAGCAGATGGTGCCCCACTATCAATTTGGAAGAGTGTCTGGGGTCTTAAAGGTTTGTATTCAAACAAGCAAAGATCTAATTGAGGCGTCAACTAAGTACACATGGAAGAAGTCCACTAGCTTGTGTGATCAAAAGACAATGATAACAAAATGCAAATATGATGAAGGAAAGATTATCAGAGCACAAGTGGTGAACACCCAATTTGTTGAAGGCTATGGAGGACAGTGGGAGCTCAAAATCCATTTGCAGAGTATCTCTTCAGATGAAGCCTCTGGAAGATCTCCTCTGGCCACAGGCAAAGGACTTGACTATCAGACAGCTTCACTATTAGACAGAGATTATTGTAAACTTGATTGTGGTGGATCAAACTATGGTACGACATACTTGATCAGTTGACCTCTACCTTGACCTAATCTGAATTTGTTCTAGGCTTAAGTAATTCTTGCTTGTTCCACAACAGAAATGTCTTCTGTGGCTTTTTAAATATTGCTAGTGGTCTTTTCTTTCTAACTATTTTTATATTGTTATTATTTTCTTCTATTTTGTTTTTATTGTATCTCTTACGTTTCCCAATTTATGAAGTACAGAAGGAGTTGATACATAGAGACAATAACTGACAGGGGTTGAGGGTGGGATGGGTGAGGGGAATTGGGAGCAATTAATGAATGCAGGAGGTGGGAGGGAGCATTAGAACAGATTTTGATTATATATATAGCAACAGATGTACAAATGTGCTTGCCATACAGTGTATGTATGTATGTATGTATGGATTGTGATAAGAGCTGTGTGAGCACCCAATAAAATGATTTGAAAAAGTGATTCAACTATGCAAGTGTATGAATTGGAAGGGTATGTGTATTATATCAAGAAAACCACTTAAAAAATAAAGAAAGAAACCAAACTTGACTTATGGTTACTATGGGTGAAGGAGGAGAAGTTTTTTATTAGGGGGCATCTAGTTTAGTTTTAATAATGGTGTAACAATTTGAAGAGGGATATCAATAATGGTTACACAACACATAGCGTATAATCAATAGCAATGAATAATACATGTTGAAGTTGATTGGAGAATAGTTTGTGGTGCATATTTTTGTGAGAATTAAAAAATTACATAACAAATGAGTACAAGCAGGAAAATATTATAAAACTGACTGTGGTAATACTTTTACAACTCTTCTTGATATGATTGAACTATTGAACTGTATGATATGTGGATGAAGTGTCAATAAACTGTTAAAACAGGCATTTCACAGGTTATAATCATGGTGGTTTAAAAGAGTATACAATTGTAAGACAATAGCAAGTTAAAATTCTACAAGATTAGGGGCTAGAGTTCCTGAAACCAAGCTCATAAGACATTCTCTGCTACATAGACACTCTTTTTATGACACTAATATTATCTCAAGAGTTCTTGGATAAACAATCTTTGGAAATAATACTTCATAAAGTACAGGAGAAGACTTGAAAAAGTTCAAGGAAAAATTTTTTTGTTCATCTGCTGTTTCTTTATAACTAATTATCTCATACTAACAGTCTAATAAGTAGTAGTAACATTTGCTTTATTTGGGAAGCCTAACCTTTATTATTTATGAATGAGGTAAATATAAATTACATCTAAACCATACACTACTCTTACAGCAAGCATCACGGATTTCACTTCTTTATTAAGAAATTTTTATAAACTTGTCTGAAGCCCCCACATATTTTTCCCTTCATTGTTTGTTGGGAGAGCCTTACAGTTCCTCACTCATTTCTATAAGTTACTTTTTATGAGCAGAGTATTAAAGAAACTTAAATTTACAAAGTAGACTGTAGTCTTTTGCTAAAAATCAAAATGGAGTCCAACTTTGGATGAGAATGATATTCTTTCTTAATAACCAGGTTTTCTTCATTAATGAGCTATCTTTTGTCTCTGAGCAAGGGATCTCAGATATTCTCCCTGTATCTATAAAATTGTGCAGGATAAGTTGCTAGGTAGCAGCTAAGGTAAAGTCTCATACCCTTCATAGATCTTGACAGCTTGGGTGACAAAAAGAGGAAATACTCACAAGACATGCTTATTTCAAATATGAAGTTCAGAGGCCTTCTTACCGGCCAGTTAACAAGATTTGAGGGAGAGTCCTGGGGATTTAGCAGGGGCCACGTTGTCTAAATGATATAGTAAGTACATTAGGCAATGAAAGATCCTTCAGCTCCTTCTCTATTAATGAGGGATAGTTTCAGGCTAAGTATTAGAAAGCAGGGTCAAAAGTAGCTGCCTGAAAAGTACCTTAGTTGTTGCTAAACTCTCCATGGGGTGTGTGTGGGAGCATCCATCTGCAATCCATCAACTTGGGCTAGAGGAAGATTCTGATCTTGCCAGACAGCAATTGAAGAGATGTGCACTAATACCAAATGTAAAAGGATGGGGGATTTCTGACCCCAGTGCAAGCACCAAAAGGAGTCTTAATAGCCTACTTGGCTATGCAATGAGCTACTAAATCAAACCCATTGCTTATGGTGTTTTGACCAAAGTAGGAAATAGCTGTATCCTCCTTAAAGATGGGAGTCACACATAAACTCTGCATGAATGCTGATTTCCACAGTTCTGCCAATAAACCAATCTCCCAAATTAGGTTCCTGAAACTTTCAGGGGGAAGGGCTGTGATAGAATTTGGAGACTATAGTATTGGCAGGGCACTGGAGGGCAGTACAAATGCAAAGTGACACTGTTGGCCTCTCTATGAAAGTGATCCACCACAGCGCTAAAAATCAATCTTTCCCTACTAAATATAGTGGCTGGTTTTTCCATTGGTGTACTTTATTAGGTTAAGAAAGTTATTTTTTATTTCAAATTTGCAGGTTTAAAAAATTTGAAATGGATGTTGAATCATGTCAAAGGCTTTAATTAGATGATCATGTGTGTATACATTTTAGTCTACTAATAGAGTGAATTACAGTAATGATCATATTCTTGGACTCCTGGCAGAAAACCTACTCAGTCATGGTATGTTCATTTTATATCTTGTAGGGTCAATTTGCTAAAATTTTGCTAAGATTTATTGCACACATAGTTATGTGGGATATTGTTTTATACCTTTCTTTCCATGTAATGATTTTGCCTAATGTTGGTGTTAGAGTAATTCTGCCATATAGAATGATTTTGGAAAATATTCTGGATGGTCTTACTTTTTTGGAAGTGTTTGTGTAACACTTGCATTATATCTTCCTTTCTTGTTTGATATTATTTAGCAATGATGCCATTTGGCCCTAGAATTTTCTTTTGGAAAGGTTTTAAGCTTCAAAATAAATTTCATTAATACATGTAGTGCTATTCAGGATATCTAGATCTCGAATGTGATTTGGTTGTTTATATCTTATAAGAAATTTATCCATGGTGTTCAATTTATGGGAATAAAAATTTGAATAACATCCTCTTACTATGTCTTTAATATCTGCAACATTTGCAGTAATTTACTTAGATTCTTCTTCATATTGGTAGCTTTTGATTTTTCTCTTGATTACTTTGGAAAGATACTTACTTGGCGTCTTTGGCTGGGTTCTCTAGGGAAGCAAGACCAGTGAAGTTTATATAGGTCTATATAAAAGGAGTTTAAATCACAGTTGTAGAAGCAGGCAATTCCAAATCCACAGGCCAGATGTCAAGCTGAAAGCATCTCCTGATTCATGTAGCCACAGAGGCTGATGAACCCAAGATATTCAAGTTTCTGGCTGCAGGAATGAATGAATTTAAGGGAAGTATTTAACATAGTAGGCTTCTAATGACTCCCAGGATCAGCAGGCAATACAACAGAGCCCTTACTCAAGCCTAAAGAATCAAAAGTTAGACGAATAACTAGATGCAGGATCCAGACCCAGCCAAAAGCAAGCAAGGTTTTTCACAGCACCCACTTAAATTGTAGGTAGGCCATACTCCATGGAGAACTCATCATGAAAACATTACTATGTTTTAATTGCAAACCCATTGAGAATCTTTTCCCAGTCAAATTGACACAAAACTTTATCACACAAGAATAAGTTTAAAAGTATTATTACTAAACCATAGAAATTTTCTATGACAAAACTGTCAAAATGTCAAGGTATCGTTTCTTGGCAGAGCCTCCATCCAGGGCTGAAGGCGGGGTTTCAGCTGTTAACTCTTCTCTGAAGAATTATGCATTTTTCAATTTACACTACATCAAAATTGCCACCCCTAAAGAATCAGCAGGTTCATTGTCAAAGTAGAAAAAATTCTTTGTGCAATTTTCTTGATCTTTTTTTCATCAAAGCGGGTTTCCATTGTTAGACATCTTCTTATTAGCCTTATTAAGCCAAGGACATGATGAGTCAATGTCCTTTCAGAACATCCATCAAAATTATCCCTTTGAAACTCTCCCAAGTAATTTGACATAACCTTCTGAACTGATCTCTCTGCCTTGAATTTAACTGGCCCAGCATATCTCTTTGTAAGTCACTCTTAATTAGAACTTGCTCTCTGCAACTGTGGGTAAATCCAAGATGTGAATGTGCATGTTATGCCTTTCATAATACATATGTATAAGCTTCAAATTTGTTTATAATAATGAAGAAAAGATTAGTTTTTTGAGTTAACTGACTTTTATCCAATATCTGTGGCACCCATCTAGACCAAAACTTGCTGAGGCCAAAATATCCCCTTAAAATTAAAATGCTGAACTATCTGAAGTTCCAGTTTTTGTATCTACCTACCAAATCAGTGGTAATTCCAATATTCTTCTATCAGTTTTTGGAGTTCAGCCACAATTTATTAGTAGAGGTTGACGGTATTTTCTCTCTTGTATCAGCTTCCCAACTTGTCTTAAAACACTTGATACACAACATACAAAAATAACTTGGATTACTTTAGACTAACAGAACATGCTCTGAAAATTGGGAAAATGATACCATTTATAATAGCTACCCCAAAGATGAAGTACTTAGGAATAAATATAAAACTAGAGAAAGAAAAAATATATAAAATATAAATATATAAAATATTTTAAATATTTATATTATTTAAATATAAATATTTAAACATATAATATATAAATATATATAATATATATAATATATAAAACTAGAGAAAGAAAATAAATATAAAACTAGAGAAAGAAAATATAAAACTAGAGAAATAAAAGGCCTATACAAACAAAATGACAAAACAAGAAATAAAAAGAATATGCCATGTTCATGGATAGGAAGACTTAAAGGGAAAAGGTCAACAATTACCCAAGTGATCTACAGATATAATGTAATCTTAATTCAGATCCCAAGATCACTCTTTAAAGAGCTGGAAAAATTAGTCACAATTAATATGGAAAAGAAAGCAACTCTGGATAAGTAAAACATTACTAAAGTAGAATAAAATAAGAGATGTAGTCCATTAATAAAGTATTTCTAGCCACAATTTCTTATATGATATAGTATAAATCTAGAGTCCATTCCCTGTGGCTATAATCCTATTTTGGAACGTGTTGTTTGTTAGGATTAGGATAAATTTTTAATATTACTTTACTAGAAAGCAAGACTTAAGACACCATCTTTTGTTTTCCTTAGGGGGTATGGTCAGCTAAAAAGCAATGACCACACATCAGGATAGAAAAGCCATCTCAGATACAGAGAAAAAGCCTGGGACCAATGGAAGAGCATGTTCCAGATCTCAGTCTGAAGTGTGGAAGCTCAGACACTGGCATGAAACCAGGGTATAAAGCAAAAGAAGCAGTGCCAAGCCTATGGGACTATGAGGTAGAGGAATAAACTTGTCTGTTGACCTATGGAGGCAAAGGCCAAGGGACCATGTGGCTGAAAAGCTGAGAACTGGAGAGAGACTTGGATACTATCTGAGGAAAGGTGTTGGTATGGACCAATAACTGTATCCATACTGTTTGCTGATCCTGTATCAAAAGATTGAACCCGAAGAGCAAAGAGAGGATCCATAGATTAAGATAATATTTTTAACAATGACTTATTGAACAAATCACTAATTTTAGAAATTTATGGAAAATTTCATCAAGGAAAAGATAAATAGTCAATTGAAAACTCAGCCGAGAACATGGGCAGAAACTTCACCAAAGATGACACTCAGGTGGTCAACATGCATATGAATGGCTAGTGGTCACTAGCCATTAGAAAGGTGCACATCAAAACATCAATGAGATATCACTTCACCCCAGTATTAATTGCAAAAATCCTCCAAATTCAATGCCCTTGAGTCGATTCCAACTCATAGCAAGAATGAAGGACAGGTTAGAACTGCCCCTGTGCTATTCCTAGACTAAGTCTTTCTGGGAGTAGAAAGCCTGGTTGTCTCCCAGGGAGGGGCTGGTTATTTGGAACTGCTGACCTTGTGGTTAGCACAAGGTCACGTTGGATTATACCCAATGTGTAACCCATTACATCACCCGGGATCCTCCCTTATTAATAACAGAATTCAAAAGAAAATGCTGGCAAGGGTGCAGAAATTCTTATTTGTTGCTGAATGTAATGCAAACTAGTGCAGCCACTGTGGAATGCAGGATGGCGCTTCTTCAAAAAGTTTGAAATAAAAGTACCATGTGAACCAGCAATCTTTTTACTTGGCATTATACATCCTATACAAAGAATACCCCAAGCAAGAATAGATATATGAGCACCCATGTTAAAATCCGCTTTTCACTATAACAAAATGATGCAATCAATCACAATGCTCCTCAATGGAAGAATGTATAAACTGTACATGGACACAATGGAATACTCTTCACTTCCATTGAGTTGATACCGACTCAAAGGAACGCTACAGGACAGGATAGACTTGCCCCTGGGAATTTTCAAGCTGCAAATTTTACTATTTTTTTTGGGGGGGGCATCATTGCTCTCCGGTGGTGGGAGTAGGAGGCCCAGCCTCACTGCTGGAATTGAACCTCCGTCCCATTGGGCCGCAGTCCCGCGTACAACCACTACGCCACCGGGGCTCAGCCCTTATTTTTATTATCATTATTTTTTTTCAAGCTGCAACTTTTAAGTAACGTAGAAAGCCCAATCTTTCTCCCACAATGAGTACTATACCGCATTAAAGAATGACCATGGATCTGCAAAGTACCTTATAACATGGAAGAGCAGAATGAAATTAGTCAATCACATACACAAAATCTTTCACACTAAAAGAAACACAATTTGATAGTGTGCAAGGAAGAAAGGGGAAGTCACTGCCTATAAGGTAGAAGATAGACAAGTGCTAACTTGGAAAAAAATTTAATAAAAAAACTTGATTCATCAAAAAACAACTGTTGTGGAGACAAAGCAAAGCAAAACAAAATGAAACAAAACACTACCATTGTATCTGGACTCCATTCCTGTAAATTGTTGCAAAGCTTCTGTGATTCTGGAAGACAATCATTTAATTCCAAATTTGATAGTAACCTTTACCTTTACTTTTTTCCTCTTTTTTTTATGGCACAAAAGTATCTTTTTCTTTGAAGATCCTCTAACAAGAAGACAAGTACATTATTGAGACAACTAGTCTGTAGCTATCCATTCACTGCAAACACATATTTAACACTTTTTTGGGGAGTAAATTTGTGCTTATATGAGCTGGGATCTTAGTAACAATATTGTTGACTTATCCTTGTGTCACTTAAAAAATTTTTTTCCCCAAGAGCCAAATTTTATTTGTATTGATTCTCTTTTTTTCTCTAACTAATTTCTGATCTTTATTCTTTCCCTTTGGTTTTCTTTGAGTTTCACTTTTCTAGTTTTTCTGGTTTCTTAAAGTGAAAGTGGAGGTAATTAATTTATAAAAGTGAAAACTGAGGTGATTGATTTTAAATGTTTAAGAACTTACTTCTTTTATCTTTTAGGTGGTTAGTGCTATACCTTTTCTCCTACATGCTGCTATAGTGACATTACGAATACTTTACAAGGTTTTGCTCTTATTTTCATTCAGTTTAAAATACTTAAAAATTTCATTTTGATTCATTATTTGACTTATGATTTATTGAAGAGTATATATTTTCAAAAGCCTCTAAATACATATGGATCTTTCTTTTTTTTCCGCCCCCCCTTTGGGCATCAGTGCTCTCCTGTGGTGGGAGTAGGAGGCCCAGCCCCACTGCTGGAATTGAACTCCATCCCAGTGGGCCGCAGTCCCGTGCACAACCACTACGCCACCGGGGCTCAGCCCAGATATGGATCTTTCTATTACATTTTGGTTATTGATTTTTAACGAAGTTCCACTGTGACATGAGATATACTTTGTTGCTGTGTTTAGTTATCATGAAGTTGGTTCTAACTCATGGTGACTCCACATGTACAGAGTTGAATTGCTGCACAAGGTTTTTAAGGCTGTGACCTTTTCAAAGCACATCACCAGAACTGCCTTCGGGAATGGGCTCGAAGCACCAACCTTCTGGAATGCTCAACCACTTGATCCACCCTTCGACTCTTTGAGTATGTAATTTCTTTACATGATTTTAATTATTTAGAAATAAATAATAATAAAAATCTTTTTATGGTTTTAATTATTTAGAATTTTTGGAGACTTGTTTTATGGCCCACAATTTGGCCGATGGTGGTAAATGTTCCCTATGAATGGGAAAAATATGTATGATGGCGTTTTCTGTCCTGATTTTTTGTGTGTGGTGTGTTCTGTAACTGCCAATTACATCTACTTGGTTAATAGTATTGTTGGTGTTAACAGTTTATTTAAATTGTCCGTCTATTAATTTTATTAGAGATGAGAGTGTTGAAATCTCATACTCTATATGTGAATTCATCTGTTTCTTCTTAGAGCTTCATGACTTTTGCTTCATGTGTTTTGTATCTTTCTTATTAGATCCATAAATATTTTAGCTTGCTATGTCCTTTAGTACATTGACTTAATCTTTATGCAAGGCCCCAAAATCTCTTTTTCTGTGACTAATATAAAAGTTGCAACTTTCCTTTGATTAGCAATACTCCGTTTTTGTTCTTGTTAAGTGCTGTGGAGTCAGTTCTGACTCATACTGACCTTATCAGTGTACAACAGAACGAAACACTGCCTTGTTCTGTGCCATCATCGCAACAGAAGGGACCAGTCTCTAGGGAGGCAGCAAAAAAGAGGAGGATCTTTGTCAAGATGGATTGACTCATGAGGCCGTCAATGGGCTCAAACATAGGAACAATCGCGAGAAGGACACCCTGTTACTATGGCGCCTCTCTATTTTTTGGAGGAACATTTTCCTTAAGTCTCTTGTGTTTCTGTATTCTCCAGTTTGGGGGATATTGTATAGTAAACAACCTTGGAAGATAGAGCTCTCGTCTCTTTCTTGTAACGAGGGAAGACTTACTATCCCAAACAAGATGGTTATGATGACCTTTTGGGGTGCTGAATATTTTTGTTTGACGACACATATTCTTGAACTATGTCCTGGGTCTTCGTTAAGTTAGTTGGAAATATTGTGATCTTTAGAAGTCTTGCATTAGGCTTTTTTTTTCCTTGTCAGGTTCAGAAGAGTATTTAGTACCTGACTAATTCTGACCCCCTCCTTAGGCGGAAGTCTTCTGAATAGCCATCGGTCCAGAATGACAAGTTTTTTCAGTCTTGGCAGCTGGGAATATGAAATGCTCATCTCCAGGTGTTTGTGAGCTCTGACAGTTCCTTCTGACAATGTTTTCAGATGACTGTTTGCTTACCTCAGGTGGATTTGTGTATGTATGCAGGGATAATCATGCAGCTGAAGGCATGAAGAGCTCTCCCTCAAGATTTATGAAGCTTTCTATGTGGATAGCAATTTCTGGCCTCTATTGCATTAGCCTGCAGACGTTTCCTTCCCTCTACTCACGGACATGGCTGTGATCTATTGATCTAAGCCTATTCTTTTTGAAAGCTCATTTCTTCAGTCAGTAAGTTTAGGAAAGCATAGGGCTCATCTGTGTTGTTTCCTGCTTCTAAGGGACCACGGTCCTTCGTTGCCAATGTTCCAATGTACAAAGCCTTGAAATACATTGCCTTAAGATATTTTGTCTGACTTTTTAGGTGTTCTAGGCAGGAGGCAGAAGCTAGTTCCTATTACTCCATTGTAACTGTGAGCAATACTCTTCATATCCTCCTTCAAAGAGATCTATAAGTGATGTGGGCCCATGGCAAAAGTTCTATGACCAAATTAAATAAATATTTGTGCATCATATGAAGTCACAAAACATTTTTAACTATACTTATGTAACCCATTTTAATTTCAACTTCTTGGAATTTTTTTGACCCATTCATGTTCATTAGCATTTTTGTTGAACACCAACAACTTGTATTTTTGTTGGTGTCTATCTAAACTCCATTCTATTCCATCAACCCATTGTTAATTTTTTTCCTTCACATCACTGCCCTGGTGGGGTTAACTTTTTTTCCTTCACATCATTGCTCCTAGAGAGCTGTTGCTGAATTTGAACCGTCAACCCTGTGGGTTGCAGTTCTGCACACAATCACTGCACCACCAGGGCTCAGCTCCTATTGGAAATTTTTGTGTCATAGTATAATTCTTTTATTTCTATCGCTTTATAATAGCTCTTAAAACTAGATAGGGTAGTTATTAAAATGTTTGCTACATTTTCAAGGTTGTCCAGCTACTCTTTGTATTACCTCTAAATCTATAAATAATCTACAAAATAGACTGCTTGGATAGGGATTAGAAAGACAATTACTCTAGAGATAATTTGATATTGATAAGTATATATTTATTAAAGAAAAACTGACACTTATTTAAGGACAGGCTTAATAATATTGAGTCTTCCAATCCACATACAAACATGATGGAGCTCTTCATTTATTTAGGTCTTTCAAAATTCTCTCAATAATTTTTTGTGTTTTCCACCAAAGAGATTTTGTACATTTTATGTCAAGTTTGTTCCTATTTGATGCTTTTTTTGAGCTTTAAAAATAAATTATATTTTAAAAGAGTTATATTCTATGTGTATAGAAATCCAGTTGTGTATAGGATACAAGTGATTTCTTTTGTGTGTATTTGCCTGGCACCTTATGACCTCAATAAATCTAGCTATTGGTGTTAGTAGTTTATTTGTAGGCTGTTTTGGATTTTTTTGAACAGAAGCTTGCCAACTGCAAGTAAAGTCAATTTTATTTCTGCCATTGTATCTTTTTGTGTTTTCTTTCTTTGGCTTACTTTATTGTACAGGGTGAGGCTTCTGGTACGATATTGTTTAGAAATAGTGAGAGCAGACCTTCTTATCTTGCTCACAATCTGCAGGGATATTTGTTCACTCTTCTACCATTAAACATGACCTTAGCTGAGGGTGCACATAGTTGTTCTTCATCATCTGAAAACATTTCCTTTTATTTCTAAATCTGGCCTGTCTAAATTTTCAAAGTTTTACATGCCACGCCCTGCTTACACTTGTTTATTGTTTAGACTTCTTCCCTTTGACTTCACCAGCCCTGGTTCATGGCTTTATTTCACAGCCTGTTGAAGAGAAGGCCACATAGAATCACAGAGACCAGGTTTTGGATTAGGTTCATGATGGACCAGGCTTGTTCGCTCATGTACACTGCCTTAACAGGTGGACCATTTTGAGATTTTACAAGCGAAATTAGCAATGAGTAGTTATAATAAAATTTTAGGGTTCTGAGTGATGGTAGAAAACTGCTATGTCGACCTACCAGCCTTGCATATGGAGAATAGCTAGTATTCTGCCAGTTTCTGAGACAGGAAGGAAAGCAAGCCTGTCAGAGACCCATTCCATTCCCAGTTTGCTCAGTAGCTGATGAGCTGCTGGCTACTCTGAGACAGCGTTCAGGTCCTGGGCGGGGCGGCCTCCTTCCAGGACTTCCATTGAACCATGTCTGCCTCTTAAAAAGAAAAGAAAAGAAGAGAAAAGAAAAGAAAACTGCTATGTCAAATCTGGAAAGTCTGTCCTTTAAAAGAAATGTCTTTATAGGCTTTTATTTCCAGTCTATATATTTTAAACCACCATGTTTTGGGGAGATGGTGAATTTAGCAGTTCAAATGCATTCCCTACCCCTACCGATATTGATGGAATGCCTAAGATGTTTGATTGCTTGATTGCTACCTATGCATTTCCTGTCTTTATTACTGATTCAAAACATACTTACTGAGGAACTCACCCATAAGAACACTAAGTTTAAATGGATTTTTTACACCTAGGCCAACCCACACCCAGCTCAGGGAGATTTTAGAAGGGCTCTTAGTGTCTCTTTCCAGCCTGCCCCAAAAGTTGTAACCATGTTGGTGTGCTGAGACTGGCTTGCACGAACTATTGAGAGCTTTAAAGCACTTCTGGAATATGACAAGGCTGTTGTTTAACAAATACATTATTAGAAATCAAATGATGGCAATTTATGAGTTTAAATATTTAACATCTGATATTTCTCTCTTTGAGTAGACTTTCTCTCTGAGTATTTTATGTTGCTAATCTTCAATTGTTCTAAAAGACAAAACTGACTTCTTGACGTGAAACTATCTAAAACAACTAACTGAACCTTGAAAAATTGCATGCTAAAGCAGTACATGGAAGCGCAATATATATATGTATATATAATATGTATATATACATATACATATATATATACATAAATGATGCCCATGCGTCTTTTCACCCAGACCCTTGCTGATGGGAAAAGTCACACAAATGACACATTTCTCCTTAAGAGTTCAGTCCTAGCCTGCAAAGCTGCCACAGGAGTTGGCGGGAGTTTTGAATCTGATAAGTGACTCAGAGGTTACCTAAGGGGGATCGGACCTTAGATTTTGCTGGTGCGGTTCAAGGTCAAACAGAAAGGATATTTTCAGGCTGCTTCCTCCTTTTTCTCTAAGTCGAATATTTGACTCATGCCTATGTACTCATGTTACATCTCAGAAGAATTATGAAGGGGAGAGAGGGATACACAGGGAAAAGGTCTGGATACTATTTTCCTGCAGAATGTGGGGAACATGGCCTTTGGTCATCAAAAGAGGCGTGGGCACGGGCCTGGGCACGGGTGCAGACGTGGGCGT
Organism: Nesogale talazaci; assembly: GCA_004026705.1. Taxonomy (NCBI): domain Eukaryota; kingdom Metazoa; phylum Chordata; class Mammalia; order Afrosoricida; family Tenrecidae; genus Nesogale; species Nesogale talazaci. The sequence continues at coordinate 232,478 of PVJH01000323.1, read as the reverse complement.
GGGCAGGGGCACGCGCGCTCAACCGCCTGACCCTCGGCCGGGTCCTGGTGGTCGTTGCTGCTGCCCCGCGGGGGGGCAAAGGCTGGGCCTTTGCTTTCAGCAAAACTGTCAGCACAAATGTCAGTTTGTAGATATCTGGGCTGGAGTCTGGAGGGTTTGCTTGGGTCCATTGGGAAGGCGGTCTGGGAGGCCCCGCATTTCCAACTTTCTCAGGCCTAGGGTGTCATCTCAGCGCCAGCCGTGTGTGTGTGGGCAATGCCACCCTTCCGACAGCCTCAGCAGGTATTCTGGACCAGGCCGCGGGGGTGGGGGTGGGGGTGGGGAACCTGGGGAGACTTTTCTTTAGTCTCTTCCGCAAAAAACTCCCGTGCTTCAAAAACAACAACACCCCAAACACTCCCGTAACAGCCACTGTGAAAGCTGTCCTTTGGAGACACAATGTAGGGCAACATCAAAGCATTTCCTTCTATCCCGTTCTTTCCCTTCCTCAGTTTTGTATCCCGTAGGCTTTAAGGTTCGGCATGATGGTCAAATTAATGCATGAAGAGTAAAACCGCAACGCGCTGAACTTGTTTGGTGGAGGTAAACAGGACAAATTGATTGTGCTATAAGACCTACCTTCTAGGGTACTTAAGAATTAAGTTTGAAATCTTCAAATATAGATGTAAGATCCTTAAATTCAAGTATTCACTGCATGTAATTCTTACTTGTATTTATGTGGACTCCATGGATCCATTTGTGAGAGGTGTTTTCTTTAAGAAATGAGCACCCCATTCTTTTCCTTAAGCTGATCTAAAGCTATCCTGATAGCATAGTGGATTATGAGTTAAGGCGCCACCTGTGAGGCCAGCAGTTTGAATCTATTATCTGCCTTGTGGGAGAAAGATGAGACTTTCTGCTCCTTTGTGATTGATTCACTGTGTATCTGAATCCAGTTGATGGTGGTGAAGTTGAGTTTAAGTGCTTAATTAAAGCTTTTTTTGTACATTAAAATACATTTTTGTTGTTGTTTGATCAAGACTATCACTTCATTAATTTCCTCTCTCCCTAAATCATACTTTTTTTCTGTTTAGTGGATCATTCCCATTGATCCAAAACTAGGTTAAAGAAATTCTAATAAAAAAAAATCTTTCTCACCACCATATATCCCGCTTCACACTATTTCTTTACTCATTTTTTTAGCAAAATATCTTGAGTTATCGCTATTTCTATCCATGTCTCTAGTTCCAGAGTCCTTGATGGCTTTTACAAATTGGGCTTATAAAGGAAAGGTTAGCACTTTGAACCAACCAGCTTCTTGAATGAGATTTTCTGCTTTGGCAAATATTTACAGCCTTGAAAATTCTGGGTGACTGAGCTTTATTTTGTTGTTGTGAGTTACAATTGGCTCTGTGAAAGTTTTGTTATTGCCATTTCCAATTACTGTTTAATAATTCTCTTTTGAACAGAATCAGGCATTCACCCCGATCCCTATTGAAATTGCTCACTTCCAGATTGCTACTAAATCCAGGGGTAATTTTTGGGTTTTTATCCTGCTTAACATAGCACTTGATACTGCTTATCACCAAGAACCTTTTCTGACAAGTTTTATTCATGTTGGCTTCAATTGGACTCATAGACCACACATCTCAACTCTCATTTTTTTTGGTTATGTTCTTTCAAGCTTCACTAAATGTCTGAATGTCCTAAGGCCCTGTCCTTCTTCTTGTTCTCAACCTACATTCATTCACTTGAAAATCATTTACTATCTATCTTGGTTACTTTGTCTTCTCAAGTAAAATTCTGAAGATGAAGCAATGTTTTCTATTTCCTTCACTCAAGTACCTCAGATGTTTAGAACACTGACATATAAGAGCTCAATAAAGGTTTTTTTGGCCATATCTTACCTTAGTCTATATATCCATTTACATACAATTCTGTTATTCCATTCTTCTAGTGGGGTTATACAATCATCAATGCTATCAACTCTATTCCATCCTTTCAGCCCTCTTTTCCCATACCCTCAGGGAACCATTACTCCTCTTACCATTTCTGAATGGTCATCTATATTGGCTTTCATGCACTAAATGAACTTAAATATACAAATGACCATATACAAATCTAATGTCATTCATGAGGTAAAATATAAATCATAATAGTAAAGGGAGAAAATATTGAAGAACTAGAGGATAGTTATGCGGTTCATCAGTAGTGTACCATACCCTGGATTTCTTATCCCTTCTTTGTGGCTTTTCTGGAAGGGAATGTCCAATTATCTTACAGGTGGGTTTTAGGTCTCTATTGCATCCATGTCCCTTCATATAGCTTGTTTGTTTTGAACATTTGATACTTTTATCCATCGCCATGTCATGATCACACAGGGTGGTGTGCTTCTACTATATGGGTTTTGTTGCTCCTGTGCCAGATGGTTGCTTGTTTAACTACGAGCCTTTAAGACCTCAGATGGTATATCTTTTAATAGCCAGGTACCATGAGCTTTTTTCACCACATTTGCTTATGTACCCATTTTGTCTTCAGTGATCATGTTGGGAAGGTGGGTATCAAACAACGCCGCATTATTAGAACAAATCATTCTTGCACCAAGGTAAGATTTAACTAGAGGCCCAAAGTCCATCTACTTCTTTGTTGCATTTGCATATATATACACATGTTTATATATTTTCTTTTTTCCTACCCTATTATATTTATCCATCATCAATCTCTGAATAATGCCTCTCAAATACAATTCAATTGATTGAAGTCCACCAGACAAGCTACACCCTCCTTCACCATTAATTTTAAAATATTTACTGTTCCCCTGTACTGATCATTACTGGCTCCCCCTCACCACCACCCTCAACTTCCAGGGTCCCCAGGAACCACCACACCAGTCACTGTCTCTGTAAGAGTACCTATCCTGCCTATCTTGTATAGATAAACACCAAAAAGAAAATAAATAGTTAATTAATCAACACACAGATAGTCACAACACTAATAGGGATCCTGTTAAATATAGAATGACATGTTATAAGCTAAAAATCCAGTCCCCCTTTCTTCCATAGCTGAATATCCTTGGTCCTGCTTATCTAACAACACATACCCCTTTTAGTCGTCATGATCCCAATTGTACCTTACAAATTCAGCTAGACCAGAGGATGTACACTGGTACAGTTAGGAATTGGAAACGTGGAGACTCCAACACAGTATGATCCCTTCAGGACCAGTGGTGAGAGAGGTGATACGGGGAGGGAGGAGGGAGGGAGGGGAATAAAGGGAGAATTTATGTATAGCCTCCTCCTTGAGGGATGGACAAAAAATAAGTGGGTAAAAGCAGATGTAGAGCAGTATATGATATAAAAAAACAAATAATTCATAAATTATCAAGACTCCATGAAGGGGTGGGGAGGGGGAAGGAAGGGGAGAAATGAGGAACTCATACCAAGAGCCTCACTTTATGCTCACATAATAATGCGCATAAAGGGTGTGTAGATTCTACAATAATGAAGCTTTCCGCTATCATTTTTATTTTTTTTTTGGCATCACTGCCCTCTGGTGGTTGTGGGAGCTACCCAGTCTTGCTCCTGGAGAGCTGCTGCTGGATTTGAACTGCCAAGCCCGCGGGCCGCAGTCCCGCACTCAACCACTTACGCCACCGGGGCTCAGCCCCCAGTCCTCATTTTTATGCGTGTTTTAGGTGACTTCTTGATGTAAATTGGGCGCTCTGTTAAGTTAATCACATTCTATTTTCCTTTGTTTCATTTCACTAATCAGAACTAAAAAGAATAAGCATTGTTACGACTGTAGCTTCCAGAAGTATAAGATTTATTCTGAATAAGTCCCTGAAGCACCAGAACAGCAAAACATATACAGAATGTGAATTGAATGAGCACAAATTTGGTTTTGGAGAATTGTTACATTCTGGGCTATTTGCTCTGATTCTCTGAATGTTTTATTTGCAGGGAGGAATACAATCTTTTCATCTATAATTTGGAAGCTCCATCAGTAGCAAAATGAAGCGAACAAAACATCTGTCCTCCACTAGTAACAAATCGGCAAGGATTCCAGAATTAGACAATACGAAAAGGCATCTCGTTTCACCAATACCACCTAAAATAAAGGAAAAACACAGTGTAAAATTGGCAACTGAAAAAAGTGAACCGATGGTTCTGGGTTCTCCACCTACAGGAGAATCCATTGTAAGATATGCTTTGCCCATTCCATCGAGCAGAACAAAGGAGTTAATAGCAGAAGATGAATTGCTCAGAAAAATTACAAAACATCTGAGTCTGGTAAGAAGCTTGTTGGTTCTTGTGTTAGGGATATCCAGGAAGGGCAATTTGATACTGGAAAAAAATGCTTAACGTTACTTGTGTAGATCCCAATGGGAAAATCCACCTTGTTTTCTGTTCCTAACCATGTTTTTCAGAATTTTCATTCAGTCATTGATGACCAGGCCACATGTGATAGGTAACCTGGATTTTGTCTTTTTGTGGTGCACAGTATTCTACATAGGCCACATCAGTGGGATTCAATTTGGAAATTCAACTAAGAAACCCAGGTTCTACTTTAAGCACACCGGTAGTAGATTAAAAGAATGGAAATATTCCTTTGGATTTAAGACTGAAATGTCCTCCTAGAGTGAGAAGAAAAAGCAGAGTGCTATTCCAAGGGTATGGATTTGGAAGTCATTGAACTTTGGTTCATATCTCTTGCTTCTGAGGGTTCTGAATAATTGGTAATTTAAGACTACCATATATTTGGTATTTTATACTCTCTTCACTTTTTATGACATGTCTTAGCCCTGCAGACCTCACTCTGCATTATTGAATGAGCATTATTGAAATTTTTGCCTTGTGCCCAACCCTCATAGTTTTTATAAACAATATTCAGAAATTTAAGTTTTGTATCTGTGAACAATCCATATATTTTTGTCTAAAAAGTGTTCTCTCTGTATATAATTTCTTTTTCATAATAGTATTTTAAATCTATGCAATTGATGAAACCAATGATATTTTTAGCTACTAAATTTACCTTTGGGATTATTTATATTGTTTCTCCAAAAAACAGGTAATGCTGTATTTAAAGTGAACTAGGGACTTTCATAAACTGTAGATCTACAAACAGATTTTGGGTTCAAACTTAATCATAAGCCCCAATCTAAGAAGAATTAGTTCTTATAATATGATCCTACTCAATACTTGACCTGATGAAGTAAGTCATCCTTAAAGCTATGAGTACCTCTATGGTGGGCTTGGTTGCTCCTGAGCTGTATGACCTCTTGTTCACCCTCAAGCCTTTAAGACCTCAGACACTATATCTTTTGATAGCCATCAGCTATCTTCACCACTCTTGCTCATTTCCCCACATGTCCTCAGTGGTCTTCTCAGGAAGGTGTGCACACAGTGACACGTTTCCCCCTCGCCCCTGCCCGGGTTTGATGCCTGACACCTGATCCTTTTGACACCTCGTGGACACCCCGGCTGGTGTGCTTCTTCCATGTGGGCTTGGATACTTCTCAGCTAGAAGGTGATTTGTTTATCTGAAGGCTTTGAAACCCCAGACTCTATATCCTTTGATAGCTGGGTTCCATCAGTTTTCTTCACTACATTTGCTTATGCACCTATTTGACTTCAGTGATCATATTGGGCCAGTGAGCATCATGGAATTACAGGTTAATGGAACAAAGTGTTCTCGCATCGAAGGAGTACTTGGGTGGGGGCCCAACATCCATCTGCTACCTTCGTACTAAACCTATAAACAAACAAACAAGTAGATAAAGATATGAGTATTATAGCAAAGTGTGGTGCAGAAATTGGATGAGTCCCAGCTATTAGAAACAATAGCGTCTAGGGTTGTAAATGCTTGTTTTAAAACAAGTGACCACCTAAGTGAGGTGTCACCTAAGTTCGTATGGAAAAAGCACATCAACCAGCATGATCAAGGAATTATTAACAATAGAATTCAAAATCAGAGGTGAGAGGGGTGTCTGAGTTGGTGCTGCATGGGAACTTAAATTTTGAGCACCTGTTTTGCAGAAGGCTGTGAATGACACTGAAAGCCCAAAATCCATTTGTAGAGCCTCCACGTACACTAAATTTTCACTGAACTCCTTTGGTCCATTTATGTGAATAACCTTGTCCCTCAGACACAGTGCAATGGGAAGAGGATCACTACAGATTTTGTTAGGCTAAAATTTAACATCTTACCATTTGTTTTTCCTTTTGATTCCTTTTTAACTTGTTCTAGTACACATGACTTTCTGCCATCTTTTGGATTGAGGTTCCTCAGTGTTTTATTTTACTGCAGTTGTTGGTTTTTTTTAAAAAATGATTTTCTATGTATAAATCTCCAGAGAGGTAAATATTCACAAGCAGCAACTAAGGTAATAGATCCTTAGAAGGTAGTCAGGGGGGAAAGTAAGAAGCTAATAACTATGGTATAAGAATGAAGAAAATGTTCTACAATTGATTGTGGTGATGGATACACTCGCTAATATCTTTAAATCATTGATTACATGCCACATGAATTATAACTCAATAAAATGATTAAGAAAACGACAAATTATTTTGACCCAGAGAGGCACTCTTATCAATTTGGGGCATGACTACAACATTTCAGAATCCAAATTCCCCATACCATACAAAGGCCAGGTTTGAGTAAGGCTTTTCTAAGACTAGCGGTCTCATGGCTGTTATGTTAAATCTTTTCTGCGCTTTAGAAACTAATTCTTGGTGTTGACAAAATCCTCTCCTGGGAGTTTCTTTCTCATGATGATCCAGGATTGAGTTGTAAATGTGTTTAAGTACCAAGTGATCCCAACAAGAACATACATATAAAATGAATATAGTAAATACAAGGGATTAGCTCAGAGAATGGCCTTTAAAAATGTTATCACTTTGGGGTATCTATTTTTTAAAATTATTTTTTAGAGGAGATGGGGAACTCAATTAGAATTTGAGGGAAAAAACTATGGATAATAAGTGATAAATTCAATCATTCATGGACAGACCCACTCTCTTTTAGATATCTGTCCACACAGAAATACGAGGGTTCCAGCTATTTCCGTATTATTAAGGCAAACCACTCTTCAAGAGTGATGCTTAGAGTAATTTTTCAAGGGATGTTAGGTGCAATCTGAGAACTGGAAAAGGAAAGTTCATGATATTTTCAGAAAAAGTTTCACTGATGGAAAGACTGGCATGGTTGATTAACATTTTACAGTTCTTATGACCAATTTTAAATTATGAGAGTATTAACTGGCTTTGATTTTGGGTAGGTTGTTTCTTCCTTGGAAGCAGCCTATGGAGCTGACATTGAACCTAGAGGCAAAGCATCTTTGAAGTCTGAGAGTGGAGAAATATCTTTTTCTGTGAGTATAGAGACAAAAGCAACAAAGTGGGTTAAGCTTTTCCTTGGACTCTGTCTGTATCCACACAATGAACTCCCCATCCAGGAAAAACAATCCTCTTCAGAAACTTGAAAGTAGTGAGTTCATTTTTCCATGTTTTAGTAACACCTATCCAAAAATTCTAAGTGTATCCATATTTTTACCTACTTTTAACACTAAAGACTCTTCTACTTAATTTTTCAACATGTTGGCTATTGTTTTAGATGTACCAGTCTATTGATGATCATTTTGGACAAAAGATTCTTCGATTCTCATATAAAAAAACAAAACAATAAAGGTTATTGGGTTTTTACAATGGTCTTTCTTGTGTATATCGAAGTAGTGCAACCATTGAAATGATTTTGTGTTTTTTCCCTCATTCAACCTACTGATGAGGTTATTTTAATATATTTTTGAATCTTCAGTTTTACTTTATTTAGTATACATTTAAAAATCAAGTGCTAGTCTTCTCTTATGTAATTATTTTCATTAGTTAGAGAGTGAGTTTGACTCCATATAATGCAAAATCAAAATAATAGTGACTTAAGGAGGGGATATGGGGGCGGGATGGGAAAAATGGGGAGCTGACACCAAGGGCATAAGTAGAAAGCAAATGTTTTGAGAATGATGAGGGCAAAAAAATGTACAAACGTGCTTGACATACAATGGACGAATGCCTGGATTATGATAAGAGCTGTATGAGCCCCCAATAAAGCGATTTAAAAAAATAGTGATTTAAAAATAGAATTTTATTTTTTTCTCATTGACTATGATCTGTCATTAGGATGTCCAGGGACTGAATGTTGCGAGGACCAAGACCTACAGTCCTCCTGGTGATTCCTTCTTTATTGCTCATAACCCATCAGCAGCATACCAAGTTTCTTGTCTGCATTGTAGCTGAGAGACAGAGGGGAAAAAACCAGAGCTATTTTCTGTGGGGAAAAGTTATACTGATGAGGATTGGCAAATACTCTATCTCACACTTAAATCAAGATACAGAACATTTACATTTTCTCAGGGAGATCATTTGTTCTTTTTCCCCTCTGTCACTTCACAATCTGTTCCCAACACAAGGCAATCACTGTTTTGATAACTGTTAACATAGATTAGGTTTTCTTACTCTCCATTTTAAGTGTAAAATCCAGTGGCATTAATTATATTCACAATGTTGTGACACCACTATTTGATTATATAACTTTTTCATTATCCCTAAGAGAAATTCTGTACTCATTAAGTGCATTCTCTCTTCCTCCCTTTTCCTTAGCCCCCGTGTAATTTCTAATTTACTTTTGTCTCTATGACGTTGCCTAATCATTGAGCTCTCTCACAAAACAATTTACTTTTTGATTTCAAGTCCACAAGTATGGCAATGACCACATGGAACTCAGAGACAAGAGTCAAAAGTAAAGGTTTATTACAGAAGTAAACAGGTTACAATGCAGGCAGAAATGCCCTAGATACAGATGTCCAGTCAAGGCATGTTACAAAATTTTGGCGGTGTTGCTCACAAATGCCCAAAGAGCAGGACACTCAGCTTCTACTTGAAGGCTTTCACCTTATGCTTCATGGGTCAGTGAACCCAGAACCCCCTATTAAGTGCCCAGAGATACCCCAGTCCAGTTAGCTTCTGCCTGAAGGCACTTAGCTCCGCCCTGAAGGTCAGCAAGTCCAACCCCTACAATTAAGAGCCCAGTAGACCCCACTTCACAAGCCGGCCTCCTGAACCAAAGCAATCAGCTTTCCTGACTGTGGACTGGGAATTCACCGCACTGTCTCATGCTCTAACTCCTGGGGCTGCCGCTCCTCTGATGTCATACTTGTTTTCTGGATCCATGAGCTTCACTGACATGGATCTTCCAGGCCAGAAGACTTGATCCACTCTGGGCTCCTTGCTGGTAGTCAGGAGTGGGGGCTCCTGCTTCACAGAGGGCTCGTTTTAAACCCAGCAGGATTGCAACCCAATAAAGCCTTTTAACAGGAATCACCGGTGAATCCTGTTAGTGCCTCCTCCCGGCTTCTTACACAGATCCGTGCAGGGAAAGGTCTTGGTGGGAGTAGCAGAGACTTTGGCTAGAAGAGAGGCCCATGCAATAATTCACTTGCTCTACACTAATATGAGCGAAACAATACAATCTCTGTCCTTTGGTGGCTATTTAAATGTTTTCTTTGGTGAAATGTCTACTTAATTCCTCTGGCCAGATTTTTATTGTGTGATTTGTCTTTCTGTTGTTGAGTTCTCCAAGTTTCATAACTAATTGTGTTGTCAGATTCTTATTGGATGTGTGGTCTCTGAAGATATTCTTCTAGTCAGCCACTTCTCTTTCTACCTTTTGGTATAAAAAGGCTTTTGATGAACAAAATTTAAAAAAATGTATGAGGTTCCATTTCTTTCTTTCCTCTTTTACTGTTTGGGCATTTGTTATACAATCCATTGTTAAAAGCTCAGCAAGTTCCTTTTTTTTTTTTTTAAATCATTTTACTGGGGGCTCTACAACTCTTATCACAATCCATCCATCCATCCACTGTGTGTCAAGCACATTTGTACATTTGTTGCCATCATCATTCTGAACACATTTACTTTCTAATTAAACTCTTGGTATCAGCTCCTTTCCCCCCTCCCTCCCTGCTCCCCCTCCCTCATGAACCCTTGATAATTATTACTCATTTTCATATCATACGCTATCTGACGTCTCCCTTCACTCATATCCCTGTTCCGAGTACCCAGGGAGGAGGTTATCTGTAGATCCTTATCATCTGTTTCCCCTTTCTACTCCACCGTCCCTCCATCCTCCTGGTATGGCCACTCTCCCCACTCACTGGTCCTGAAGGGATCATCCGTTCTGGATTCCCCATGTGCCCAGTTCCTATCCATACCAGTGTACATCCTCTGGTCTAGCTGGATTTGAAAGGTAGAATTGGGACCATGGCAGTGGGGGGAGGGGGGCGAAAGCATTTAAGAATGATAGGGAAGCTGTATGTCTCATCGTTGCTACACTGCACCTGACAGACTCATCTCCTCCCCTCTGTAAGGGGATGTCGCATTACCTACAGAAGGGCTCTGGGTCGCCAACATTTACTCCCCTTCACTTGCAATGATATGATTTTTAGTGTTTTTATGCTCTGCATGTTCTTCTAAGTGTTTCATGGTTCTAGGTTTTGGTTGGTCACTTTAAACTTTCTTGGCCCTAACTTTTAATCTTCACAAGTCATACTGGTGCGTACTGGGCAACCAGATATGATACTGGTTGGGAGTTTAAACTTAGGTGGCCTCTTAGTATCTTTGAACTCGGAAACTTATTAATTATTTGGAACTATCATGACAAAGGGAGTGCCAATGGCTGATGTGGGTCAGCTGCTGACGAATATTTTAGAGGTTTGAGTTCACTGAGGGGCGTCCCAGTAAAAGACAGGAAAATTTACCTCAGAAGAGACGGCTGTTGGAGACCCCGAGAAACACAGTTCTTCTTGGACACACATGATCCCTTCATGAGTCTAAAGAGACTCCATGGCAAATAGCTGTTTCATATTGTGACAACAAAAGTATGTGGGATTATGATGTTTAAAATGTTCAGAGATCATCTTTCATAAAGAATCAATCTATGCTAATACTAGCTGCATGAAGCACCTTCACTTATGTCTGCCTCTGATTTATAAACAACTGTTTATAAGGGATGCCATCTTTGTGAAATTTTCTCTCTACTTTAGTTCCCTCCCCCCCCCCCCCCCCCAAAAAAGTCTTCTATTGCTCAGGAGGCAAGAGTGGAAGACTACAGTTTTAGGAACATACAGATTCTCTAGGTCATTCATTTTTTATTACTAAAAGATATTTATAAGGTAGACACACAACAATGACTGTTATGGACATCCCCAAATGTCAAGAGTGGGAGTTGATTTGCTGCGACTCTGGAGCAGGAGTACCCTAGCTGGGAATGTGTCATTAATGGGCACTTCTCAGCATCGGCTCTCTTTTTTTTTTGGCAGAGTTTGCTAGTGTAGTATTAAAAGCACATGCTTTATATGCTTTACAGGACATAACTTACACAAAAATTGAATATTTTCAAAGAGTAGTTATAATCGCTAAAAAATAGGTGGGCGTGTATATGGATTCTGATATATTTTGTGTGTTTTTTTTTCAAAAGCTGGGAGATGATCTGAATAGATTGTTGCTACGTTGCTCAGAATATGCAGCTCAGTTAGAAGAAACAGTTAAGGAAGAACGTGGCGTATGTATTCTGTGTAAATTACTAAGAATATGCTATTAAAATCTCTCGATATTGGTGGAATTTAAATGTGATTGCCAGTAACAGTATGTGACTTTATTCAATGCTTTCATGAGTTAGGATATAAAAAACATTTTCCTTAATGTCAGCCTAGGCATTTGTGGCTGTGAATTTTCCTCTAGGTACACAGTTGATTGGCTAATTTGTATTTCAAACATAGTAGTCTTTTATTGCATGATTTCAAAAGTAAATTTATGTTACCAATGTCAAAATGTGCCACACATATTAGAAATTTAAAAATAGACTAAAATAAGAAAAGAAAAATCACCATAATCCTATTCCCATAGAGAACCAAATGCTATTACCATAATTTTACATGAACTCCATTAGTACTTTACAAAAGATAAAAGAAATCATATTGTGCATACCATTTGGTAACCTAATTTCATCTTGCTGCCAGGTGCCCCCAAGTGAGTTAATTTCATTCCTATGTATCATCATCATTTTTTCCAGTTTGAAATTTGTCTGTTTACTGTTTGGTTTATTTAGTGTTTTAATGTTGCTGGGGGGAAAAGGAGTGTCGATTTGCAAAGCCCCAAGTTAAGCCCATTTCATGTAGATAGCCAAGTTCATTCATAAACAATATTATGAAAATAACATTTCTAGATCTATACTTTGTGTGAGGAGCCTCCTGGCCCCGTGGTTTTGAGTTGGACTGCTAGCCACTCAGTCAGCAGTTGGCATCCAGCCGCTGCTGAGGGATCAGATGTGACCTTTTACCCCTGCACACAGTTGGCCGTCTCCGAAGTCCCTAGGGTGACTTCTACCCTGTTAGTATGAAACTCGCTGCCGCCTCGTCAAGGCTGACTCCTGGTCACCCCCTGAGGGTTTCCGAGGCTAGGGCTGTTTTCAGGAGTGGACTTATGGGAGTCACACATTGATACTCTAGAAGTCTAATATGAATATTCTTAGCATTGTTTTGGTTATCTATTATAACCTTGACTACAATGAATTTTTTTTCTATTCATTTTGTTGGATTTCTCATAAGCCAAATGTAACACATGTAGTTTGACTTTATCTATAAGCCAATATTAATTTCTTTGTTTATTCTGTGTGTTAGTCGGGTAGACTAGAGAAACAAATTCATAAACACACATATGGATATAAGGGAAAGGGATATAAGGGAAAGGTTTACATACAAGAGAAATAGAACTTTGAGAAAGCATCCCAACCCAGCCCAGTCCAAAGTCATAAGTCCAATATTAGCCCATATGTCCGATACCAGTCTATAAAGTCTCCTGACTCACAAATTGTGTACAATGACACCAGGACAATCACAGGGCAGTGGTGCGGAGTCTTGTGTATCCAGTGGCGGTAGAAGCATCCCAGCGCTGGCAGGAGTCTTCCCATGGTTCCTCATTTCCAGGGCTCAGGGTCTATCAGAAGTATCCATTAGTGGGAGAAGCATCTCATTGCTGGCAGGGGTCTCTCAGGCTTCCCCAGCTTCAGAGGTCTGGTTCCATTAGGGTAATCCCATGTGACTTCTCCTCTAGATCATCCAGGTCCTAGGACTCAGGATCTATGTTGCCATCTTGTCATGTCAGTCGAGTATCTTCAAGGAACTGAGTCAAGTCTTTCTGCTTCAATTGGGAAATACTGTGAGACTTCCCAGAATTCTTAGGAGAAAGCCATGTCCACACAGAAGCCTCATTGGCTAGCTCCAGATTGACAAGCTAGACTCCACCCCTACACTCCCAATCATGAAATTGACATCAAGTATATGACCGCCACATTCTGGCTCTTAACAAGAGATTTACACTGTTTGTTAAAAAGTAGGGTTCTGGTTTTCTTTAATCCTGTTCAAATGACTCTTTTTGGTTCTTACTATCTACTGTCCATATGATTCTTTATTTTCTTGTCTCTCCACCCCCACCCCCAGTCATCCTGGGGATATAATATTTCAAACTAAAATATTTATTTTCAATTCTATGGAATTGAAAATTCCATATTCAGTGAACCAGGTTACATTCCCCAAGGGGTGTAAGGCAGTTTTTAGCTGATTGGCCCCTCACTTGAGATCACAAAAATGGAAGGATTGCATCGTATCTGCCAACGTTGTGAAAACTGTGGCCTCTACAAGTTAGCCGGTAACTTTAATCAGCATGGAAATGTCTCCTTTCTGGGAAACGTTTGAGATGAATCCTATATTAATTCTTTAAGTATGTGACAGAGTTCCTCGGTGATGTCATCTGTCTCAGTGGTTTTCCTTATTGTGAGGTGTTGCTGATGGTTCCAATTTCTTTTATTGTTACGAGTCTGCTGAGATTTCCTCTTTCTTCTCAGATCATTGTGGTAGGGGCATGGCTTTCCTGATTTATCCAGTTCATGTTGACTCTCCTTCATTACTCAAGGGAAGAGTGCTCAGCTAGTACCAAAAGGGTTGGGGTTTCAAACCTACCCAGTGGGAGAAACTGCTGGTGATCTGTTTGAGAAAAGGTTACAGTCTAGAAAATTGCCCAGATCAGTTCTACTCTGCCACATGGTCTTGTTAGGAGTCAAAAGACAGCTGGATTGCACTGAGCAACAAGGTCAATCTAATCTGTTGGCCTACAACTTTTTTATATTATTGTTATGAGTCTCTTATTTCTGTTGGATTGGTAATATTATTTTCATTTCTGAATTTAGTTATTGGTATCTTTCTCCCTCTTTTTCATCTAGTTAATGATTTTTTGACATTTCTAAAAATTAAAATTTGAAGTTACCAATTCTATTCAGGTTAATTTTTCTCATTTTTATACACTTGGCTATCTGGAATTTAAATTTTATTTTACTTGTTTAAAAAGAATTTTCTTTCACATCACTGCCCTGGTGAGAGTAGGAAGCCCAGCCTTGCTCCTGGAGAGCTGCTGCTGGATTTGAACTGCCAACCCTATGAGTCGCAGTTCCGCACAAAACCAGTGCGTCACTGGGGCTCAGCTTTTACTTATTTTTAAAAATCATTTTATTGGGGATTCATACAACTCTTATCACAATCCATATATCAATTGAATCAGGCATGTTTATACATGTTTCCTTCATTCTTTTCTAGACATTTACTTTCTATTGAGTCCTTATAGAATTTAAATTTCACTTCTTTCTTGTTTTAAGAAAAATATAGATGAACTATTTTGGGACAAGCTAAAAGAGATTTATAAGCATTCAAACTTTAAAAATTACAACTGTTTTAAAATTTAAAATGGACTCCAAGCTCTCATAATAATATAATTATTCTGAATTTACATTTATAAATTTAATTTTAGCAATTTATTTTTGAGATTGGAAAGTATAAAATAACTGAAGTAACCAGATTATTACTTGTGAAGGATTTTACATTTAAATGTATTCTTAAATTTATTTATTTTTCAGATCTTGGAATCTCTTTTTAAGGTAAGTTTAACATATTTAATCTTACTAAAGTTTAGTACAGATGTTCATGCCACTGAAGAAGTCGTTTGTAAGTTTTGAGGAAAAAAGCACTCAAACTTCCAGCTCTGCAGAAAAAGCAAACCCAAAGGAAATCTATCTCAAAAGAAAAAAAAAAAAGGAAATCTATCTCATAAAGTTTCCCAAACCATCATCTTCTGTGGAGCAGCTGAGGGGTTTGCACCCCAGATCTGGTTATCAGCATGGTGCTCTAACCACTGTGCTATCAGGGCACATACAACCTTGTGTTTTAGATTTATGTTGTACTAACCACAAGATATGCATCACAAGCTGTTTAGATATGAATAACTCAATGTTTAGGTCAGGACTCATTCTTGATAGATACACTCACGTGCACACAATTTATTTTACTGCAGAAATTTAACTTTAACTCATTTCTTTCTTATCTTTTGAAAGTGGTTTCAGCAACAAGTCAATCAGATGGAGGAGGTAAGTATCACATTTCTTAATTAATTATGTATTGGGAAAATGATGTACGAGCCCCTAATAAAATGATTTTTAATAAAAAAATTCTTAATTAAATTGGGGTTTTTACCTATTGAATACTAATTTGAAGTACCCATTGGTTATAAAGTGATAAAATTAGAATGCCCCTTGGTTATAAAGCCATCTTTCGATTTAGATTTAGAATGAATAAGTGGGTGGAATAGCATATTTTCCAGTGATTAGTTACTGCTATTAGTTACTATCAGGTTAGCGCTGACTCGGGGCGGATTTATTTATGCACAGCAGGCTGAAATGTCCCATCCTGAGTCATACAAACTGTATTTTTGAATATAGATAGTATACTCTGAAATCAACTGATATATTTTCCTAAAACTGAGTAAAAGAAATTGAAAAATAATTTTCATAAATTACATAAGAGGATAAGTTGTGTGAGAGAACTTTATCAATTAAAATTTCTATCTTCAAAATTACACATATGATTTATGTTGCAAAATTAAGTTATACATTAATTAAAAAATTTTAGCATACTAATTGAACGATCTCTAATACTCTGATTTGCAGGTATTTATTTTTGTCAACTGTTCGAGACTCGTTGGTTTCTGCCTTTGGGAGCTTTTAATTCTATCTTTGAAAATCCTTCAATTTATGCTGTTGATATAGTAGAACACTTTTTAAGTTTACTTTAATGATTTACAGAGGCATTCTAACTGCCCCCTTCTCATTCTTATGGTTCTGTTCAATTCAACGCTCTTGAAACTCACATACTTTCAAGAAAAACGGCCTTTTAATTTGGGATATAAAATTGAAAGTTAGGCTGAGCCCTGGTGGCGTAGTGGTTATGCATGGGACTACGGTCCACTGGGATGGAGGTTCAATTCCAGCTCCACAGGAGCAAAGGTTGGGTCTCCTACTCCCACCACTAGAGGGCAGTGATGCCCCCCAAAATAAAACAAACAAACAAAAACAAACAAAAAATTGAAGGTTAGAGGTAGAAATTGTGCCTGTCACAAAGCACCTTCTCTGAAAATTTCCTGTGGTGCCAGATAAGAAGACTCTTAGCGCCTTCACAGTCCTTGTTTTAGGATAGATATGGCTATCCCTGGAAGAGGGTTAGTACAGCTTCTCTGACTGAAGCACATTGGGCTTAAGGTGAAGTCCGTTATTCTTGTACCCTCCTACAAAATATGTACCACTGTGTAACTTATATGGTTCCGTTGGTCTGCTGTGTTCTTATTTTTTAATCCATCAATTTCTTTTGTTTCATTCTGTCAATGTGCATGACCCTTTAAAATCTCAAGACTGTTAGTCCCTTGACCCCCTCCTCTTCAAAGATGTTTTGTCCTTATCTCAGCTAACCACTTAGGGATGTCATGTCTCATAGTGGGCCTAACCCTCCGGTCCTATGTGCTTTGGGGATATTATCCTCAAGCTCTGGAGGATCAGGATGGGCTCCACTCTCTTGCTCTCCCTTCATTTGCTCCATGTGCTCTGATCAGACATGTCCCTCTCCCTGAGCTGTTGCTTTAGTGCTGTTCTCCAAAGTGATTTCTTCAGGGGGGAGGGCCACTGTCCATGTAGTTGGGATTGGGGCAGGCCCCTCCATTTTTGTTCTTATTTATTTGTTTCTGCCGTCCATGTGCTTTTGTTAGGGTTTAGTATGATTTTCTGTACATGAAATCCAATGATAAGCAGATTTATGGATAGCAACTGAACTGATGATTGTCTAGGGTTGTGTTTCTCAACCTTCTTAATGCTGCAACCGTTTAATACGGTTCCTCATGTGATGGCAGCCCCCAAGCATAAAATTATTTTCATTGCTACTTCATAACCAGCATCTTGCTACTGTTATGATTCAGGCAATATCTGTGAAAGGATCATGCGACCCCCAAAAGGGCTGTGACCCACAAGTTGAGAACTTCTGGCCTTAGGGGCACCCCAGTGGTTTGAGGCTAGAAGGAATGGGGGGCCAATAATGAGTAGAGAAGAAAATGTTTTGAAACTGATTGTGGTGATTTCTGCCCAGTCTTTGTAATAGGATGTAATGATTAGACTGTATGTTAATAAGGCTATTTAAAAAATAGAATGCATGTTGAATTTTATCAAATGCCTTTTCTGCATCGATGAATAAAATGATATGGTTCTTAACCTTTATTTTGTTTATGTGTGGAGTACGTGATTTGTCTAATCAATTTTAAATCACGTTCAAATCTCTCTCGTTTGCTCATTTCTCTTCACCTAGGGGACAAATTCTCTCGTACACTCGTGACTTTGTCACCATTGCAGTAATTTATTTATTTTGTTTGTTTTGTCTTTGTTTTTTTTTTTTTTTGGGGGGGGGGCATCACTGTCCTCTGGTAGTGGGAGTAGGAGATCCAGCCTTTGCGCCTGTGAGCGGGAATTGAACCACCATACCAGTGGGCCGCAGTCCCACGTACAACCACTATGCTACCGGGGCTCAGCCCGCCATTGCAGTAATTTATAGTGAAACCTCTGACCCCTGACTCTATGAAACTTCTTCCTGTACCAGAGTATACAGAATTCTACTGTCAATTTCAATCATAAACTATTTGATAAATATAGTTGGAACTAACTTAAATGTATTATGTCTTATATTAGGATATTAGTAACAAAAGAATTGTTCTGTAAAATCTAAACTGAATTACAAAGTTCTTTGTTACAGCATTATGAGCAACTGTGCAGTGTTAATTGATTACAGTGAGGAAGCCATGATACAATATCATTTAAGAGGGTTCTCGTTGCATTTAATTTCTCTCGATAATTTATTATCAAACTTGTTTGAAATTAAATTTATTAAAATAACAAACAGAATATTGAATTTCAATTTTGACTGCAGTAGTGAACACCACACTATTATTCTGTTGCTTTAGGTAATTGCTTTTTTAAGTATGCTTGTGAAATAATACATTGCTACTTGACTATAACTATAAAACATTAAATAAATACTGTGATATGATCAATGACAGAATTTCTTTTGAGACAGGGGGAACAGAACTATTTCAAAGCTAAATAATTTTATTATTCTAGTTAAGTAAAGATCAAACTTATTCGGAAGATGACCTTCCAGTCGCTGATAAAGCAGTCTCTTCAAGCATCACAAAAGTAGTCAGACAAATCCAAATCCTGGAAGAGCTATGCGGTCGGCTGAAAGAAGGCACTAAATATTCCTTGAGAAATGTGTTAGCTAAACCCAAGTAAGTAAAATAGACGACTTATGAGATTTAAAAACATTAATGGATTTATTAATCAGCACTGAATGTAAGATACTGGTTTAGTAATCGGGGCTATATGGAGAGCTTCTAAAGAAAAGCATCGGGTCTAGCCATCTTGATCTAATTGGAGGTGTTCTATTTGAAATTTCTAGTGTTTGAAAGGCCATTGTCTAACATGGTAGCCCCTGGACACGTGTGTTTATTACAATGAGAGCAAATAAAACATAGTCACAATCCCTTGCCCTGTCGCCACGTTGATTGGAGTGGCTTGTGGGTTACGTGGAGGGCTGCTAATGGAAAGCTTAGCGGTTTGAACCCACAGTGGTCCTGTGGGAAAAAGATGACGTTTTTTGTTTCTGTAAAGATTTGTGGTTTCTGAAAAACCTAAGGGACAGTTATACTTTGCTGATAGGGTCACTATGTGTTGGGATGAACTTTGTAACAGTGAGACTTTTTTTTGGTCTTGTATTAAAAATGGATGGTCTTAAAATGTCCTGATTACAAATTCTTCTTTCAGGTGGACCAGGTACTACTAGGTAATAGATAGCAAAGTACTTACGCTCTCATTAAATATTTCATTCATCATGAATATCTTAAGATTACATATGGCTCCACTTACATAAAATATTTATAATAGGTAAATGTATGCATACCTTCAGTTGCCAAAATAACCTAGTGGTGACTAGGGCAGAGGCAGGGAGATAAATCATTTCTTGAGGGTATAGGAAAAATAAAAAATAGGTATTAGCAATAGTTACGGAGCATGATGGATATAATTAATGTTAAATTTCTCTTGTGAAGAATGTTAAAGTGGAAAATGCTTTCTTAAATACATATTTAACACACACAAACACAAGAGTCATCAAAAGGTAAAAAAAGAGAAAGAGTAGGGTCAGAGCAGGGACATATTCTAAAGAATATAGTTTCTAGATGCTAGTCATAGTTTCTAGATATTAGTTAGGAAAAGCTTGATTTTGGAGGGGGTGGGGGAGGATCAAAATGTATGGATTACAAGTTTACTTTCATTATTTGTTGAGACTCATTACTTTTGATAATTGAGTTTTAGCTGCATTGAAAGAAATAGATGAATAAATGGCCACCACGGCATACCTTTGGGATGGTGGTAGTGATAGGTAGGTAAGTGGAAATCTGAATAAACTTCACATAGATTTCTTAATTTATATCCATGATTTGTAGCATTTGATGAATAGTGTAAATACACTATTCACTTTGTCACACTAACTTTCCTTCCACCTTCCCAACCATTCTGTCTTTAGATATATTTATTTTCCCCATCACTTTCCCCTCCTACAGATCCAGAACTGTGGTCACGCCTTATTTCTACCACCACACTGATCTCTTTTTAATCTTATTTAATAAAGAACAAATGCACTTTTATATCTTCATATTGTTATCTATTTCATTTCCTGGATGCTATCTTTTAGCATACGTCTAATTCCCAAGTATATGTTTCTACTGGAATGTTTTGCTGCCATCTCAAGTATGCAAAAGCACTTCCTTTTCCTTTCTTTTTTTTGGCATGTGTTACATTCTTTTCCTAGCCACCAATTATTTCTACCTCTTGCTTTTGTTATTAGGTGCCACTGAGCCCCTTCTGACTCATGTGCAACAGAACAAAGCAACTGTTAGCTTCTCCACCATCCTCACAACTGTTTCTTTGTTGGAACTCAGTTTTACAATCACTGTGTCAATCCATCTCATAGCATCTTTTACTGACCCCCTACTTTACTTAGCATGGCCTCCATTTCAATTTTCAGCCAAGTAATTGTCAGGGCTGTAAAGGAAACAATACCAGGGAGTAGGTGCTCCCTAGAATAATCAAAAAGTTGAGATAAAAAGGGCAGCATTTGTCCAAGAATAAAGTTCAGAAGGTCAGGAAAAAGGAAGAATGGGACCAGGAAACATAACGAGGAAATAGGATAAGCGATCTTACAATGTGAGGATTACAATCAATGGCATGAAACAATGTATATGATGGTTGAATGGAAAACTGATCTATTCTGTCTGTATACCTTCACCCAATTCACAGTGAAAAGTTTTAAAAACTTAGCAAAATGTCTGAGAGTGTTCAAAAGTTTAGACAGCACTTTGCAAAAGTTGCCCCTGACCCAATCCAGGGCATTTTCAATTGTATTCATGTAAAAGCTGGACCGAGGAGTAAGAAAAAGTCAAAAAAGACTTGATGCCTTCGAATTCTGCTCTGAGTGAACAATATCAAGTATGCCATAGATTGACAGAAGAATGAACAAATCTGTCTCAGAAGAAGCACAACCTGAAGGACATCACACTCAGTAAAGCAGAGTATCAGTGAAAAAAAAGAGGACAACTTTCCTTTCATAAACCATGGGCAAGCAGATGGCTCTTACTTCATTCAATCCCGATCCAACAACAGTTCTTATTACATGGCCCTCCTCAATGCTCACATTCAAGAAATGATAACTGAAGATAAGGGTACCTCTGTAAAATGTGGTGAAGAAAGCAGAGGGTACCTTGCTAGCAATTGGAATAGTGTCTGGGATCTTAAAGTCTTATCTTCAAACTAGCAGCTCTCTAGATGAGATGACGTCCAAGACCACCTCGAAGAAGCAAATCAGCCTGTATGATCTAAAGATGACTATAAAAATATCTAACTGTGATGAATGGAAATGTCAGAGCTCAAATTTGGAACACTCAATTTGTAGAAGGCTAGGAAGGGCAGTGGGAGCCCAAAAGCCATCTGTAAAGTATCTAATCAGATTAAACTTCTGGCAGATCCCCTCTAGCCACTGGCAATAGACTAAAAAAGTTTTACTTTTACCTTATTGTAAACTTGATTATGGTGGAGCAAACCATGGTAAAATATGACACTTGGTTAGTAGACCTTCTTCTTGACTCAACCTGAATTTGCTCTATGCACAAATATTTCTTTCTGGTTCCATGACAGAAATTTCTTCTTTGACTTTTTAAAAGTTGTTGGTGGTTTTTTCTTTCTTAACACTTTATTTTTATCTGTATATTATTATTATTTTCTTTTCCATATGCAATTTAGTTTTTTATTGTTTCTGTTAGATTTACAAGTTTATGAAGCACAGGAGTGTATACATAGAGACAATAACTAGTGCCATGGCTTACTGGGGACATGAGTGAGGATGATGAGAGGAATTTGGGAGCAAGCAATGAATAAGGCCTGGAGAGGAAGCACTGGAACTTACTGTGATGATATGCACATGACTTTTAAAAACAGTGATTTAACCATGGAAGAGAATTATAGGTGAATATTTGATCAAGAAATCTACAAAAACAAGAGAGAGAGAGAGAGAGAGAGAGAGAGAGAGAGAGAGAAAGAGAGAGAGACCAAAGTTCATCAGTGGTTACCATGGGTGAAGGAGGAAGAGGTTTGCTTAGTGGGCTTTGAGTTTATGTTAATGGTGATAGAGTATTTTGGGAAAGGAGAGCAATAGTATTTGCACAGCATCAAGAGTATAATCGATGGTACTGTACATGTAGATGTTGTTGAATTGGAGAATCCTTTGTTGTGTGGATGTTTACCCAAATATAAGTTGAGACACCTACTTGTGCCACAAAAAGTGCATTAAAAATGTGCAGAAAAACTTGGCTTACACATGAGCCTATATGATACATGAAAAAAAAAAGAAAGAAAGAAAAGAGGAAGAAAATCAATGAGATGGGTTGACACAGTTAATGGAAAAACATGCTCACTCATAGAAATGGTTGTGAGGCTGAAAAAGGTCAGGCAGTGCCTCCTTTGTTATGTGAAAGATCTCTATGACTCAGAACTGATGAGGTGACAACATAACAAAGAAATTGAAGTACTACTTCAAAGTCCTTGAAAGATATCTTTAGGTACAGGCAGTTTGACAGGATAGGTCTATCAAATATGAAATGAAGAATCAACACAAATTCTATATAATTTCTTCCAGAAAGTAGGGGAGGCAAGAACACTTCACATTTTATGAAGCTAATATTAACCTTATGTGAAAACCAGACAACAGCAGTACAGCTTTGCACTCCTACCTCACAAAATCCTAACACTGTCAGCCTGTTCTCGCATCAACTAAGAGCAAAACATCTCAATAACATATCAGCAAATTGAATTCAGCAGTAGATAAACAGTGTTATGCATCATGATTGAGTGAGGTTTATTCTCAGCAGAATGCAAGACTGATTCAACATTTGAAAATAAATCAGTGTCATTCACCAAAATAAAAGGCTGAAGAAGAAAAATCACATAGTATGTCGATGAAGAGAAAGCATTTGACAAAATTCAGTATTTGTTCTTGATAAAAATAGGTATGAAGGGAAAGTTAATAATGAACATTAAAATCTCACAATTAAAGGTCTGATACAATTTAATTTTTTTAAATTAAAAATCATTTTATTGGGGGCTCGTACATCATTTTTCCAATACATAAATAAACATACGTGCAAGAACCCTCGCATGTCTGCTGCCGTCATTCTCCATACAGCTACCCTTTCCCCCAGCCCCTGGTGTCAGTTCCTTCAACCGTCCCCTGTTCCCCTGCTCTCTCTCTCCCATCCACCCTCAATACTTTATAAATAATTGTTACTCTGTCATATGTTACCCTGCCTGACACCTCCCTCAGCCCACTCCCCCATGCCTGTCCTCCAGATAGGTCATATGTAGATCCTTGCAGCTGGTTCCGTCTCTATCCCATCTTCTCTCCACCCATCCAGTAGTTCCATTCTAACCACCGGCCCAAGAGGGTTCATCCATCCTGTTTTCCCCATATCTCCAGCCCCCCGCTCCACTAGTGTACCTTCTCCAGTCTACCCGGATGTGCAAGGTAGAGTTGGGATCATGATGGTTGGGGGGTAGGGAGACCTCAAGAACTAGAGGAAACTTGTATGCATCATCACTGCCTGGCTGCACTCTGACTAGTCTGTCTCCTTCCTGTTTCTCCCCTGTAAGGGGGTGGCCAATTACCCACCAGTGGGCCTTAGGTCCCCACCCTGCCCCTCCCCTCACTCATAATGAAGTGATTCCTGTTCTTTGATGCTCAATATCTGCTCCCTTTGGTCCCTCTTGATCGCACTTGATGGTGTGCTTCTTCCATGTGAACTTTGCTGTCTCCATGCTGAATGGCAACTCAGTTATCTTTAAGTCTTTGAGACTCTAGACATTCAGTCATTTGGTAGCTGGGCACCATCTTTTTGTTTGCCTCTGTACTCATTTGTCTTCAGCAATATCGGGAGTCAATTGGGCCACTGATTTTGATTTTTGTTCTTTGATGCCTGCTGCCTGATAGTTTCAGCACCTCATGATCGCACAGGCAAGTGAGCTTCTTTTATGGTGGGTTTTGTTGCTCCTGAGCTAGATGGCTGCTTGTTTATGCTCAAGCCTTTAAGACCCCAGATGCTATATCTTTTGATAGCTGGGCACCATCAGCTTTCTTCATCACTCTTGCTCATGCTCCCACATATCCTCAGTGGGCACCTTGGGGGCATGTGAACACATTGATGTCCCATTTGATGTCTATTGCCTAGACCTTTCACCACCGTGTGACCATGCTGGCTGTTGTGCTTCTTCTGTGTGGGTATGGTCTCTTCTCAAGTGGATGGTCTATTGTTTATCTTTAGGCTTTTAAGACTCAAGGTGATATATTCTTTGATGCCTGAGCACCATCGTCTTTCTACACCACATTTGCTTATGCACCCATTTTACTTCAGTGATCATGTTGGGCCAGTGAGCCTCGAGGAATACCAGATTCATAGAACAAAGTGTTCTTGCATTGAGGGAGCACCAGGGTGAGGACCCAAGGTCCACCTGCTGCCCTAATATTTGGCCTATAGATATGTTCTTAAAGTTATTCCCACCTTATAACAGAAAGTTGTATTTATGTATGGACATACCCATGTTAGACCTCTGCAAGTGCCCTTTGCCTTCTAGCTCTTCCCTCTATTTCCTTCCATCTCCCTTCTGTCCCACCATCTTGTTCCACCTTCATTGGTGTTTCAGTGTTTCCTCATAGATTCTTTGTCCTTGCTTAATCCCGAACAATTTAATTTATTGTTTCACAATTCAATGTCTGAAACTATTCTCTCCTTTGAATTAGATATTTTACAATCCCAGCATCATGTTCCCATGACTGGTCACTCTTGACCTACGGGAAGGACTAGCTTCCTTTGACATCATTAACTTGTGGAGGCTGCATGATTCTCTGTGGTTTCCCTACACACTTGCCCAGGTCTTTGTATAGAACGATTTTATTAAATTTTCCTCAGATCATCCAGGTTCAATACCCCACTTGTTTCCTGTCAGGCCTATGACTGACCTATTACTCAATTCTTTTAAGAGCCTACAAGGAATGATGATAGAAGGCATCCTCTTTGAGCTGATGTTTCTGTCTGCCATCATCACTTGTCATGTTTTGAGGAAGGAGGGTGATTTTTGAAACTTAAAATACATGTCTTCATTCCTCTGAACATCTAATATGCTCCAGGATCTGCTTTGGATGCTTCGGACATATGAAAGAACAAATCAGACAAATCTCTCTGATGGGATTTGTAGTCTAGATAGGACGGGAGAGACAGACAAGCAACAAAACACAGATAGTCAAGAAGGAAATTACATAAAAAATAATAAATGTGTGGGGAAAATAAAAAGCAAAACGGGTACCCAATGAATGAGGTCATTAGGATGAACAAGGTTTTGGCCAGTCTGACTTCAGAACTTGTTCTCTGACCACTAAATCTTGCATTGATAATGCATGAGCCAAAGGAAGTCCCATGTTTTGATATATGTTTACTTTCTGTATCTTGCTCATTAAATAATAATATTGATGGAATAAGTTTCACAAAATTACATGACTTGAATGTATTATCTATTTGCTCTCATGAACCATGAGCTCATGTTCCTGGTTGCCGTCATAAGTTGCCATCTAACTGATGAGAGCACACGCTCACTCTCTGGAGGCCGAGTACAACTGGCTCCTTGGCTTTGGAAAGCTGTTCCTGTTGGAAGGCCTCAGACCTCTTGGGGCAGGCGCCAGCCTTCAACGTCTTGGCTTGTAGTGGGGCACATGATGGTCTTAGCCTCTATGATCACAGTGCATTATCTGTGAATCAAGGCTTGAGAATATGCAAATTTTTATACATATACATTTTAAAATCTCTAAGTTTGGAATCTTACTATCTAAGTGTAGTTAAAGCTCTTATCATTTGACACATTAAAATATCCTTATTCTATTTATCCAAACAGGTATCCCAAGATTCTGCCAGAAACAGTGCAAATTCATGGAAGTGCGGAGAAGTTAATCGATGGTGATGACCTTTTATAAGTATTTAGCCTTTAAAATTTTCATAAATGCATTACTAACAGCTTTTGTGGTCATTTTATAGTCCTAGAAATGATAGAATATTATGTTTAAAAAATAGTTGTGAGTTTGGCGTTTCAATGTCCAACTTTTTATTTTGCTCCCAATTCGGGAGTGTTCTGAATAATTAAAACATGTTACTAATTCTCGTGGAATTCGCAGCCTTTTAAGGTCACAGACGGACCTCTGGGTAATTTCAGTGGTATGTAATATGGCATATAGGGAGTCCCTCCTATAACAGATTTTCATTCTGATGATTCTGTCATAGTTGGTTTTAATGGAGGCTAAATGAGGAGCTCAGGTTATGGTTTAGGCTGCTAAACGCAAGGTTGGCAGTTTGAAACCACCTGCTACTCCTCAGGAGAAAGCTGAGTCTTTGCACTCCTGTGCAGAGTTACAGTCCTGGAAACCCACGGGGCAGTTCTAGCCTGTCCTCTAGGGTCATTATGGATCTGCATCAATTCAATGGCAGTGAAAATGGAAGTTGAACACTTCAAATTTTCTTTTTTTAGTTTTCATGCTTAGTGATTTTATTGTCAGTATTTTAAAATGGATTTTTGTCTTTTGGGGTTGGAAAATCATATATAAACTTACAATATATTTTAATACATTCATAAGGATCTATTTTTGTTGCAGCGCTGCGCTGTAAAGGGGACATTGTGATAGAGCAAGTCACAAGAGTTTTGTTTGTTTGTCGGTGTTTATAAAAGTGATGTGGACACCTTGTTACAGTCTGTTAAGTGGGCATGGACAATATGAAAAGGTTGGAAATAGTATGAAAATGACCAATATATGACACAGACAGTGAGTTCACACATGCTGTTGGGAAAATGGCACCAATGGACTTGCCTGATGGAAGGTTGCCACAAACCTTCAATTTTCTGTGAGCTGCAATGTCATGAAACAGAGTGAGGTCTGTCTGTGCAGACCTCAAAACATAGACATTTCCCACGTGTTTCCTGTGCTGTGAATGAAAAATGGGACGGGACTGGCATTTTGTCAGTCGTGGCACACGCTGTTTGTGGAGACTGTCAGGTCACTCTGATCACCCCAGCGAACGGGAGTAGAAAGTTAGTTACATTGTCTGCGAGGGTCTCGCCTTCGTTGCTTCCGACATGTTGAGGTAACGTTTCATGGCTTCCCCAAACCACCTGTGGACTTTAGTAAAACGGTCAGCGTCGGGTCCACGTTGTTGAGCAAACTGAAGCCCCTGATTTAGTTACAGAAACTTTCCAGCAAATTCTTTCAGCATAAGACATGCTTGCCCTCTTCTCTACTCCCCCTTCCTCATGAAACTCTTCTTCAACATCTCTTTCCTCTTTAAAATCCATTAATGCCTGACTTTTCTGTAAGCTGCTTCACGTTGACATGATTGAGTTTAAAATGGTGTGCCCTCGCCATATGGAGTTTCCTCTGTCAGATGATCTTTTCCAAAAATGCGGAGAATGTTCATGTGACTCAGCACCCTATCCACATTTATCCCCTGCTTGTCCTTTTTGGCAACTTGCTCTCAAGGAGACACAAAATGTTGCAGATACACCAAATAATAGTCTAATTCTTCCAGAAATTGTCTAACACTACCCACCGCACCATTCCGTGTTTTAGCTATGACCTGGGCAGACGTCGTACATAGGTGGTAGGTTGGGAAGTGGGCACAGCATTGTCAAATGCTGATTTAGATCCCCTGATTGAGGAGAGGGGCTCCTAGGGCAGGGGTCGGCAAACTCTTGAGATTCACGAGCGCAGCCTATCTCTCCTAACAACTTCAAGATCATCCAACACCTTAAATATGTTTTCCCAAACAAATGAAATCACCGTGATCTGACATAAGAACCTTCCGATGTTTTCACTATTACTTGAGAGCTGCGCGCGTTCGCACGGAAAGAGCTGGATCTGGATCGTGAGCTGCAGTTTGCCAACCCTGTGTCAGGGCATTACCACGCAGCAGCAGAGTCTCGAAAGGAATGCTCTTTGCAAGGTAGTGAGAATGCCCTTATCGGATGAAACAACGACGCAATTAGTCTTTCAGTAACACGACGACCACCTAGACCTTGGAGTTTTACCTATAGTGTGCTGGCGGATTCTTTATGTCAATAACTTCGAATTCTCCAGTTTTCAGAACAGTAAACAAGAAAATATTTTAAATTAAAATCTGCAGCATTCCCCCTGTGCAGCTGGATAATTTTGGTCAGTGACTTAAACCTTGGCATCAGCTTAGCTTCTTTTTGATTATAGATCCGTTCTGGAATCTTTTCCCCAAACTTGTCTTATCCCTGTTGCAAATCTGCTCCAGTAGGCATGCTTCATCACTTAAGTTTTCAGCAGCTTCACCTTTGGTGTTTCTCCAGCTGTACAGGCTTGATGTTAGCCAAATCTGCATTTGAAACAATACAATCAACCTTGGTGGTGATTAAGTCCTGGCTTTGGAACAAAGGACTGACACTAGCAACTAGTAGTAGTGCTTTAATATTGTGTAACTCTACCTGACCTTTGCTTTCTACACAACTTTTAATTTGTGCTCAAGGCCTTTATTGCACTAACATAAAACTATATAAGAACTCTTTGTAAGCACCTGCTCTGATTTACCTACACATCCAATTTAAAAGCCTACTTAGGAATGGATCTTATTCATAACCCAGGAACTGCCTGTACTTGCCATAGTCTTCTCCTTGTGTTTACTTCAGGTTGTCAGAAAGGCTGCATCATCAGGAAAGACAGAGGAATCCTCTTCTGGATTCAGCCTTCTCTCTAAACCAGTGACTCTCGACCTTTCTAATGCCATGGCCCTTTCATACACTTCCTCATGTGGTGATGACCCTCTAACCATAAAATTATTTTCATTACTACTTCATAATTATAATTATGCCACTGTTATGAGTCATGTGACCCCTATAATAAGGCCATTTGACCCCCAAAGGAGCAATGACCCATAGGTTGAGAGTCACCACAAAAACCAACACCATCTATCTTGTGGATTAGCATGCGCCTCCTATTTGTTAAAATGGCCATTGACTTCTTACCTGCCTCCAAAATGGTCTTTTCCTCAATGATTGTTGGAATGGTTGAACAAGGCAATCTTTCCTCAGGAAACATTATTTCCCCATTCAATAATTTTCTTCCCATTATCACCACCTCAGTACCTTTGTACCCATGTCTAGAGTCTTCCTAACCTTTTTTGGGATCAGAATGTTCAGTGTTATGTCTTTTTCTTTCTGGACACGTTAGTGGGAGTGGTGAGCGGGGGTGGCATAAACGGTGCACGTTTTGCAGAGAAAGTTAAACAGCTTGGCTTCGCATTAACATCAGATGCTTTTAATTGTGTGAAACTGAGTATGCTTTCACTGTAGGCTTCATTTACAATGAATTCAGCTTCAAAGTTGCAAGAGTGAAAAGGCGAACAGTGAACAGTCCTAAAGGCTGTCGATCGTGTGCACAGTTTAAATGACATATACAGTTTAAATGACATATACTATTATCAATTACAGTTGAACAGCCAAACATTCTGTCTGTTATGACCCCTGGCACTGACACAGGTTTCATGGAGACTGGCTAGAGCCTGCGGTGAGGTCATGTTCTGAATAGTCAATCATAAAACTGAATACCTGTAAGCAAATATCTGAGAATGATAACATTAGTATATTATACAAGGCATGTAGATGTACAAAATAACAAACAAACCACCCTCAGATAGCCATCAAAGTGTGGTTTGTCCTGACTCAAAAACATCCTAGACCAGAGCCTGTCTGTATATGCAGAAGAAAAACTGACATACCAACAATTGATTTCTGCTACATGAAAATGGCAGCTTTGTTACCCTCAAAGTCATGAAATAAAGTTCCTTTTAAGTGTTTCCTTGTGTTTGGGAACAAAATAAACCTGAAAGGATATGGCAGTCTGGGAAGACTGGGGAAACAAATCCAGGTAGAATCGTGTGTATATGAAAGAACTTGATATAAAAGAGCAATTGCATATTGAGAGCACATCCCAGCCCAGTCCAGATCAAGTCCCTAAGTCTGATATCAACCCATACATCAAGTACCAATCTATAAATTTCTCTTCAGACTCACGCAACATGTGCAATGATGTTGCATGCAGGAAGATCACGGGTCAAGGGGTGGAAAATCTTGTGCAGCCAGTGGCAGCGGAAGTATCTCACTGCTGGCAGGGGTCTCCTTGTGGCTCTACCAGCTGTAGGACTCCACTTGTCTTTTCAGTAGGAAGATTAAGCAGAGTCTGTGTTTATCGGACCTCCGGAGAGCTATGGATGTCTGTGGTGCCTCCAAATGAGGTCAGTGAGCTGTGACCTAATTGACAGGCCAGATTCTACCCCTTTCCAAGTGGACACCAGATTATGTTACTATCCCAAAGGAACAGATGAGAACTGTAGGGGGCTGGGGTAAAGTTATCCAATTCACTTCTCTAAGGACAGCTTTTGCTACCCTTGAAGAATAAGCAGGTGCATAATAGTGATAGGGAAAGAAATTCCTGGTCCACATTTCAGGGGTATTTCTCACCAGTGCAGTTTTTAAAAACTTCTAAAAAGCCATCATGCTCATTTTGCTTCTTTTGAGGAAACCTTGCCATGATGACCTTAGAGGCACCCCAAATAGCAGTCACCATAGTCTTCTGAGCTGGCCTCTCTCCTTTGAATTGAACCGACTCAGTAGATCCCCTTAGCAGCCACTGTTTCAATTGGGACTTTTCTGGAAGACACTCTAGTGAGATTAAGACAAGTGCATTAGAGATATTGTCTGAAGCCATCCATGGAGGGCAGAGATGTGCTCAAAAGTGTTCTGCTTGGAATAAAGCCACGCATGGATTAACTATCAGACTAGCAGCCATACTTTGTGACTTCTCATAGAATAGGGGATCATTAATAGATTTAGTAGGGAAGCAATTCCCCCCTCCCACCTCCCTTCCTTGCCCATGTTAAATTATGTTGGTAACATTACAGGAGCCATGTTGTAGGTGGTGGTTTGTGACGTGGCATGACTGGCAGTATGGAAGAATTAAAAAGTCATTGCTATATTTTACATGTGTGGTAAGTGCACATATTAGAGAACTGGTGGAAAAATGGTAAATTAGAGAAATGCTTACTTGGGAGAATTAGTGTAACATGGTTGTTGTACAGGAAAGGAAGGAAAGTTACATGATAGTACTATTAAGTGATATAAGAGAATAACTTTGATGAGAAAATGTTAAATTCCCAGTGCATCTGTTTTATTCACATCCTTTCATCTGTTGCCTGATTAGAAGACCTATAGTGGTCCCAGTTATCAAGTATTGTATTGTAGATTTTCGTCATAGTATTATAGATTTTTTATTTATCTTGATTGAATTCTTTTTTAAAGAGAAACTATGAAATTAAACCCCATTAAACACACATAGTTGGTATTTGGAACTTCTAATGACAAAATCCCTTTAAATTATTTTAGAATTCCTAAAGACCCACCCAAATGAAGAAATGAAAGATACTTCTGAAACGAAGTTCGGTAAGTTTCTACTCTTTAGAGCCTCATTGTGTTAATCATCTATATTGAATGAATGAATAAATGAATTTCACTAATTTTCTGTGATTTAAGATAATAATGATTAAAATAGCAGCATGGATCTTCAGGAAGGTGGAGTCACATAATTTACCTGCCAAGTATGCAAGTATTGAAATGGCTAGTTAAGGTTACATGCTACCAAAACCAGATTCATTTTTAGCATTCATACTAGTACTTGGGATAGAAGATTTTGAGCTATGATTAGAAGATGCTACTGGATTATTGCAGAAGTGACAGCATTTGAGGTAGATCAGCAATACATTTAAGAGATGACTTGTAGAGTTTGTTGCTAGGAATTCTGCATGTAGTCTTAAATTATAAATTACTTTGAGGATCTGTCAGCTCATAACTATCAAAAGCTATTAGAATTTGTGTGTCATATTTCTGTCTATTTTCTAAGAAAGGAAAATAACCTAGCTTATAAGGGATTTTTGAAATAATCATGTAAGCAATGCTGTGGAATTCACTTTAAAAGTAGAAAATAGGCTGAGCCCTGGTGGTCTAGTGGTGTGTGTAGGACTGCGGCCTACAGGGGTGACAGTTCAAATCCAGGAGCAAGACTGGGCTTCCTACTCCCACCAGGGCAGTGATGCCACAAAACAAACAAAAAAACAAAGTAGAAAATAAAATTGGGTTGGCAAAAAGTTACTGGGAATTCTGTCCACTTTCAACTTCAGCTTTAAACCTTATTGTTTAAACCAAGGAGAGCTGCACATTGCGCAACACACTCCAGTTCAATAGAGACCTCTCCTCCAGGAAAAGCATTGACCGACAGTGATAGAAATTTATTAGTGCTTTGCAGCGAAGTGAGGAAGTGTCTCCCCCGACCAATGAGCACCCTCGACTTTCTTGACACATCATCTCTGTCTCTGCAGCTGTCTTCTCCTTGACAACGTGCCTACGAAATTGGAATTGCCTTGGCTTCTCCAAACGCCAGACGTTGTCCATTCCACTTTGGACGCCCTTTCATGATGGTGCATCCTGGCACCTGCTTGCCTCACTGTAGGCTCCTTCTCATCCATTTTAGTTCTGTGAGGGCTCACTGTCTTGCACTGAATATTACCAGTGACATATTTTCACTAAATGCAACTCTATTTCTCAAAGCAAACAAAAAGATATGCAGTGAGAAAAGTGACATTTTCTTTACCTCTATATTTACAATTTAATGTTGAGTTTAAAATAAGATACTTTATACCAATTTCTTCACTCAATCTATTCTGATGTTTCCATTTTATTTATCTATGAATAAAAATTGTGGCTTTGCACAAACCTGTTGATGGTAAAGTGCAAGGTAATCAATAATCTTTTATAGATAATTGAATACTCTGCATGGACACAACACCAACTCAACCGATGATAGTTTCTTAAAGGCTAGTTATGATGTGGTGCTGAAACAGTATGTCAATAAAATAGCGTATTTGGTTACACGGATACCTATTGAGCTCTCTTAAACTTTGAATGGATCTTTTTGTCACACATGGATTTTTAACATCAGGCATTGCTCTTTGGGCAAATATGGATGCACTGAATTATGCAGCTATCCCAAGGGTTGACCCATTTCATGAAATAATATTACAGACTGATACTCGTCATCATTACCGTCTCACTGTTGTGGTGGTGGGATACCATTGAGTCGATTCTGACTCACAGCAAGCCCATGCTCACTAGAGAGAAGCACAGCCCAGTCCGTGCCACCCTCACCACCACTCCTAGGCCAGAGCCCATTGCTAAAGTGGGAGTGTTAATCCAATTTGACAAGGGCTTCCCTCGTTTTTACTGCCCCTCTACTTTACCATAAATGATGTTCTTGTTCAGGGACTGACCTTTGCTGACAATATGTCTAAAGCACCTGAGAAAAGTCTTGCCAGCCTTGCTTCTTAAAGAGAACTCTGGCACTGGTGGTGGTCTTATTATTTGCCTTTGAACTGGTTCCAACTCGATGCATTAAGTTTGGTGCAGCTTTTAAATGAGATGGGATGGAAAGGTCGCTGACTGGAATCTGGTGTTTTCTCCATCATGGACTAAAGCAGAAATCCTCAATTATGAATAGATTACAAACTTAAGTTCCAGAAGAGTCAAATAGGAAGAGATTTTAGAATGTTGATGGAAAACTCTATTAATTTATATTGTTTTAATTTTCTTCAGTTTCAACTTGAAGTTATGCCCAAATAAATTGTTGGTTTGTTCCACTATCAGTCACTGGATCTTTTTTGACTGTTGATAGTGAGCCTTCTCATTGCCTTCTCCTCATTGATTTGGTTTCTGTGGATTTCATCTGGTGAGATCCAGGTGTACAGTCACTGTTTATTCTGTTGCAAACAGGAATCAGCCATGAAGTCACTGGTCTTGCTTGCCTAATTCTCTCAGGCCATTTCCAGCTTCATTTCTATTACTCAGGGAATGTTTTCCAAGTACTCTTCCTCCAAAAGAGTACAGAGAGAACACATCAATTAGGTTAGAAAAAAATGGCTATAGCATACCTGACAGGGATCTAATTTCTAACGTTTATAGAAAATTTACTACTATAGACAATCAAATAGAAACTGCAATGAGATGTCACCTTACACTGACAGTAAGGGTACTGGTAAGAAAGAAAGAAAGAAAGAAACAAAAAAACCCCAGATGATAAAAAAAGATGCTAATGATGTTGTGAGGGAGATTGGAACTCATGTACCTTGCTTTGGGGAATGTAAAATGGTACAAATCCCATGAAAAATGGTCTGGCCCTTTCTTGAAAAGCTAGAAATAGAAATGTGTGACCCAGCAAGCACACTCCTAGATATATACTCTCAAGAAACAAGAGTCCGGGCACTAATAGAGACATGCAAGCCCATATTCATGGCAGCGTCATTCACAACAGCAAAAAGATGGAAACAACCCATATGTCCAGTCCATCGGTGAACAGATACACACACTGTGGTTAAAAACACACCGGAGACTATGACACAACGATGGTGAATCACTCTGAGTCTGCAAATACGTCACAACCAGCAAACAGGTGGAGGAAATGATGCTGAGTTAAGTAAGTTAGACACAGAGGACAAATATTGTATGAGACTATTGTTCTATAAGTCAAAATAAAATGAGAAAAGGTAACAGAAGTAAAGATGATGGTTGCCAGGGGTAGGAGATAAAGGGAAGGCAAATTATTAACCAGAAAGAAGGCATAGTTATAATGGTGAAAGGAAAGGCTGTACACCATATGGGGGCAGTTAGCACGACACAATCACAGCAAAGGGAAAAACACTAACAGGGATGCAAGACAGAGGGGTAACTATAGAAATTATATCTACAGGCCTGCAACAGGATTTAGCTATGCAACTATAATATTTGAATGGATACATAGGTAGATAGTTATGGGAAAGAAGTGTGTGAGGTGTAAAGGAGTACACCCATCTGCAGAAAGGAGTTTGGTTGGTATTTCTATATGCATAAATGTAAGTACTACATGTATATTAATATTGATAAACCCTCACACAAGAGGCATAGTCATGAAAACTACTCAGGCATGAGAAAAAACCTTATGGGACTAAATTCCGAGGTTTGAAGTCAAAGGAACATAGACTCAGGAGATATCTATGCTAACAGGCACAACATACTCCCTGTATTCAGCATTCTGCATTCTGTTTCGGTGAGTATGGTTGGGGACTTAAAAGCTTGTGAGTAGTCATCTAAGATATACCTATTGGTCTCTTCTTGTCTGGCGCAAAGGAAAGTGAAGACAAGTCAAAGGGATGATTAGTCTAAAGGACTCATGGATGACATAACTACAGCCTACTCCATCCTGAGAGAAGAATAACCAGATGGTGCTTTGCTACCTCACTGACCACTCTGGGATCACAAAAGAAGATCTTGGACAGAGAGGAGGGAAAGATGAAATAAAAACTGAATTCACAAAACAGGCCAGACCTAATGTTCTGCAAGAAAATGGAGGAACCCCCAACATTGTGGTCTTAAAACATGTTTTGGTCTGGACCGGAAGCCCTTTTCAGAGTCTACCTTTCAGCTAACAAGCAATAGACCCCTAAAAGACACAGTAACACACCCAAGAGGAACATGTTCTTTGGAACAGTCTATTATATAAGATTAGAAAGACAGCTTTTGCCACAAAGCAAAGATGAGCTAAGGCAGGAACAAGTTGAACATTTAGATGAAAGGAAATGAGGAACCAAGGCTGGAAATGGGGACAGTGCTGATACATTGTGGGTGATTCAACTGATGTTCTGGGACACTTTATATACAGACGATTGAATGGGAAATGAATTTGACAAGACATCTTTCAAAAGAAGTTCAATTAAAATAACAAAAAATAAAGTGAGCAATAGAAATAACTCAAGCGTTTTTATTGAAGTAAGATATAAATAACAAAACACTAGCCATTTAAAGCATTTTTACATGTGCAATTCAATGTCATATTCATCGCACTGGAAAACCATAACAATATTTGTTTCCAAATGTTGTCCTCACCCTTAGCAGAAGTTCAGTACCCCTTATGTAAGGCCTCTACATTTTCCATCCGTTCCTTTCATGGTAACCATTAATAAGCTGTAGTTTTTATCCATCCATCTATCCTGAGGACAAGAAGGCAAGCAAAAATAAATTATACACGCAACAATTTATCCCAAACAAAATGGGTGGAAGCATGCCTCTGTGATCAGTGGATGTTTGCAGACAAGACCTCTCAGTAACACACTTGAGTGGTTATCATTCCAACATCCAAACTCACAGTGACTGGTGGATTCAACACCATCCCTTTCTGTCTGCCAAGTACCTACTCATGGTACCTCAGGGGCTTCGAATGCACCCTCCTCAGCAGCCACTGAGTTAATGCTGACTCATCATGACCCCCAGGGGTTTCCCAGACTATAACTGTTTATAGCAGAAAGTCCAATATTTCTCCTGCAGAGCAGCTGGTAGTTTCTGACTGCTGGCCATGCAAATTACAGCCAACAGGTAACCATGACATCACCAAGGCTTCTATACAACCAGGCTTGTCGGGGTGCCTTCAAAAAGTTGCCAAGCAAGCATAGTGGTTTCTGAGGGGATCCACTGGGCCTGTTCAAGCAGAGAACATCTCTACAGGGTATAGCCATTGTGTTTTGGGATTCCAAAAGGTAGCCTTGGAGTACATGGGATGGTCACAGGGGTCCATTACAAAGACATCTTAAGGAAATTGAACACAGAATTTGCAAGACAATGGCCAGAAAATTGTGCCAAGGAATTCCCTCCTTTCCCCCACCATCACGACTAGCACTTGCTCACTCTTCAAGAGTAGCCAGGCCTATTCTATGGTAATTTTATTGGGAAAACGTACTCCATCACACTACAGTTGTAACCTTGCCCCTGCTGACTTTTACTACCCCAAATGCAAAAGACATTTAAAGGGAACACAAAATGAGTCCCCCATGGATGCCCCAGCTGCTGTGTTGATGTGGTATACATAGAAGAATGCAGAAGTTGTTAGAGACAAGTTAGGGAACTGGTCAAAGGATCTTCAGAAGTGTAAAGACCTAGCTGATAGATATGTCAAGAAACAGTAGCTTCAGCAAACACCCTGATGGAATAGATGACTGAGCTTTGGGGGTAAGGAGTATGGTTTGGAGGGAGCCCATCACCAGCTGGCATAACATGGCTCACAAAGAAAGCATTCTACATATTGCTTGTTGGATAGCGATGGAGATCTTTAAAGACAGTAACCCATCAGCTAAGGTGAAACTATGGGTTTCTTCCTGTCTGGAGGAATGAAGAATGTAGAAAATTGAAGACATACATGAGCAGTTTAGTAGCTATTGAATGGCCCATATGAACATCCACCTTCAGGACTCTGAGACCAGAAGAACTAGATGGTGCCCAGCTACTGTGACGACTGCTCTGAAAGGGATCACATAAGATTGTTCTAAATAAGGTGGGAGAAAAATGTGTGACAGACCTCGAAGTTCTTAAGAAAAGACTGGTCAAATAGAAACTGGTGTAGTTTCTAACTAATGCCCTTAATGACTTATCAGGTTGGGAAACAAACTCTCCTTTATGGCTTAATTATCAGCCAAACGACAGACAGGTACACAAAGGACACAATAACACTAGGAAGATATGCATACTGTCAAATACTCAACCATTCAAGGTAACATTTTCAACATTTAGCCAAGGACAAAATTCAGAAGCCAGGAAGGATTTCCTAGCCAAGAAGGGCTAGGAAAAGAAAACCTAGGGAGGAAATAGGATAAGGAACAAAACATGATGGGGAATGCAAGCAAGGTCATGAAATAGTATTTATGAATTGCTTAATGGAATATTCATTTGCTCTCTAAACCATCACCCAATTCACAATAAAAAGTAAAGAACTCCCCCTTCGTAATTTAAATGATTTTGTTGCAGTACATTTTACATACCCTCATATCACCAGAATGCTCGACTTATTTCATTCAGCGTAATCTTTGAAAGTTTCATCCATGTCATATCATGTATCAGAACGTTATTTCTCTTTATGGATAAAAATTATTTATTGAATGTATATATCACATATTATTTAACTAGTCAAAGATTAGTAAATAGAGTTGGATATTATAAAAAATACTGTTATGAAAGGTGATGTAACAGCATCTGGTGTGCATGAGTCTCTGCTTTCAGATTTCAGGCCATACCATACATAGTGGCATGGAATCTTATGGTAATCCTTTAGTTAGCATTTTAAGGAATTACCGTACTATATCAATTTTGACAAATGCTGCCTATTTTACATTCCTACCAGCAATGAACAAGGTCTTGGGTTTCTTCATATCCTTGCCAAGTGGTTCTTTTTCTTTTACTTGTCGACTGATTCATTACTTTCATGCTTTGTGCTAAGAGTTTGATGGTGTTGGTGCTTATATTTAGGCCTTTGATCTATTTTTAGTAAATTCTCACACAAAAATGACATGAGACATGGATGTAATTTCATCCTTTTATTTGTGAAGGATCAGTTATTCCACCACCATTTATTGAAGAGGTCATTCCACCCTCTACCCCTCCACTGAACGAACTTAGCACCTTTGTTGAAAATAAACTGACAAAAAAAAGAGAAAATAATGACATATATGTATAGGTTTCTTTCTGGACTCTCACTTTCTTTCACTGATCTATCATTATATCAATCCCAGACCATTTTGAACACTATATATTTACTTTGCAACCTTGAAGTGCAAGTCTTCCTACTTCATTGTTCTTTTTTCCAGATTGATATTTCCATATGAGGCCATTTCAATAACATATACACTTGAAGTTTATTTATTTATTTTATTTCTGCTATTGGGATTTCGTTAAGGATTGTCTTGAATTAGTTAATCACTTAGGGTAGTATTGACATATTTACCACAGTAAATCTTCAAATCATGAAAACAAAATTCCTTCCAGTGTTTTTAGGTCTTCTTGGAGTTCTTTCACAATGTTTCACAGTTTTCATTTCCTTGGTTCCATTTATCCTAGGTATTTTATAGTTTTAGGTGTGAATGTAAATGTGATTGTTTTCTTAATTTCATTTTCAGGTTACATGTTGCTAGGGTAGAGACACGCAATAGATTTATGTTTTGTTTAGACTTTGTCCTGTGCTGAATTCATTTATAAACTCCAGTAGATTTCTCATGGATTCTTGGGTATTGTATCTATATAAGATCATGTCATTTGCAAAAGGGATCATTTTATTGATTTTTTTTCAATTTGCATGATTTGATTCCGTTGGAAGTTTTAATAGGGTTATTAAATCCTTTCCACAAGCTTTAGTGACTTAGCAACAGCACCCAAAGCACTTCTCCCATGTCCCTCAAGAGTTCTCTGACATATTACACTGTGCCATCAGGATCATGCACACTGGACTTCAATCCAGTTTTGCCACTCATTAGTGATAGAATTTTGATCAGATTTTGTAATCTCTTTGAACCTTAAATTTCTTATTTGAAAATGGCGATGGTACGTTCTTTTTAAAAAGCAATTCTGAGGTGACTTGGACATAGCAGCTGCTTCATAAAATGGAAGCTATTCTCATCACTCACTGCTTACCCATGTCAGTATGCTCTCTGTACTTGTCTAGTTTTCATGCAGATGAGGAGGTTTTGAAAAGTTAGTAGAGAAATAGAAGGAAAATATAATAGAATTTTCCCATGAATTTTTTTGAAGTCCCTTCATATGTATAGTAGTGTGTTATGTAAGCATGAGGCTACAACTTCAAGCACTGGTTAACACTTGTAAAACTTATCTTTCTCCTGCTATAACAGAAACTGATAAGTCGGTGATTGAAAGATTACATTTACTGCTGAGCTTATTTAAAAATCAATCAGACAAGTTGGAGAGGTAAGCTTTTAACATTAAAAAAATGTAATTTTAAAACCGTGACACATTTATTGAAGAACATCTAGAAACAAAAAGAAAATAAGTGATATCAAAATTATAGTGTTTCTATCACAATGCCTATATAATATATAGGTTTATATTTTATATTATAATTATAGTCACACAAAATGGAACTTATATTTATATATTAATGTAATTCTCAATTTTTGTACATGTAAATTCACATAATTCTGTTTTTAAATATTTAATATTAAAACATTTATTTAAAAATAATACTATGTGAATTAATAAAAATTCCTGTTAGACAATGCTTTAAAGTAGTTTTATTTGTATAATAAGCCCACATCAAAAATTGGGAAAATTTTACATGTTAAGAATCTCTAAGTTTCTTCCCTCTTTACTTGCTCCACTGTACTCTGATCTGACATGTTCCTGGGGGGTGGGGCTTGTCCACGTAGTTAGAATTGGGGATGGCCCTGCAGACGTCTCTATTGGTGTTCAGCTATCAAAAGATATAGCATCTTGGGTCTTAAAGGCTGGAAGATAAACAAAGGGCTATCTAGCTGAGAATCAACAAAATCCATACAGATGAAGCACACCAGCCTGTGTGATCATAAGGTGTGGATGGTATTAGGCATCAAAGACCCAGAACAAAAAAGTCCCATCAATTTGAATGAGGGAGAGCATGGAGCAGAGACCCAAAGTCCATCTGTAGAAAATTGTACATCCCCTTACAGAAGGGTCACAAGGAAGAGAAAAGTCAGTCAGGGTGCAGTATAGCACTGATGAAACATACAACTTTCCCCTAGTTCTTTAATACTTCCTCCCCACCACTATTATGATCCCAATTCTACCTTATAATCCGGCTAGACCAGAGGATGTACACTGGTACAGATAAGAATTCTAAACACAGGGAATCTAGGTCAGATAAACCCCTTAGGAACAATAAGGAGAGTAGCGATACCAGAAGGGAAAGGAGAAAGTAGGGGGGATAAAGGGGAAACCAATCACAATGATTTACATATAATCCTCTCCCTGGGGGACAAACAACAGAAAAGTGAGTGAAGGGAGAAAAAGGTTGGTGTAAGACATGAAGATTTTTAAGATAAATTATCAAAGGTTCATGAGGTAGGGTGCAGGAGGGAGGAATGAGCTGATACCAAGGGCTCAAGTAGAAAGAAAATGTTTTGAAAATGATGATGGCAACATATGTACAAATGTGCTTGACACAATGGATGGATGCATGGATGGTGATGAGCTGTAAGAGTTCCCAATAAAATGATTTTTAAAAATTTCTAACTATTAAATTCAATTATCAGGACCCACGAGAGAGTGGTTTGTTAACCAGATCAGGAATAAAGAATAGGAAGTCCTGGGAAACTGCTAAAAATGGAATTAAAAGGCTTAGGAGGCTGGTTTCGATGCTCATCCTAAGACCACGTGTTAGGCTGGATGGTCTAGAGTAACAAGGCTAGTGACATTTATCCATGAGGGGGCAACCTCCCTTACCCTTCACAATTAGAAAATGACTCCACTATGTGGATCTTTTGAAGTATACATTTTTTCCACTATGTGAGCTTCAAACAACTTGTGTCAAGTTAGTGCACCCAGTGGCATCTCCTGGTAAGGTTCTCTCTGATCACAGTGAATTTTTTTCATAAAAGTAGTTTTGCTTGAACCTCACTTTTTGTGATGGCTCACTTAAAAGAACAGCACATGGCTGTGAAATTTTGTTTCTTTCTCAGGGAAAAATTAAACTGCTGCTCTAGATCTTTGCAAAGTGTTGAAGGGCCAGGGTATCAGTGTAGGGACTCAGGTGGCCCTCATCTAAGCCATGGTAATTTTGATATCTCTGATGCATGTGAAAATCGAACAGTAAATAAGAAAGATCAATGAAGAACAGACGCATTCAAACTTGACTTGGTGTAGAATATTGAAAGTGTCATGTGCTGCTACAACAACAACAACAACAACAACTACTACTACTACGAAAATCTGACTCTGAAGTAGTACAGCCAGAGTACTCTTAGAAGCAGGCGTGTTGAAATGTTCTCATGAGCTTTAGACATGAAATTAGGAGAGACCAGTTCCTGGGAAAGGACATTGGTAAAGTAGAAGGTCCTCCAAAGAGAGGCGGACCTCGAAAGACGTGGATTGATGTGGTGACTGCAACAACAACCTCCCATATAACAATTGTGAGGATGGTGCAAGACTAGGTTCTTCCTGTTGTACATGGGGCCCCTATGAGCTGGAGCCTGCCCATAGCAGTTCACAGCAAGCAATGTGACTTTTCTGATAACTCTTGAGTAATGTTCAATTTGAATTGGACTGCAAAATGGTAATCATTTATAAGAACTTTGATGACATTGTAGGATAAACCCTGAGCGATCGACCTGAAGGCAGACAAACCAGTCACACCGCAGCAGAAAGATGAGGCTATCCTATTTGTTTCTATCAACATCTAGTCTCAGAAACCCCACGTAGAATTTTTCTGAGTTGGAATGGACTCACTGGATGTGGGTGCTAATTTATAAATTAAAATACTCTGGCAATGATGATAGTTGATATTTAATTTTTAATTCAAAGTGATAACTTGTTTCCTGCCTCCACTTTCAACTCTAGTTGTAATAGGCTAGGAAGTGTACATATTATTTTTCTTTTCCATTGCCTCCATTTCCTCTAGCTAGTTGCAATGTCTGTACCTCATGCATTCAGGACGGAAGAGGAAAAACACAGGGATATAGGAAAGATTTTACCTGTTAATGATCCCTGGTGGCATAGCAGGCTGGAAGCTGGACTGCTAACCTACCAGAAGCTCTTAAGGACAAAGGTGAAGCTTCCTGCTTCTGTGAAAGTTCATAGCCTCTGTCATCCAAAGGGGCAACTCTATCCTATCCTCCAGGGCTGCTGTGAGTTGGAATCAATTTGATAGCAGAGGGTTTGCATTTCTGGTGTGTGGGTAACTTGACTATACCAGTAGGGGCCTTGTGGCATGGTGGTTACACATTAAGCTGTGATCTTCAAGTACAGCAGTTCAAAACCACCAGTTGCTTATCGGGACAAAGACTGGGCCTTCCACTCTCATAAAATACTGCAGCCTTGGAAACTCACAGAGGCAGTTCTGTGGTCTTGCAGCATCGCTGTGAGTCGACTTGATGGCAGTTAATTTGACTGTCACTGTACCTTTTCTGAAAGGGCAGATGACCCACTGCCAGGGAAGGATTCCACTTCGGTGATTCCATGGAGGGTTTCTGAGCCCGCGAAACCTCAGGGGAGCAGATGATGTCATTTTCAGCCTTCTGAGCAAGGCTGATGTGTCTGAAACACTGGCTTTGAGCTAGACTACCCATCGCTTAGCCCGCAGCACCACAAGTGCAGCTATCTATCAGAGTTTTTGTGTGTTCTCTTTCAGGCTCTTCAGGAAGCTAGAGATAAAAGCAGGCTTACCCAGTCCTATCCAACTAGGCCCCAAGAAACCTAATAACTCTTTCTAAAGAAATAGTCTTTGCAAATGTTGCCCAAGCCTTCTGTTATCCTTCAATTTATGCAAGTCTTTAATCACTCTTTTGTAACTGCTTACGTTTCCCCCAAGTGTTATTGGGTCATCTATCTCACAGAGCTTTTAGGACCTCAGTTGATGATTCTATTAAAAAGTCATTACAGTTACAGCCTGCAACATTCAGTTAAAGTAAATATTGGATCTGGCAAAACTCAGTACAGTTTTAAGCTTCCACAGCTTGAGAAGTTAATGCTACAAATATTCACCAACATTAAAAGTCTAATTGTACACATTTTCTCCTCTCTTCATTACAGTTTGTCCCCAATGTATGAACAGTTCCATTCAGATGACTCTGTCTTAAGCTACTCTGACATATGCTGGAATCCTCATAA
Source organism: Nesogale talazaci (assembly GCA_004026705.1). Lineage (NCBI taxonomy): Eukaryota > Metazoa > Chordata > Mammalia > Afrosoricida > Tenrecidae > Nesogale > Nesogale talazaci. The sequence goes on along the minus strand of PVJH01000323.1, from coordinate 188,615 downwards.
TTTTAATAATTTTCATTCTTAATTGACTTTCATTATCAGTATCATTATAGATATTACCTTTATCTACTTTAGGGGTTTGTATTCAAATTATAACATCATCATATGATGAACTTCAATGTTGTGTATGGGGTCCATGGCTAGTGATAAGATTTTTAAAAACCCTCAAATGTGTGGTCACAAGTGTAGTTCACAATAAATATCACATCATATGTTATTATACACATCCCATATTAAACACTGGTTTAATAGGACATTTTTAATTTAACTTTTTCTCAAGCCATCTCTTGCCATGGCTGAAAAAAAAAGTCAGCTCCTTATTCCAAATTCACAAACTAAACCAGATAGGCGAGGAGCAATAAGAGTCACTGTATCAAAAATAATTGGTAGACACTTAACTTCTGGAGGCAGAATGTGAGCAGGAACCAATGGTACTAAGGAGGAAGTTAAGCTGTGCACTGGTGAAAAACAAGGAGATCCACTGGAATATATGTTGGAAGAATACCAACTGAATTGTTTCAACAAATGATGCAACACGGGAAATGCTCACTCATCTTTGCCAACACATTGAGAAGACAGCTCCCTGGCTAACCAACTGAAAAGGATTGATATGTGTGCTCATTTCATAGACAGAGTCCCCAAATTGAATGAACAACTTGTCAAGCCACATCATGAGCATTCCATGCTAGGAACATTCTGCTAAAGATCACTGAAAAATGGTTGTGGCTGCGCACTGACAGGAACTGCCCCAGGTTCAAGCTGGATTGTAATGGGAACATATACCGGGGGACATGTCAACTCTTGTCAGATGAATCTTGGTCACAACAGAGATGTTTATCTGTGATATATTGACCATTAGAAAGCATAGCTGTGTGGATCATTAAGTGTGGATAACAACAGTATAAAGAATGGGAACCTCAGAACATTTAACTGTGCATGTGGGAGCCCTTACATAGATAAAGAGGCAATCATTAGAAGAGAAAAAGTGTTTAATGGGTTGCTTAAAATTGGAAAAGGTACATAGTTGGGTTAGATTCCCTCATCTTACGTATTTAATCTCTATACTGGAACAATTATTTGAGCAGTCAGAACATAACAAGGGAATTCCAGAAGTTCATGAAAAATTTAATTATTTTTCAATTCCATTTTTCCATGAACTTTTAGAAGCTGCCCCATATAATGAAGTGCATGTGTCATTTGGAGTGGAGGGAGTCTCATTAGCAACTTATGGGTTGGAGATATTATATTGCTTGCTGAAAATTAAGATGACACTAAGCACTTCCTTATGAAGATATTATATTGCTTGCTGAAAATTAAGATGACACTAAGCACTTCCTTATGAAGATCAAAAAATTACAGGCTTCAGTATGGATTGCAACTGAACGTGGAAAAAAATGAAAGTTCTCACAATTGGATCAGTAAACAAACATTATGACAAATAAGAATGTGACAATGTTTTCATTCAACTTGGATAAACACTCAGTGCTTGTGGAACCAGTAGACAACAAATCAAATGGCATCATCACTGGACAAATCTGCTAACGAAAAAAGATCTTTTTAAAAGTAAAGGCATCATTTTGATAACTAAGGTGTACCTAGCCAAGCCATGGTCCGTCCGTCCTTCCGTCCGTCCTTCCTTCCTTCCTTCCTTCCTTCCTTCCTTCCTTCCTTCCTTCCTTCCTTCATCCCCTCCCTCCCTTCCTCCCTGCCTTAGGTGGACACCAGCTCCATGTAGATGGCAACTCAGAGGTTCCACCAGCCTCTTTTGTCCTCAAAGAACTCTACTTTGTGGCATCTTAACCTCGAGCCTGGAAAACTTTGGGGCTTTGAGTCAAAGCCTTGGCTGAAGTAGCAACCTGACTTTGAGTCCTGGCTTTGGACTTTGGCCTGTGGAGCTTCAGACTCTTGGCAGTATGTGGCCAAGCCTGCTTGCAAAACTTGGGATGTGCAATGATCGTCAGTCAACTGAGCTTTCTGCTGACGCCCATCATTGGGATCTAAGTCCTGACCTACATGGGCTTTATAAGAGCCTCAATAGCCTTGTCACATTCATCTGTGGCCTTGGTGTTGTTGGCCTGCATTTCCTCTGCTCCTGCTTGTTATACTTCACAAAGTGCAGGTTTCTCAGGAACGTGGGGTCCACCCTCTTAAGAGATTCATGTCACTATGAAGTCATCAAAAATCTGAACAAAGCATCTACAATAAACCCATATTATGAAATAAGTTTCAGAAAAGTATTGCCTGGGGTAAAATCTGACTAGCTACTTGTCTTTACAAATGAATTTTATTGAAACACAGAAAATCCCATTCATTTACTTATAATTTATAGCTACTTTTACAGACTTGAGTAGTACTAAGATAGACAATCTGCACAATCTGAAATGTCTACAGTTTGATTCTTTATAGAAAAGTTTGCCCAATTCTGCAACGGAATAATAAGTAGCATTTAAAAGTGATGAAATAAATCCATGCTTTTTGACAGAACTGTAGCTCAGACATTGGGGTCAGTGAAAAGCTAGATTGAGAATCATATCTATACCGATTCCATTTATGTGAAAAAGAAAATTTTAACCAGCTATATAGGTACATATATAATATTGTATAAATGCACAACACAAGTTCTGGACAGATATGCAGCAATCTAATAATATCTCTGGGGAGAAAAAGCAAGAGTTTTAGAGTTTTACTCCAAGTATATATTATCTATATTATTTTAATTTCCTATAAGAATATCCTAAATATAAAATTATAATACACTATAGTAATTTTTCTTTCTATTTTTTTAGAGCCAAGAATGATCAAAACTTGTTAGAGGCTGTAAGTAGAGCACTCTTGTTTTAAAATTGCATTTTGCTTTTGATGTGTTCTACTAATGTTCTAAAAATCGCTACAATCCATAATCTGACATTAAGATCCAAAGTCTGCTCTCCTTATTCAGGAGATTTCTTTATGCATAAGCATGAAAGCTTTATCTATTCAGGCATTACTTTTTGTTTTGCTAGATCTTATTTTTATTCTGAACACTTCACTTCTGAAATATCCCATTACTTGATCAAAGTTTTTTAACCTTCCATTCATTGTCACTTATATTTCCTTTACTTATTTTAGCCCTAATTACAGTTTCACTCTAATTAGTAAAATAGTTTATAAATAAATTACAGTTTCACTCAGATTATTAAACTAGTATTATTTTCATGCTCTAATGACTATGTTCTTATTTTAACAACTATAGTCTCTCTAAATTGATATTTAAAAAATTACAATATTGCTTTCAGAAATATAACAAGATACAAGGTGAATTGCAGTTGTTATCTGAGGAGAAATCAGTGCTGGAAAATGAGTTGCAGAAGTTAAAGGCATCAGAGGTGGGTAAATACGTAGCTAGCGTTGGGTAGAATGAAGTTTTCCAATTTATAAACATGAAATGCTTAGATTTTCTTTCAGCACTATCTTTAAAAGATTTCCATGTCCAAGGCTCATGGTTGGTTAGCTGAGAACTTGCTATGACTCTTGATCTCTTTGTGTGACTTCTACCCTTGAATTTTCTCAGTCGACTCACTTACTCTTCTGTTCTCAGAGATTCCTGGCTTCAGGCTTTCCTCTGTATCTGTACCCCACTCCCACCCCAGATTTTTATGAAGAGGGTCACTGTAACATGTCTGCATAAGCAGTCATCTCTTCCAGATATACTGTGTATTTCATATTGAGTCAATTTTGTCAATGTGTAAATTTCTAAGAAAATTTCCAGTTCACCTAGATAACCTAATTTTTTGATGTGCAATTATTTCTAGACTGCTACTCTTATTTTTTAAATTCTGTAAGGTAAGCTTTGTAGTATTGTTCCTACTTATATTTCTAACTTTAGATATTTATGTCTTCTCTCATTTCCATCTACTTAATTCCATCTGAAAGTTTGGCAATTTTGTTAATTGTTTAAAAATCAAATTTAGTCTTATCAATCCATTTTTTCCTATTCTCTATTTTATTTATCTTTACTCTATTTTTTCTTTACAACTTAGGGTTTAGTTTCATCTTTCTTTTTAGCTCTTTAAGGTTATTATTGATTTTCAACTTTCCACCCTTTTTAATGCACGCATTGCCCATTATATCTTAGTTCATTTTTAAAACTTAAAATTAGTTTAGAGATTAGTGATTTCTAATCCTAGTTAGAGTTTCCATGCATAATTATCTCCAAAAGCTTACTATATAAACTAGGAAGCTATTGGAGGACCTTGAATTCAGTATTAAAATGACTACTGTTGTTATTCTCTAAGGAATTCTGTTCACTTTGCATTAAAGTTGGGAGAACTTTGCTCCTCTATTGAACTTAATGTCTCTTGAAGCGATTGTCCGTACGTGGTTTCACTTTCTGCCTTAACAAAAACCAAACCGGACTCACTGGTCATGAGTCCGTTGTGACTCATGCCGACCTCATATGTAATTGTGCTACCCAGAATATTTCAAGCTGGGACCCTCTGGGAGCGGGTTCTCAGGCTTTTCTTCTGCATTGCCTTGGGGTGGCTTTGAACTGTCAATCTTTCACTTAGTTAGTACTTGAGCACTTCACTGCTTGCTCCCTGCCTTCGTAGGTCCCTATGATTAAGTAACCACTTCCCTCCACTAATTTAAATGCTAAACGGTCTCTTTGCTTTCTTCCGCAAAATGATCTACTACATGGTAGTTCAAGAATACATTAGAACATAAGATCAGTTCTTTTAGAATACTTGTTTAGAAAGGTGGATTTATTCCCATAAAAGCAGTGCATGTGACGGCAAGTCAAACGTTTTGTCACAAACTTGAAGGAATGTGTAATTACTACACCACCAGGTTTCTTACACGCCGAAGAGAAGTTTACGACAGAAGGATTTGCTCACAGCCATCTACTGGTCACAGAGCGGTGGTTAAGGTTTTGTTGGGAAACTTGTACATGTATAAATTGGAACTCTAGTAACCATATTTTTGACTTACCCTTGTATTTGTGATCAATTCAAGCACGATGTAAATTTCACATATGCTATTGCATGCTTTTGTTTTTAAGGGCAGGAGAAAATGGTACCTACAGCAGTTGGGCCATATAGTCATACATAAAACATATGCATGTACACACCTCAAATATCCTCAGCTATGTAGCAAAGTGCACCATATGAATTATGTACCATACTAATCTACATTCAGTATTGCATATTTTTCATCCAATTTCAGACAATTCTTCTTTTCATTATGTAACAAGAACTTGCAGGTTGCATCTTATTCTACATCCCCTTTTACAAGCAAGCCATCAAGTCTATTGTTCAAGATAAAGGCCTGCTATTATTAAAATATTTATGTATTTCTAATCTGTTTTTATTACTGAAAAACCACACTATCTTTCATCAAGGCAATTTTATCGAGTCAAACTTAGAGGTTTCTATTTTTAAAAGTGTGTCATTGAGAATATTTTTGAGATTGTACTCAACTCTGCTTTTTTTTTAACATCTTACAGTTCTCATTGCATGATTTTACAAAGTGCCATGAGTTTTAAGAATGCATATGGCATATTAAGTAGACTGACTAAAATTTGTCATGTGAATTTATCCTAATACTTATTAGCTTAAGCGAAACTTAATTTAGGGAAGCACCATTACAAAGTTCTGACTGAATCATTAAATTCTTCTAATCAAAGACCTTTCCTTATAACCTAGTATTTTTATAGGAACTGTATTACAGGAATGAAAGTGTTAGTACACTTAATGTATATTATATCTCACTATAATTTATTGTGTCCTTAACTCTCTACTTCTGACTTGTATGAAATCACACAGAAACCAAAGGCCACAAAGAAAGCGAAACCAGAGAAGAAAAAAGACAAAGGAAAATCTGAGGAACCAGAAGAGTAAGACATAAAGATATATGCCAATTTATTTGTGAATTTTAGTTTTCATTGTGTGTATGTGTATATATATATATATATATATATATATATATATATATATATATGGTTTGTGGTCATATAAACATCAAAATTTAGCTGATTATTTAAAATACATAATATCAGCAAAGAAAGAGTTTTCTAATTAGACTAAGTAGGATATAATATCAGGAGAAATCTGATAAGGGAAAATCAAAGAGTCAACAATCACTTGTGAGAATGGACCATAAGATGTTTAGGAACAGATAAAGGTAATTAAGTATGTAAATAATTATAGAGAAAAGATGTATAAATATTGTTTTCTTGATGCTTTAGTCTTGCTAATGATTTGTAACTTGCTTTTACTGCCCCAAACTAGGTTTTTCTTTTTTACTGTATTGCTTCATTGCATTATTTTATTATATTGTTCTATTTCTAATGTATGCAGAATTTTAAAAGGTCACTGTATGAATTAGATATTTTCTTTAGTGCTTTGAAATTATTTTTGCATTTTGAATTTGCTTTGTCAAAGCCTGATATAAAAATATACTTCAAAAAAATAAACTGTCATGGAAAGGTTTACACAGTCCCGCAATCATGTGAACACATTGCTTTGACTTTTGACTTAGAGATCAAAAGATGACAAAAACTCTTTAAAAACCCTTGCCCCATCTCAATTGTCACACATTTTTCATTACACCAAATGAGAAGACTGTCAATGAGAAGGTAGTCCAAAAAATATATTCAGTTACTTCATAGCCATTTAATCTGTATTACTTTTATGCTTTTTTGAAAAATATCGATAAGAATTTCTTTAGAAAAAAATCTAATTCCTATAAAATGCTGTAAAGCCTTTCCCAAGAAAACAAAGCATTGCTGTAGTAAAAAATAATCACAATGCATCTTAATTAATTACAGGAAGAAGACAACAGGCAAACTTTCAAAAAAAGAGGTGCTTCAAAATCAGGTAACTATCTGTACATCTATGTTTGGTCAATAAATACTCTACTACTATTATGTGTTGGTGACAGGAGTATGCCTGTGCATGCATGTATTCTCTGTGTGTATGTTTCAGTAAAATTCTCCCTAAAATTTGTCTCCTCTATTATATTCACTTTACCACGCAATTTTAAGAAAATAAAGTGATAAATCCAATCATGTTTAGTGTTTAGCTTATCAACGCTTTTGTGTGTGGCTTCTTTAATAAAAGGCAACACTGTGGCGGGAAGGTCATATTAGGATCCAGAAGAGGAACCTACTAGTTATGTGACTTCAACCTCTTTAATCTATTTGAACTTCATGCTTCTTCATCATTAAAATAACAATATTTTCTACTTAAAATGTGTGAGAAGTAAGAGGCAACAGAGAAAAATTCCTCACATAGTAAAATTATGCAGCCTGCTCTTTTAAATGTGATCCAATGAAAGAAAGTCAAATAACTCAGATTACTTTATTTCAATGTTAGAATCTTCTTCTTCCTCTTTCTGTTTGCCACAAGTTAGCGTCTTAATAAATCTCATTAAGAAAAAAACAAAACAAAACCCCACAAAGAAGCCAAATCTTGCCATGGAGTCCATTTTGACTGGCAGTGACCTTATGTTTCCAGAGAGGGTCCATCTCGCAGGAGAAGCCCTGGCGGAGAAGTGGGTTCCGTGATGTGCTTTTAATCACGTGATCAGTGGTTGTAACCCCCACCCCCACGCCTAAGGCTGCTTTGAGGGAGAAAGATGAAGCTTGTCAGCTCCAGGGGAGATTTTCAGCTCCAGAAACAAACCCACAGCAGGCAGTTCCACTCTGTTCTATACGATTATTATGGGCTGGAACCAACTCGATGGCAGTGAGCAGTAAGCCTCATTGCGCCCCCATGGAGGCACAGATAGACTTGAACTGCCAACCTTGAAGTTAGCCATCCTATGCTTCTCAGAGTGTCCCAGGCATAATTTTAGTGGGCAGTTGTAGCTATGCATTTTTGCAGATATCCTTCTAGAAACCAATTTGTCAGCTATGAGCTTTGTGTTTGGAGAAAATGAAAGCACTCTTTTGAGACACTGAATATAAAATTCCAACTTTATGGTGGTAGTTTTCTATTGCTCTACACTGGATTACCATAAAGGGAGCAGTTTAAAACAACATATCTTCATTATCTTCTATATTCAATGGATTAGGAGTCCAGGCATGGACTAACTGGGTCTTTTGTTCAGACTCTCACAGGGCTGTCATTCTCCCAAGTTCAAATGGCTGTGGAAGAGGTCATGTTCTTAGCTGGCAGGATCGAGTCCCTTCTAATGTCTTCTAGCCACTTTTCCCTGACACATGGGCTTCTCTAAGGCATTTCAACCTGCTCCATTTCCGACCTGGGCTGGTTCAGCCCTCCTTCGGCAATCTAGTGGTCCCCCGCTCCCGGGAGGTTACCATATTGATGCCGAACTTAGTGTGGACACCTGATCGGGTAGCGCACTGCAGTCCAGAACTCCTGGACTCAAGCGATCCTCCAGCCTCAGCCTCCCGAGTAGCTGGGATTAGAGGTGCGTGCCACCACACCTGGCTCAAAGGCATTTCATATCTCTACAACTCGAGATTTCTTTAAGGTCAGAGTGAAAGTCTCTTATCTGATAGGAGATAGAGTAATAGTAACATGATTACAGGGGTAACTTTGCATCACCTTTGCCATGTAACGTAAAGCATTTAAGGCAGTGAAATTGCATCAGGGTGTCATATTCTATTCGATAAAACATGTCACTCAATGCATGTGGACTTTATAGGGGATGGAGATCTGGGGGGCTGTCTTAGAAATCCTCCTACCTACACAGCATAGAAGAGCATTTTTAGATTAAAGATTCCAGCATGGTTCCATATAAAATTTTGCATAGGTGCTGTTGAATGGGGCTCTGATCCACAGGTACCTTATGCACAACAGAACCGAACACTGCTGGGGCCTAGGCCACCCTCACAGTGCTGATTTTGGAGCCCACTGTTAGAGCCACTGTGTTAGCACATCTCCTGGCAGGTTTTTTTGTTTTGTTTTGTTTTCATTTATTTCCCACTTTACTAAGCAGGATGATCTTTTCTTGGGTCTGGTCATTCATTTCTAATGCCATGTTCAAAAAACATGAGATGAAGTCTTTCCATCTTTACTTCTAAGGAACATTTTTTTAAACTAAAAAATTTAATTCTAAAGATCATTTTATTGTGGCTCTTACAGCTCTCATAGCAATCCATACATCAGTTGTATCAAGCTTCTTTGTACATATGGCATCATCATTATGTTCTAAACATTAACTTTCTATTTGAGCCCTGCCATCAGCTCTTCTTTATACCCCCCCTCTCTCCCATCCTCGTGACCCCTTGATAAATTATAAACTATTATTTTCAGATCTGACACCTACCACGATCCCCCTTCCTCTAAAGTTTTTTTTTTGTCTCCCTGAAGGGGTGTATGTATGTGGCTATATGTGGATCAATGTGATTGCTTTCCCCTTCCTCCCCTCCTCTACCCACCTCCCTCCTATCCATCTGGCATCACTGCTCCCATTCCTCTTCCTGGATTTTGTGTGTCATGGGATCTTATATCTCATCTGTACCTATGCACATGCTCCAGTCTGGCCTGCAGTGGAAGGTAGTACTGGGGTAATGATAGTGGGGGGTGAGGAAGCCTGAAGGAACCAGAAGAGTATTGTGTGTTTCCTTGTGCTTTACTGAACCCTGATTGACTCATCCCTTCTCTGTGACCCCTCTGTTAGGGGATGTGCCACTGCTGACAGATGGGCCTTGGTCTCTGTCCTGATCTCTCTGTTTCTTGATAACATTTTAAATTATTATTTGTTTGTTTGGGGTCTTCTAATGGCTGTTACCCAGTCCTGGTGATACCTCATGATTGCACAGGCTGGTGTGTGTCTTCCCTGTGGGCTTGTTGCTTCTCTGCTAGATGGTCAATTGTTTAACCTCAGACTTTTAAGACCCCAGATACTATATCTTTTGATAGTCGGGCACCATCAATTTTCTTTACCACATTTGCTTGTGCATCCATTTTGTCTTCAGTGATTGTGCCAAGAGGGTGAGCATCACAGAATGCCAGGCTGTAGAACAAAGTGTTCTTGCATTGAGGGAGGTCATTAGAAGAGGCCCCAAATCTGTCTACTACATCATTGCATGGCCCTATAAATATATGTGCATAGTCCAATACCTCTATTCATGAATTAATGTATTTACCATGTTGCTTCCTAGATTGTTCCTGTTTCCTTTTACCTTTCTCCTGCTCCATACTAACACTTGGCCTTCTTCTGCCTCTTAGTAATTCTTCTCAGCTGGATTGCTTTTGCTTCAACACCCCCAGGATCTCTACATCCTCCTTGTTGTTGATTTTAATTCCCTAGTTGTTCCCCTACCTGGCATGTTTGCTCACTGCTTCTAAGGAGCAAGCTGATCGTACTTTTCCAAGATAGATTTACTTGTTCTAATTATTTATATTAGACATCTCTAATGTCATTTAAAATTAGTTTTTCTCTGACTTCAAAAGTTTCTGTGGAGGTAGATTTCTTAGGCAGAGAGAGTCTATGAATTTGATGAGACTTTCAAACAACTTCCCCCTCTATCAGTTGCCAACTCTATTTTTATGAACCACTGTAGAACTAGTTCACTTTAAAGAGACCTAAAACTCCTAATTCAAATAGATGATTCTTAGATCTAATATTTAGATTAGATATATATATTTTAAAAAAACATGGCTTCTCTATGTATATCTGTTCTGTGTTAGAAGATATTTCTTTTATTTACTTCACAGGATGTTTAAAGCTATGCTCAGAAGTAGTCCATCTCTATTTTTCTCTCTCTTAAATATGTAAACTAAGAAATCATTTTTTAAAAACAATCACAGGACAACCTAATTTAAGGCTCTAATTGCATCATCTGATTATTGTATCACAATCTATTGCTTTTAAGTATTATTTTCTGCCTGTTCTTTCATTCTGCTTAAGAGCTACCGCTTTTAAGTGTTCAGTATGATTTAAAATTACCTAGTCCCATCTCTAGAGTATGGTGGCTATTTCTAAGGACAGCAGCAGACATTTCTTCTGTTTGCAAGGCTTACTCCCGCCAGATTAAGTGATGTCAGCTTGCTAAAGCTGATACTAAACCCGTTGGAGTTATCAACACAAGCAGAAAGATCAGGATTTATCATGTCTAAAACAATCACATCATTGCTGTTTGAGCCCACTGCTACATTGTTACACTGTGTCAATCTGTATCATTGAGGGGTCTTCTCCTGCCTCCTAACCCCGTGGACCTCTGTTTTATCAAGATCACCCAAAGTCTCAAATACCCAAGGACATGGTTTGTTCTTTCTCGGGCTGTCCTTCACTCTCTTGCTTTTGGCCCTGCCACCAGAGCCACAGCGGCTGTGGTACCAGATCTGTTTAACTCTTTCTTTGTCAAACTCTGTTGTAGTTTGTTAGTGGGTCTGTATTAAACCTAATTTTCTCTTCCTTTATGTAATAGTGGCTCTTGTGGTCTCTAAATCTTTTCAGTTAGCTAATTCTCGGACTTTAGACAAAGGGCCACCTCTAACCTTTCATTTTCTGGCTAACCTAAACTACTTTCACTTCATTTCCTTTTCCTTACAAACTTCACCTCCCTCAATAAATCTATTAATCAGAGATCTCCGTCTCTTGTCTTTGAAAGATCTTATACAATTCTTAAGTTTCAGAACCTGATTATGGAATAAGTTCCCTCAGAATGTTATAAATCATAGATTGCAATCTTTTGAGCAATGATTTAAAACTTTGTTTTTAATTGAAGCATAGATTCTATGTTCTTTGCAATGAGCATTAAAAACAGAATTTCCAGGGCCTGATTTTTGTGGATGTTGACAGCCAGGCCTTTTGCCTGGAGTCAAATTTCTAACAGTCAAACATAGTCACTGCTTGTCCTGCCTGGGAATTCCAGGAACTATTGCTAAAACACCTGTTTTAAGATTCTGTTGCTAATTTTAAAATCTGTGTTTTCTTGAGCCTACTCCTTGTTTTTAGTTTCTCTCAAGTAATCCTACATTGTATCTTGACTGTATAGAAGGGGATGTTGTACTAGGTGTTTTTGATTTGGTTCTCATTCTCAGTGACCTTAGGCATAAAAGGCTTACCTTCTTGGTGTCATTCTCACATCATTGCTGTCAGTCCATTTTTACATTGTGACAGTGTGTCAACCAGTGTCATGGAGGGGTTTACTCCTGACCCCTACCTCCATGTTCCTCTGTTTTATCAAGGGATTAGTCCCCCCTTATAACCTGCCCAATTAAGTAAGATACATTCTTAGCATTCTTGTACTCTGCCTATACTTCTTCCAAGATAGATTTGCTTGTTCTGCTGGCAGTTCATGGTATAATTTTCTTATTTAATACATGTTTGGCAGGAGCCCTAGTAGCATACTAGTAGCATACTAGTAGCTTATGAGGTAGGCTGCTAATCAGAAGGCCAGAAGTTTGAAACCAACAGTTGCTTCCCTGGAGATAAATGAGGCCTTTTATTTCCATAAGAGTTACAGTCTCAGAAACCCATAGGGGCAGATCTGCACTGGCCTGTGGACAGAATGGACTTGACAGCAGTAAGTTGTTGTTATTTTGAGGCCCCTTTTAAAAATGTATTTATTCTGAGATCTTCCTTTTCCACTGGCTAGCTTTCACATTGTGAGATTACTGAAAAGACCATGTCTTGAGTCTTAAGTCCTCCAAATGACACCTTTGCTTTGTAAAACTTTAAAGACTTCTTTTGCAGCACACTGTGCAATGCAATGCAGTGCTGGGTTTTTTGACTGCGATCTCTGCAGGGGTTGATTACTGATCCATGTAAAATGAAATCCTTGACAACACCAATATTTTCTCTGCTTATTGGTCCAGTTGGGAGGATTTTGTTTTCTTATGTTGAGGTGTAATTCACATTGAAGCATGGACACATACATATGTAGGAATCATTATTGTTTACACACCTAAGTTCTTGATCTTCTACTGCTGAGAATCTGCATTCTGTTGCATTTCCTTTGTAATTATTCCCCACTACACCTAACCTGGGTTTCTGCTATGAAATTGACATGAGAGATGCAAAAGGCGCATTCGGAATTTAGCCAGCAGTTCATCTGGCAGCTCACCTCTCGCTAAGTTCCCTTATATCTCCCTTCACAGCTAGGCAAAGATGTGGGAAGACTTTTACACAAAGAGTTTGGGGTTCCTGCTTTTATGCTAATGTTATCTAGCTGCAATGCAGATACATCTGCTCAAACTGCACTGCAGATATAAGACTGCAAGGAAGGAAACTCGTGCACGCTGTGGTATCAACTTCCCCATGGGTGCTGTGATCAAGGCAGAGAGAGGGAAAGCTCAGTGTTGGCAATGTAAAAGCCATAAGTGCTGTCTATAAAAAGCAAAGGGTGCACAATAACAGATTCCCAAAGGAGGAATGTTCCCCTCCCCCAAATTCTTCGTGCAAACTCTTTCAGCTATCGGGTGCTTGGATGGTGTACACTAAGGCTTGCTCTCGTGGTAGCAGCCATGGACATGTGGGAATGCCGGCCCATTCGTCTAGGTGACACTTTCTCTCAAGAAGCTAAATCCTCCTGGCTGTCTTCCAATGTTGATATTTGTATTTTGTCCAGATTTGTTTCTGCTATGTGACCACATTTGTCCACTATGAACCTGTTCTGCCAATGAGAAGCATCAAAGGGGACTTGAGGTCTGCTTCTTAAACTCTCGCCCGTTTGATAGAGAATTTCTGAGTCTTTGTGTGGCAAAACCCACTCATTCTCTCAGACTAGGTTTATTTTGTATTATGAGTAAAATTATACTTTACAATGTTTTTATTTGAATATTCCATGCCTAGCAAAGAGGAACAAATGAACCTTTCAAATTATGATAGTTGTAAGAAGCCAGGTTTATGGGAAATTTGCCAGTTGGTTGAGGTAGGAGGAAGCTAAAGCCACTGACATTGTCAACCATTATGCTTGAGAAGAGAACAATTAATCACGCATATGAAATCATAACCTTCAGATCACTGGATTTTGAAAGATAATAATGAACAAAAATAAATTAATGAATACAAAATGCCAAAGCTAATACCTCTTGCCACCTCCACTCCTCCTAATATATTCTAGAATGCAGCACATGGTCTGGAAATTGAGAACAAACTACTTCAGGAACAACTGAAGCAGGCTTTACAGGTAAATAATATATTATTTAAAAATTTGTTAAGCAACGAAAGGAATACATATAGAGAACCTTTTGAATGAATAATTTTTACCTTGTAGCATATGCCAAGATCTCAAGACTATACTACCTTCTTAAAAAATATTTTATGCTTGGGGCTGAGCCCCCGTGGCGTAAGTGGTTGAGTGTGGGACTGCAGCCTGCGGGCTTGGCGGTTCAAATCCAGTGGCCGCTCTCAGGAGCAGCACTGGATGGCTACCACAACCACCAGAGAGCAGTGAGGCCCACACACACAAAAAAAACAAGAACAAAAAAAACATTTTATGCAGTAGGAATATATGTAGCTGGAATGTTAAAATTTAATATTCTTTATAGTCAAGAGATAAACTAGGGAGAAAATAAATCTGCTTAATCCAATATGGGAAATTTACTTCAGAATTATAGATAATAGATACATAAAAATAAAATGCTGTAGGCATCTTAAACTCCATTAAACTAGAATATTGGCTTTAGCTGTTATTTTTCAAATTATAGCTAAACAGTAAGACATGAAATAATGAAGCTATCTAAACATTTTTTATAAAGAAAGATAAAGGTACTCATATTTGTAAATTATATAATTTTCTTTGTGACATATTCTAAGATAATCAACACATTTATTAATGATATTAAAATATGGTGGTTGGTGACCAAATATATATATATGTATATATATATATTTTAAAGTTACCATGGTTAATATAAACAGAGCTAAATCAGCTGATACTTCAATTTGTACAAAGAAGCAGCTCATGGTTTGTAGGTAGTAGGTGGGCTATACCTGCATAACCTCCTTTTTTCAACAGTAGATTCAATTCTAAGCCATTGGATAAACTAATGATGATATCAATGGAAATGCTTTGATATCAATGGAAATACCAAAGCCCTAGGGGGATGATTGGTAATGTTCTTGATAATGAGGCATAGAAAGTAAACCGGAGTCATACGCAATCCGTGGGGAATTCAGTGGACCCTGAGTTCCCCTGCAATTTTAACCCCAATCCAGAAACATTTAGTTCTTGTGACTCGGCCCTGCTGAATAAGCAACTTGATAAAGGAATCTCCAAAGATATGAGGGCTACAGCTAAGTGTGTAAAGAAAGCAGATGAGGCCCAGCTATTAATTAGAAATAATATCTGAGGTCTTCAAAGATGGTAGTCAAGCAAGCTGCTAATCTAAGTGAGGTATCAACTCAGCCCACAAGGAAGAAACATACCAGCCTGTGGGATTCAAAGATGGCAAGTAACAAAATCCAAATATGCAGGAGGAAAAGGCATCAGAGCTTCAATTGTGAACACTCAATTTTTAGAAGATCACGGTTCACAATGTGAATAAAAATATCCACGTGCAGAGTACCTTGTTTTATTAAAATTCTGGCAGATCCTCTCTGACTACAGTCTATAAACTGGGATAGCCTAGTTATCAGACAGAGATTATTGTAAATTATTTTTTAAAGATTATTTTGTTGGGGCGCTTGCATTTCTTATAACAATCCATAAATCAGCTGTATTGTTCATATGCTGCCATCATTTTCTAAGCATTTACTCTCTAAAATTGATCATGGTGGATTGAACTACTCTATAATATGACATCTGGTCATTTGATTTCCTCCTTGAGCCATCCTGGATTTGCTCTAAATTTAAATATTTAATGCTTGTTTTTGGACAGAAGTTTTCTCTCTGGATTATTTTAACAATGCCGGTAGTCGTTTTTCCCCTCTTCTTTGTCTCCTTTTTAAAAATGTATACAACACTGATTTTGCTCTTTTTGGGTATGTGTCCCAGTTTATGAAGCACAAAAAGGGCAGATGGATATAGACGATATTTGATGCAATAACTTATCAGAGATGGGGGAGTTTAAGGGGAGCTAGGGAGCAACTAAATATGGGAGGGGTGAGGATGCATTAGGATTGATTGTGGTGCTGTATATATAACTCTTTTAAAATGCAACTGAACTTTCGAAGTATATGATATCAAAGTTTGGGGAAGATGGACCCCATGTAGACATTCATCTGTAATTCCCAGGGAATGGTCACCAGATCTGTGGGTGAGGGGTCCATTGAGGGGAGTTGGTCCTACTTCTGGTGTCAAAATGCGCTGGGGACCTTTTGGCAGGTTCCCCATTGAGTGTTCAGCTGGGCTCTCTAGGGCAGTTTCCCTGGGTTCCACCACACTGGAGAACTGAACAGCATGATGCCCATTGTCCCTACCCCCCTCCCACCCCCAGGCACCACAGCTGCACAGTCAGGGCACCCTGCCTCTTCCCAGCTTTCTCCGGCCCTGATGGCCCATACGCACCTTGCTTCCCTGCTCAACTCCCCAACACTTGCATGCCTTGATCCCCTGATTCCCTGCCCCACAGACCAGTATGCGCTCACCCTCTGGGCTGCTCCCTCTCCCTCCCTCCCTTTCTTCCCCTCCATCTTGACTTGCCTTGCATGTATGTTCACTGTGTCAGTGGAGTTTTCTGTGTGAGACCCTCACCCCCTCCCAGGCAAAGCACCGAATCTGCACGTTGCCTGGTGGTCTTCCATTAGCCCACGTATACCACGGACTGCAAGTGAATTTCCATGTCACCAACTGCTCCTGTGCCCAAACTCTGGCAGCGGGTGGATGTTCCTGCTCAGCTTATCTTTGTGTCTATTTGCCCCTGTGCTTGGAGAAAGCCTAGGACAGACCACCTCTTTGGGGTACCACAAGAATGTCCACATGACCTTCTGGGTGTGCTGAATTCTGGAGGCCTCTGAGGCCAACATCTTAATTTCTTTTGTGATAGTCCCATTGCTAAGCTCCTGCATACTCCCTAATAGCAAGGGGGCAGCGAGGGTCTCAAGGTAGTTTTCTAGGGTGAGACCCAGACCCAATGAGTCAGTAAACACAGCTGGAAAATGAAGGGTAGCTGGCTCTAGGTAATTTTTTTTCCCCCTAGGTAATTCTTATTAGCTCCTGAGATAGAAAACACAGGGCTTGTTTCCTGCACTCTGTGTACCACCCACAAAGTACCACTTCCAGCTCCATCAAAATGTCGGGCAGATTATAAACCAAGAATCGCACTATAAGAAAGCAAGAAAAGCTAATCACAGCATCTGAACAGGATCTGAACCCAGTAAGATACATAGAAGAAGCAGACTTTGAGCTGCCACAGAAAGAAAAATCTTCAAAATACTGTTTAGAGTCTTATAGGATATGAGGAAATCAATATAGAAGAAGGATGGAAAAAACAGAGAGGATAGAGTCCATATAACTAAAATATTTATTAAAGCAAAACAGTAATATTTAACAGTGTAAATGCAACAGTGGTGTTAAGCATCATCATTACTTTCATTAACAAATGAGGAAAGACTTAGAGGCGTGCACTGTGTGGATATGTGACCTGACTGACATTGAAACTCCAGGAGGCTGGACTTGCCCTGAACACACAGCAATCCACAGCATGCAAACAGCAGTGGATAGTAAGGGGGTACACAGAATCATAAACAAATGTTGGGTACCACACCTTCAGACCATAAGATGCAGCCTCATTTTCCTTCTACTTTTGGGGTAAAAGAGTGTGTCTTATAGTCCCACAAACATGCTAACATAATAACAGACCTCACCAATAGGTTGGAAGAAGCAAAGAACTGTATCAGTGACCTTGAAAATATCCAGGCAGAATTAAAAAGATATGAAAGACAAACAAGATAACCAAAGAAGCTGAAAAAAGCTAAGAAGAACGAGCAATGTAATAAGAGAAACAATATTCAAATCTTTGAGATATAAGAGCAAAACATATCAACAACAACAACAGCCAAGATAGCGAGGGAACTCCTGAGGCAACTGCATTGTGTAACACTATCCAGAAGTCAGAGCACAGAAAGCAATGCCCAAGAGATCTTTGATCCAATGGTAAAAAGAAGGCAAGAATGAATTTCCCCAACATACATTACACACTGCTAAGGAGAGAGGGAGGAAAATGCCTTCACAAAAGGTATGAGAAGATAGTGAACAATGTACAGATAGTTGTAATATCTGAATATCAAGGGTCTGAATCCCCCCATCAAAAGACAAAGGCTAACAGACTGGATCAGGAAACAAAAGCGAGCAATCAATTGTCTGCAAGAGACACATCTCACAAATAAAAGCAAAAACAACAGCAAAAGAGAAAAGGGTAAATACTTCGATGATGAATAGCTTCTTCAAAAGCAGTGGGTATTAGCTCAAATTAGAGACAAAGTTAGAAAGCTTCTAGAAATCAATAAGAAGAATACAACATACCCAAATCTATGGGATACAGCAAAGTAGTTATCAGAGGATGCTTGCTAGTGATAAATGCACGTATGACGAAGGGAGACAATGGTGGATACTATATCATAAAACCTTCAGCAATTGGGACAGTAAATAAGATAATTATTCTAGTAGCAAAAGAAAAGAAATGATAAAAATGAAGGTAGAGATAAATGAGTGGGAAAACAAAATTTAAAAATGGAGAAAATCATCTCAATAAAAAGTTGGTTCTTCAAAAGGACCAAGAGAACTTTCAAATCGCAGCAAAGCTAAAAAGGACAGGAAGGAGCCATGGTCAATATGCAGGGTACAAGATGAAATGGGTAGTTACAATGGACTCAAATGAAATCAATAAACTAATTGCACAGTAAGACAAAAGACTGTACCCCAACGAGTTCAAAAACTTGGAGGCTACAAATACCTGGAAAAACAGACCCCTCCAACATGATCTCATATGAGTGTCAGGATTTGGAACCGGACTCAAAGCAAAAGAGCTGTAAGAGCCCCCAATAAAATCAGTGGGGAAAAAAAGAGATGATTTATTAAAAAAAGGAGGGGAAAGAAGAGCTTTCTAAGGCCTCAAGTAGAAAATATTTGGAAATGAATATGGCAACATGTGTACAAATATGCTTGACACAAATGATGTATTGAGTGTTATAAGAGCTATAAAAGGCCCCAATAACATCATTGGGGAAAAAAAAGAAAGAAATTAGGTCAAGACTGATGGTTTATAGCATGTACTTCTCTGTTCTTCTGCTCTGAGCCATGATCCCTGTTACATTTGTGATTATCTTTGTTTGCTTGTTTTGTGTGTCTTTGATATCTTTTTGTTTGGTGTTTATGCTGGATAGACGATCTACAGTCACCAACTGGACCAATGGGTCCATGGGAGTATGAGATAGGAGGAGGGGGAGGGGAGATGATTGTTGAGCCAACAATGATAGGTATGAGGGAATAGTGTTTTATAATTGGCAGTGAGGAGGATGCAACTTTTTGATCATTTTTATTCAATTGATTTGTATCTGGGAAGAATTATTGAGAGGTGAATGAGAGGTAACAGAATAGTGGGGGAAAGTTCCACTGGGCAGAGCTGCATTTTTCACACCAGGTGATCATCGAGTAACTCACTCTGAGTTAGTTCACCTAGTGGCATCACCTGGGAAGGTTCTTTCTGGTGACTGATTGTTTTTTATAAACGTAGTTTCACTCAGACCTCATTTTTTATGATGACTGCTTTAAGAGAACATCTTGGTGCTGTGAAATTTTGCTTCCTGCTTGAGGAAAAATGCCCTAAAAACTGTTGTGATGTTGAACACAGCTTTCAAGGATAGTGCTATGGGAAAAGCCCCAACTGCATGTGTGATTTTCTCATTTCAAAATTGACAAACCTCACCCTGGACATCCATCAACTTCCCGAATGAACAAAAATGTCAATTTGTGGTGCATTTGGAGTTCATTCCACCATGTCAGACTGTTAATTAAGCTTTCTATTTATAGGTTCCAAAGAGATAGCATAAAAGTGTGCAACATAAGTCTGATTTGTGGCAGACCAGAGACTGGTTTTACCACCATGATAGTGCACCTGCTTCCTCAGACTTCTTAGTGCACCAGTTTTTGACAAAACACAACATGCCTCTCTTGCCCAATTCACCTGATCTCATTCTCTGCAACTTTTTTTTGTTTCTTTGAATGAAGAGGGTTTTTATTGGAAAGCAATTTGATGTCATAGAAGAGATGAAGGAAAAAATGAGGGATATGCTATCTGTCATGCAAACATATGAGTTTGAAATGTTTCCAAGAATAGAATCATAGACTCGACAAATGTATTAAATATACTGGAGAGTACTTTGAAGGTAATAAGCTTGTTTTGTAAGAACATTTCAATACATAACAAAAACAATTTCATTTTTTCAGGTTCCTATATATAGTGAGTATTCATATATATCATATTCATACATATGAATTTGTTCATATATATTCACATGCACTTGCAACAAGGAAGCATATTGACTTTGGGCCTCTACTTAAATCTTGCCTCATACAAGAATGATTTGGTCAAACAGTGTGGCATTATATGATATCTTTCTGACATGATCACTGAAGAAAAAGGTTGATTAGAAAATGTGATTAAGAAAGTTAATGGTGCCCAGCTAACAAAAATTATAGTGTCTGGAGTCTTAAAGGCTTGTAGTTAAACAAAAGGCCATCTAGTTGGGAAGCATTGAAGCCCACATGGAAGAAGCACACCAGCATGTGTGATTATGAGATGGTGAAGGGAAGAGGTAGCAGAAGTCTAAAAACAACCAAATCAGTGTGAAGGGATGTGGATATAGTGGAAATCCAAAATACACCTGCAAGATAATTGGGCGGTCCCTCTCAGAAGGGCCACATGGAATGGATGATAAATTCAGGGTGCAGCGTGGCACTGATGGATCCCATAACTTTCCTCTAATTCATAAATATTTCCTCCCCTTACTATTATGGTTTTTACCTATTTTACCTCATTCACCAAGTTAGATTTACATATGTTCATTTGTATATTTAAGATTATGTAGCACATGAAAATCAAGATAGATAATCCATCAGAAAAAATTATAGGAGCAATGGTTCCCTGAATGTATGGAAAGGGATGGGGGTTGGGGGACGGAATGGGGAACCGATAGTAATGATGATCAATGGGACTGAACAATAGAATTGAATGTGAATGGGTATATTGGATTGTATAAGATATACTAAAACTATTATATATATATATGAATGGAATATATGTAAATTACATCTCAGTAAAACTGTTGGCAAAAAGAATTTTTAAAGGGGGAAAGGGAAATACACATGGGTTATTTCTGCTGTGATTCCCCCCTGATCACAGACCAGGGATATGATAGCTTTCTATGATGCAGAGTGCATTGGAAAGTAAATTACTGCAGTTGTGATTAGGTTGTGATTTAACACTTTGGCACTTGATCTCTCTTATTCTACCTTTTAATATTTTATTTCTTTTCATTCGAGGCCTTGTCTGTTTTACTTTGCTATTGCTGTTCTTTAAAAAAATTTTTTTTGTATATGAAATTCAGGATAGGGAAATCTATTGAGACCAAACCTAGCTTAATGGTTTCTTGAGAGTATGGCAGGCGAGGTTGCGGGGAAATGGGAAGTTAGTGACAATGCATATAATAAAGAAAATGTAAAGCTAATGGTGTCAGTGATTGCACAACCCTTTGTATATGATTGAACTCTTCAATGCTATATGTGAACCATATGCAAGGAAGACTTGTTAAAAATCTGTAAAATTTCTACTTATCAGAAACATCTAGAAAACGTAACAGAAAAAACTCAGTTCAGAATGCTAATCTAATAATATCAGAGAAACATATTTAGTAAAACATACTCAGAACTTTATATTAAGGAAATATAGTTTTTTTTTACAAAGGGACATAGGCGAGCATTGAAAAATTAGAAATTTAATTTAGTTTTGAAGGCTCTACTATAAATATTAAAATCTTGTGTTTTTCTCAAACTAATGTACAAACAGAAGAATTCATTTCTAGAAATAAAAGTCATTATTTGTTAACTTAACAAAACTATTTATGACATTGATAGAAGAAACTGGTGTTTAGAAAAGAACAAGTAGGGAATATTTCTTCTTAAAATTAATATATAATGAAAAATTAGACTAACTAAAGAATTATGATACTAATTCCTGTACTGTGTGCAAAGTTGAGAAATAGATGAAAATAAACATAACAATTTAGTTTTACTAATTCTAAGTTGTCATTGAAGGATATTTATATAATGCAAGCTATTGGGAAAAATATAAAGTTAGGATTCTATTTTAAATGATGCAACAAAGCAAATTGAAGATTGCTTTAATATTTAAAGTAAGAATGAAATTTGAACGTGAGGTGAACAATTTTGTGCTCTTAAGCATTGTCATATGCTATAATATTGGTTATATGTTGCTATATTTGCCAAAGGAACATGCTACTATATTCACTAAACCTCGATAATGATAATAAAATTATAAGATATAAAGCAAATTTGATATTTTTGCTAGATGCTTTATATGATATTTTATAAACCTCTAAAGAACAGAAATGGCCATTCCCCAAAATAAACAGAGGACACAGGTAGGCAAGACAGAATTCAGATGCATTTGTGGCCAAAATTTGCTTAGAATATATTCAACTTAATAGTTTTCAAATAAACGTAACTTAAAGTAAAAGTAGGATAGAATTTTAAATGTCTGTAGATGTGCACTGAAAAGGATGTTCTTTCACACATTTGTCTCTCTTCTGTTCGATTTTCTATTGAAAGTTGTGGAAAAGAGAATTGTATACAGAGCTTTTGTATGTATTCTGTAATATTTGTAACAACTGAAATTTTGAGTTTTTGAGACTTACATGCCAGCCATTCAGAAACTAAATAAAATATATGGTTAAATGTACTCTTGCTAGTTATTCTGATTTAGATGTGTATTTGTTGTTATGGAGACATAACTATATTAGCTAATGAAGTGTGAAGATTTTATGTGAGTATGTGAAGAGATAATGAGAATATGTACAGCATAATTAAAGCTATATCATAATTTAAAAGATGCATACATTAGCTATACTTAGAAATAACTATAAAAGAGTTATATTTCAAAATATTAAAAATTACATTTTTCCCCATGGGGTGAAATTTGGGTGCTTTATTTTTCTTGATCTATAGATTCTGTAATACAAATAAATTTCTTGATCTATATAGTCTTTCATACAAATAAATTGCTTTATTTTTATAATTAAATAAAATTTTATTTTAAAGAAATTTTGTATGTGGAGCAAATAGTCTCCCACTTTTACTTGCATTCTTTTATACTGTGTATATTAGTTACTCAGGTTAAAATGTTCACTTCTCTAATGTACATTTTATTAATTTGTACTACATGTGTATAAAATAATACCTTGAAAATTTTCTGGGTATAAAAATAGTCCTCAAAGTGGGAGATGTTTGATGGTACTTTTTAATGTATTAATGGTGTAGCTTTTAAACTGCGGATCATACAACTGACTTAATTTAGCTTCCTTCAATTCAGTGAAAATAAAGTAATGAAGTCATGTGAACACGAGTATCTGTAGATTTTAGTACTGGCAGGAAAGTGTCACAGAAAATAATGCTTCACAATTTTTTTTTAAACAGGAAGCTGAAAAATCTAAACATCAACTTGACTATTTTCTAAGTCAAAGAACAGAGTTACTTAAGAGTGAGCAGACTAAGACAGCCCTTCCAATGGACATTAATAAGATACATGCTAAAAGCTTGACTTCAGAAGATGTACTATTGGAGAATGAAAGCAGAAAAGTACTTTTTAATTTAGGTGAAGAAAAGAAAGATGACAAAATTCACATGCTGCCACGGGTAAGGAAAGAAAGAGTCAAAATAGGCACAATACTACCATGCTACAAGAAATTTATCTCTTACGTTATAATTTATTTCATTTGTCTATGTTATTTATAAAAAAATCTTTACATTTTTCTCTCTTCATGCTCAGACTTTTGCTTCTTACTTTTGGAGATAGCAATTCCTTATTTTGTTGAACAACAAACTATGACTGAAATAGGTGCTGATTTTGAACAATCACTTAACCATCTGAGAGCTGGTAACTAGGAGGAGGTGGAGTGGTAGTAATGCTAGAGATATTTTCCTATACATGAGTAAAATGAAATCAAATGCTGTCAGAAAAACTCTTGGAAAATGATTATTTTTCTCTTGTGCATGTGTGATTCAGAATCACTTTCTTGAATTTAGCTAAGAATTATTAATATATTTGTACTTTAGAGAACAAAAAGTTCACCAACAAGCAACTGGACGACTGAAAAGTGAAAGTTCCAGTAAAGCAAGGTGGTTGAGACCTCAGGCAACAGGTGGTCCTTATTCTGGCACTGCCACTCTTGTTAGGGATTTCTTTTCTTTCACAGTATTTCCCATTTCCAATGTCCACCTATTTGTGTTTAAATTGAGAGTTTATTTGAATCTGGAGATAGGAAAGCAAACCTAGAAAAAGTGAAAGTACCTAACAGGGTAAAACTGAAGAAACAGCTCAATCCTTTCCCTTTCAAAAGGAACCCTGGAAGCTCTGTGAGCTAAGCTTTGGACTATGAATGAAAAGGTCAATCGTTCAAACCTTATAAAGGTTTATAGTCTCAGCAAACTTCTATAGAATTGCTAAGGGTTGTGACAGCAGTGGGTTTGTTTACTTCTCTAGCTTTTTATAGAGGTTCTGAGACAATCCTTTTAGACTCCCTCTTTGTTTATAATTTTATGGTGGGCCACCTCAACTTTTTCCTGGAAAAATAAATAATTAAGAAAATTGTTCTGACGGGAAGAAAAGTGATTAAAACTTAATAGGTCGGTAAGTCAGAATTAACTCAATGCCAGTAAGTTAAAAGAAATTAAGAAGAGGTAAGAGACTTCAAAATGTTCATGGAATAATGGAATTAAAAGACAGAAAGTTTCCATAAACTTACTGAAGTGCAGTGAATTGAAAATGAAAACTATTTGTAGAAATGTAAAATTTTCTGTCATATAGCCAGGGAAAAAGAGAAAAAGAAAAAGAGAAACACTGTTGGTCATGATTTAATCTGCATATGTGCAGTAGTTGAGGCTTCAAACAGTTAAGTAAATTATGCAACATCACTCAGTAATGCTGGGCTAGCTTTTACATCCAAGTCTTTCTCCCAAACCATGTTTAATGCTGTGTTCTTTGCTTGTCTGTGTGACTGCACTTAACCTTCTGTTTGGCAAGAGTTTTTTGGTTTTTTTCTTAATCCTTCTTGTATTGCTGCAGTTGAGAATCAACACAGCAAAACATTGACAAATATTGACATGTACAATTCGATGACATTGATCACATGCTTTGACTTGAGCAGATAGATTTTCTCACCTTCCTTTTCTGAGTTGGTCTTTTCATTCATGAATGTAAATTCACTGCTATCGAGCCCAGTGCTAACCACTCTGACTCTTGGTAGGACTGCCTCAGAGGGGCTCCAAAATGATCATCTTCATGACTGCAAGTGGCTACTTCTTTCTTCCGGAGAGCAGCTGATGGGCTCATACAGCTGAACCATAACTAATGTATCATTAGGGCTCCTTTATTCTTAAAAGAGCAGAATGCTTGTTTTTTTTAAGATTATTTTATTGGGGGCTCTTATAGCTCTTATAACAATCCATACATCAATTGTTTCAAACATATGCATTGCTATCATTATTTTCTAACTATTTACTTTCTATCTGAGCCCTTGGTATCAGCTCCTCTTTTACTCCTCTTCCTCCCCCTCCCATCCTTGTGACAGCTTGATCAATTATCAGTTATTATTATTTTCATATTTAACATGGACCACTGTCTCCCTTTCCCCCATAGTTTCTGTTGTTCATTCCTCTGTGGAGGTTGGGGGGTTGTGGTTTTGTGTCAATCATTGTGACCGGTAATGTTTGGTTTTAGGCAAAACTTTAGGCTTTTGTTTTAAAGGTTACCTCAGGACAATAGTTTCAGAGATTCATTAGCCTCCTTAGTGCTGAAAGTCTAGATTTCCATGAGAATTTACATTTGACAAAGATAACTTAATTTGATTAGAACTATTCTGTAGGATCTTTGATCAACATGTTCAGTAATTTTAGCTCAACAGAATCCTTCTGTTCTGGTCTCCTACACAGGAGGCAATGCTGTTTCTCATGGATGCGGGTTGCCATACACAACAAAACTCCAGAGGGCAGGTTTCCAAATCCCTGAGGTCATGCAACAAGTTTATTGAAGTGCTGGCCAACACAAAACAGCATTTTTAGATGTAGCCAGTGCTTTAAGGAAAGTTGGAATACCCTCAAAGATGAGACAAAAGAGGGAAGCTTCTCAGCCTTGATGAATGAAAAAAAGTAACGGATGTCTAGAAGCTAGTGCAGGAAGACTGTAGACGCAACATTGATGGGATGGAATCTGAAATTTGGGGGCTTGCATGACTCATTATTTTTCATTTTAAGTGAAAATTCTGGCCTCAGCAAGCTTTTTGCAAAAAGACCAGCTAATTCAAAAATCTTTTGCTCAGTTCTTTCTAGCAAGATTGAAGCCAGTGAAGACCATTTTAACCTGGGTTCAGTTGTGGACCCACCAATAAGATTCAAAGAGCCAGAGAGAGAGTTAAAGTGGCTCTGGAAGGGATCTGCAGACCTGGTGAAATTTAAGGCAAGAAGATCAGCTCTGAACGTGATGGCAACGACTTTTGGAGAAACCAAAAGGGTAGCTTTGATAGATTTCCCCCCCAAAGGACACAGATAGATCACAGGGCTTCTTGGGAAGAAGTTTAAGGAAATTTATAAACTGAGTTGAAAAGAAAGGGGTCAGGAAAGTTGAATTCAGGAAAGATCATTTTTTCCCAACACAGCCATGCACCTGCTCATTCCAGGAAACAGCGGCTGCTTTAGGTGACTCTTTGGGGGAAACCTCACTCCCTTTTACCTCGGGGTCCCGCTTTTGCTTTCTCAGACTTCTTTTTGTTCCATGGTTTGAGTCCCTTGAGGATGGCAAAACTGCTATTTTGAAAGCAACGGAGACAATTTCTTCAGAAGTGTACAAATCTACATGGAGGGTATGTTGAGAAAGGTTTCTACGATATTTTAGGAACGTACTTTGAGTTACTCTTTTTTGAGTATTCTCAATAGGTATACTTAAAGTAATAAATTATAAAATTTGCCATAACTTATTCTATCATATTAATGATACAAACTCACACAAAGAATGTTAAAAAGGATTAGATAAGTATGTAATAGATGTTTAAAATACTGTCTATTTACTTACAATATAATGCACTTTGTTCTTTCTTAGAGATAAAAAATAATATATTTGGTTCTTTTTTTGCTTTAGAAATTAGTATCAGTTCTTCTTTTATATATTTTCCACTGCCAAAATACAATTTCCTAGCTCTTTTGATAATTTAACCTTAGGAAGTTAGCAAGTTGAAAAATTGCTTTGAATTATATTTTTCAAAAGAATTGAATTTTATATACATACTCAATATATTTAAATTTAATATCTTTATCACAGAGTCAACCACTTCAAAGTGAAAATCCTTATGAAGAAAGGTAAAAATAGTTTTTAAATGTATTCTATTTTGTTGTAATAACAATCAATTCCAATACCTATGTAGTGAAAGCAGACAACCTAAGTACAGTATCATAAAGCACCTTGAGTTATACCTTTGATTCCCTATATTGCACTCTGATCTTCTAAGCTAATTTCAAATTGATAGATGGTTGAACATTTAAATGCCATCGATGACTAAAGAATTTGGATGTGGTCAAAAGTCAGAAGTTTTTAGTGAGAAATTAAAATTATATCAGCATAAACCCATTTTGATTCTGACAGTAGCAATTATATTTCCAGATAGTGAACAGATTATTATTTTGCATTAAGGTAGTGGTCATCAAGAAGAGGCATGACCTCGTACATAAAACAACTGCCTTGATTTTTTAATCACTTTTCATTCTTGCTTAGTCATTTTATACATCTGCACAAGGAGGCACACAGATGTTTAGGGTTCTGATTCATTCAATGAAATTTTTGGTTCCAGAAAAGTGTGAATCTGTTGAATTAGCATGTTCTGACTGATTCTCAGACCTGTTCACAAACAAGTCAGGGAACGGTAAACTGTAGCCAGCTGTGTGAATAGGGCGGTGAGTCCAATCAGTGAGAGATTGTGGTCCATGCAAAGTAAACCCTGTCAATGATTCTTTTCAGTCATTGACTTGTGTTATTTAACAATCAAGTTTCACATACACGAGGCACCAATTTCTTAATTTTATAGCGACTATATGCATATAATATTCAGCCTATCAAAGGAAAGACTTACATTGCATTTCTGACTCTTATTCCCATTTTCAATATTTCCAGATGACAGATCCAGATGAATTAGCTAGAATAGGATAAGAGTAATGACCAGTTATTTTATAAAGGTCCATTCTAATGCTCTTAGTAATTATATTTTTAAGGTAAATGTTTTTCATATCTCAAGAGTAAATTAGATATTGATTAATTTACTTGTATATCATTATTTCTTTACATTATAAGTATGTATTGGCAGCATTATGAATATTTTAGACTAAGAAAAAGTGATTATATAAATGATTATCTTCAACTCTGGAAACTTACTGCCTTATGAGCTGTGTAGAAATAGGAACAAATTAAACGTGGTACTCTTTTCTTTACACTAAGATTGTGGTAGAGCAAGACAGATCACCATATTACTTCTAAGGAAATATAGTGAAGTATAAACCTAAACTCAACCTACTGCCATTGAACTTACTCCACCTCATAGGGCATCCCAAGCACAAGTAGAGTTGCTTCTTAGGGTTTCTGAGACTAGAACTTTATGGGAGCAGACAGCCTCATCTTTCCACTTGGGAGTGACTGGTAAGTTTGAGCAGTTGACCTTGTGGCTAACAGGCCAATGCATAACCCATTA
Organism: Nesogale talazaci; assembly: GCA_004026705.1. Classification (NCBI taxonomy): domain Eukaryota; kingdom Metazoa; phylum Chordata; class Mammalia; order Afrosoricida; family Tenrecidae; genus Nesogale; species Nesogale talazaci. The sequence continues at coordinate 159,755 of PVJH01000323.1, read as the reverse complement.
CAACACCAAAAGACCTCATGGTGAACTACAGCTTATGAAAATGTTGAAGGATAAAGCCAATAATTTATCTCTATGAGGAATAGGAGGCAGTATCTCTTGAAGTTACAAAATTATTATTATTATTATTATTATTATTATTATTATTATTATTATTATTATTTTTGGGCATCACTGCCCCCAGGTGGTGGGAGTAGGAGGCCCAGCCTTTGCTCCATGGAGCTGGAATCGAATCTCCATCCCAGTGGGTCGCAGTCCCACGCACAACCACTACGCCACTGGAGCTCAGCCCCCAAATTATTTTTTATCGATCATCTAGTTGCTGCTACTAAACTTGACTGCCTCTTTAGATACTTGAAGTGTCTTGAATAGTAGAAACATTAACTTTAAAACTATTTGAAGACACAGTCTAGTTTCTATGAAAACTGTCTAGCCTTTGTATTACTCTCTAGGAAGCCACAGGAAGGCAATTCCAAAGACTTTCCATGGATACAGTTGAATGTAAAGTTAATGTAAAGTGGTAGATTGGAAGAAAGGTAGGGCGGGGAATAGCAGACTAGAGGATGGTAGGCAATATTGGACATTAGAAGCAGAAAAAAGTACTAGTAGGATATAAAATAATTCTTCGTAAATAGCTCTAAGATGTTGACTGATATAATGTTATATTACTTAACTTCAAAGGAAGATTATTTCAATCCAGTTTACATCAGGCAGAAATATGGAAAGAGTGTCTTGCTGTTCAAGGAACTGCACTAGATGTTATAGGGTGTGGGTTCCCTGATGACAAACATATGGTACTTGTCCCTAATGTGTTAACAGTCTGGTAAGGCAGACAAGGCATGCACAATTGTACGTAATGTAGCAAAATGAAGTTTTGGTGGAGCGGTGATTTAATCGCTCAACTTAAAAATGGAAAGGTCCAAGCTTGGAACCTATCAGCCATTTCATGGAAGAAGGATATAGTTTGTTTGCTCCCTTAAAGATGTACAGATTTGGAAATCCTCCGTGGCAGCCTACCCAGTCAGATATGGTATCTGTGGGCTGCAATCAACTGGAATATGCTTCCTATAAAATGTTAATCAGATGCTGCATAAAAAAATGAGAAAAACATTACTCTTGGCTTTATTGGATATTAAATAGCCATTTGATTTCAGAAAGGTGGAAGGGTTGAGTTCTGATGGAATATTTAAGGGGTGTCCAAGGTGAACAGAGGAGTGTAAACCCAGATGGGTGTCTAGCATCTACAGCGTGTGCATAAAAAAGGGCCAGTCACTCCTTTGTTTAGAGTCTAGGCTGAGAGGAAAGGGGAAGAAAGGGAATGAAAAAGGGGGAATTCAGCTTCTTACTTGATAGACTTTCCCATAGCAGTTTTAGGTTGAATATTGCTTAAATATAATAAAAAACCAACGTATTAAGAAGAATGGCACAATATTATTTATCAACCTTCATTTTGGGTTACTTCTTAGATCCTAATAGAATTTCTGAAATACTTTGGAAAAGTCTTCCAAACCTTCAGAGAGTGGATGGGAGTGAAGGAGACCCCACCTGAACAGACACATGGTATTGCTTCCAATAAAGTACATTTTTTTCTGCGCTTTACAACATCTATCAATTTATTTTTGCTTAGGGAATGAGTTAGTGGAAAAATACTGAACCACAATAGATTTAGAATATTTTAGTGTTTTCCATCATGTTCATGTTTACACCTTTCATAAATACATTACAGAATAGAACTTTACTGATTTTAGAAATAAAAATGCAAACAATTTCTTGGTATTTAAAAAGAGGTTCACATCCAATATACTTTCTTCCCTAAATTTAATAAAAAAACCTTTTTCAATAATACTCAGGTTAATTATGAAGCACCAAAGCATCTTTATAAGAGAGGAAGAGTACTACTATTTAACCATTCCCCCTCCTCCATCTATAGACGATAAGCCATTAAATACTCATTCATTCACTTACCAAACACCTTCATTTGACAAATATTTTCATCATCTTCATATAACAAGTACTGCTCTACACACCTGAGTTCTTTGATAAATTAGACTGACAAGGTACTTTCTCTTGTGAAATTTACATTACAATGGGAGAATTAGGCAATAAATAAGTCGATGAACATGATCACTTTAGACAACAACAAATGAAACTAAAGCTCTGATTGAGAGTTGGTCATAGAGTAAGGGTAATTTAGTTTGGAGGTGGAGTGGTGGAGACAAGAATAGTATTCTCTGTAAAACAGAGATGAGATCTAACTATGAAATAAATAAAGCTTGCAAAATACTTTGTCTCTGCTTTTTTTGTCAGAACGATTATATAGAAATGCAATTATACTGTATCATTAGAAATGGAAAGAGGTTCCATAATTCCCTCAGTTGACTGTTTTATAAGGGGCATATTACTAGTGGGACAAAATGTAGGCAGAAGATAGATTTTATGTAGGAAAGTTTATGGTTTAGGAAGCACAATGGGTATATTGTTCCTTACAGAACCTTGATAACACAGAGAGATTTACTTAGAGGAAGCACAGGTAGGGCACCAGGAGGGCTCCCCATTCATCACACAGTGCTTGGTCAAATTATGAGAAGTGAAACCAGAGGGTAGTGACCCAGATAATACACAATCCGCCATCTACAAGAGAAAACTTTTTGTTTGGTGGGGCAATAACCTTGTTCCAAAAAAAGGGCATCTGAAGGAAGTAGGCACTTTACACACCAGCAGTGCTAGCATTCCTGAGAGCCCTTGCTATTTTCCCATTGAACAATCATGGCGGCCCAGCTGTGATAAATCTTCCAAAGAGGGAAAGCAGAGGGCTACCCGGAAGGTGTAGAGCCCCAAAATGTTCTCATGGGACAATGACTTAAAATGGAGCTTCAACAATATAAGTCCATTAACTGTGATGGACACCGGGGTCTTAATCATAGGCATTTCCAAAGTATTGCCCAGATAAGGGATGCCAGCAAGGCATCCGACAAGGTTAAGAAAGAGTGTGGAATTGATATTCAAGTAAACTCATAGTAAGAGCTATGGCCTGACCACTTGTAAAAGACTATTTAGGAGTGTCTGTTCAATATCTGCAATGGAAAGAAGAAAATTATCCACCATTTCCTGTGACAGCATCCCTCCAGCAATTTTCCAGGGTCAGACATGCTCATAACTGATGAACTGTCAGAAAGGTGAGCATCACAGAATGGAGTTTTGCTAAATTTTTATGGGTGAAGACCAACCCTTGATTGGAGGTGCTTTTCCACCTGACAATAGGATATTCCTTGGTGTAGAAGAGTTTGAAGAGTGAGAAAATCACACCAATTTTTTCTTAGTCCTATAGTCATTGCTGAAAGGAGCATGTGGCAATCAGCTGCAGTGGCAGACAAAACATTTCAAGTATTGATGCCAAAAGAAGGTCCTAGGTGGTTCAAATTATGAGTGCACTCAAAGAATGGAGGTTTGACTCCCCTCAGTGGTGACTGGTGATGGACTTCTGAAGAAGATGTTCAACTTGAGGAAAAACTGTTTGCCGTTGTTTATTGTTTCCAAAAGCTCCATTCAGCAAAGGGTCACTTACCCAAGGGTCTGAGGGATCTAAAGATAAATCTTGTTTTTATAGTGTCTGGGCCTCTTCCAAGGCTTCTTCCATTTAAAATTAGTTTCTTGATACAGACAGACACTTGGAAGAATCACCAACATAATATCACTAGTATCAAAAGAGGACAATCCATTTTATTTAGAATCTGCAGGGTCATTAATTATCCCTTTAAAAGCTATGTGCCCTTCCTCTTTTTCCCCCCCAATGATTTTACAGGGGGCTCTTACAGTCCTCATAACATTCCTTACATTGTTTGTATCAAGCACACCTGTACACATGTTGCCATCTTCATTTCAAATATTTTCTACTTGAGCCTTTGGTATAAGCTCCTCCTTTCCCCTCCCCCCTTTTAAAAAATATACCACTTTATTGGGGGCTCATACAACTCCCATCATGATCAATTGTATGCAGACCACATTTGCACACTTGTTGCCATTAAGATATCCTCCCTCCACTTAGGCAACCCATGTTTCCCCTCCCTTACCCCTCCCCCCCATGAACCCTTAATAGTTTACAAATTGTTATTACTTTTTCATATTGTATACTAGCTGATTTGTCCTTTCATTTACTTCCCCGTTGTCCATACCCTACAGAGGAGACTATGTAGATCCCTGAAATCGGTTCCCTCCTTCCACTCCACTATCCCTCCACCCTCCCAGTATCACCACTCCCACCACTGGTCCTGAAAGGATCATCTATCCTAAATTCCCCATGTTTCTGGTTCCAGTGTACATTCCCTGGTCTAGCTGGATTTTCAGGTACAATTTGGATCATGATAGTGGGTGGGACGAAGCATTTGAGAACTAGAGGAAAATTGAATATTTCATCATTACCACACTGTACCTTGACTAGTTCATCCCCTTTCTGCAACTCCTCTCTAAGGGGATGGTGCTTCACTAATTGATGGGCTTTGGGTTCCCAATCTGTATACCCCTCATTTATAATGATATAATTTTTAATTCTTTGATGCCTGATAACTGATCCCTTTGACACCTTGTAGTCCCACCAGCTGGTAAGCTTCTTTCATGTGGATTTTGTTGCTTTTAAGCTAGATGGCTGCTTGTTTCCTTTCAAGCCTCTAAGATGCTTGATGCTACATCTTTTGATAGCCAGGCACCCTCAGCTTTTTAAACTACCTTTGCTTATGCACACATTTGCTTTCAGTCATCAAATTGGGAAGGTGAGCATCATGGGCCATTCCTCTTTTTGATGTCATCACTATGACTTCTCCAGACCCCCTAGCTCCAAAATTAACATGAATGGTGGGACCGTAGAGTGTGTTTTCATCTGATAATAACTCTAATGAGGTGTGCCCCGGAAACTTGCAATATTTTTCGATCCTGACCACTGTGATGCAGTCTTCCACATAACAGAAAATCTAGATAGCACTAGCAGCTCATGTGATGAAAGGTTCTGTCCTTTTCATTGAAAATGTATCACAGGATTCAAAATGTTCTCAGAAAGAATAGTAAAAATATATTGCATTGCTTCCCAAGTCCTGTATGCAGATATGTATCAACAGCAGTGGCAATTTTTTCAGCAACTAGTATAACTGCAGAGACTGGGAAGGAGTCCAAGAATGGATATAGTCGTTTGCCCACTGCCATTGTTTAAGTTCAGTAGTACACGGTGAAATGCTCAATGCTCCTTCCCCCCACCTCCCAAACTAGCCGCTCAATGTTTTTCATACTCCGATCATTCCTATTTCATTTCCCAAGTGTTTTTTTTTTCATAAATTAATGCATTTGAGCAATTCTAAGGACGTCTCCTTCTGACACTAAGGCAAGGCCTGGGGATGAGTCAGCACTTGATGATATGTGTGGGGGGACTCGAGGACTCAGCACATATTTATTAACATGGGTAGGATTTATTAAAATGAAAGAGTACAAAGCAAACTCGCCCGATGAAAAAGGTGCCTGAGACAATGTCCACCCATACTTCAGACCTCCAGCAATGACCTGTGACAACATTTGTGAAGTGGGGCCTGCCATAGAAGCTCATTAGAGAATAAATGCCCAAAGTATTTACTGGAGCCGGTCATGTAGGAACCTTCCTGCTTAGCACGAACTGTAAGTTTAGACTCCTAGAAGGAAAGTAAGTCAAGTATAAACCACATTCTGTCCCTGGCTTAGGACAGTGGGTCACTTAGTTCTGGAATGGTGAGAAACTTGCCCCAAATCCAAGTTCCCAGATGCCAGCCAAGAAATCAGCCTTTGCAAGCAAATCTCTGTCAGGAGAGGAGTCCCAGTCCTGCTGCAATTCTTTCTTGGCATCCTTACTGTCCTAAATAAATAATGTGCCGTCACTACCTACTCATAACCTCATTGCTCCTGATTTTTGTTCTTGTACTGCATTCACTGCTCCATGGTCTCCAAGAAATCTTGCCACTTTAAAATCTCAGTCTGTGGACAGTGTAACTATTCCACTTAAAAGGAATTTATTGTGACATATAACCTTGTGACTCCCCCAGGCTGTAGCTATTATACTTAGTCCCCCCCTCCCCCATAGGGGATTTATGCCTGAACATAATATGCTGCCCTTGTTCATTGCTGTTGAACCAGTTCCAACTCAGAAGCTTTATTTATAACAGAACAAAACATTGCCTGTTCCTGCCCTATCTCCATCAGCATTGGGATGTTTGAGTTATCGTGTCAGTGCAGCTCACAAAGACTTTCCCTCCTTTGCATGGATGTTGTACTTTTACCAACATAGTGACCAAGATTGTGGCCCTTCTCACTCAGTAATTTTACCTGATGGTGGAGGCTCCTAGTGAAGTTAATTTTCTTTGTAATGATTGTCAAAGTAAACTCTTGCTGCTTTCGAAAGTTATAATATCCTGATGAGTCAGAAAGCAATTAGCTATACATAACAAGGTTTACTCAGAGGAATTCATAAGCAGCAGAACAGACACAATATTTCAACCTCTCGTTATCTTGCATAAGGATGTCTGGGCAAGAGACTGGATGGACAATAGAAAATGGCCAGTGGGAAGGACACCATTCACGCATTACTTTATAGATAGATATTAGGTGATTCTGAATCTATGAGTGTTCCTTCATCAGGGGCAAATTGACTGGCAGAAAGAGAATACTGGTAAGAGCTCCCATTGCAACGTTGTAGGTATCCATCATGATAAAGACCTTGGGAATGTCCACCAAGTAACCCAATGGAGAGGGAGTTACCCACTGGGGCCCTTAGGTGAACACATGTTAACTGCTATCTGCAACCAACTATTTGTTTGTCTTTAAGTGTTAGAACCGTTTTCTTGCTGTTCCATAAGTTAAGAACATAAGTTGCTTAAATTCTAGTTGTATTTGTCTTGAAAATCAGATTATAAGTGGGTTAAATGCAGCTGGTCAACAATATCAGAGTATCATTCCTTATATACCTATGTACTATTTCTAAATTGTTCAGCAGTCCTATTTTCTTTAGATGGGATAATTTTAAATGTTTGTTTTTTGAGATATTTTATTAAGTTCATGGATTTATATTGAGGTAAAAAATTATACTTCTTTTTCATTGAGAAGCCTAAAAATCCCTGAAGAAATTTATCCCTGTTAATTATGTTTTTAAAAAAATGGCCAAAGTATCTGTGAAAATTTTTGGCTTATATTTTATATGATGTAGATTCAAAATTTCCTACAAAGTAAATTTTAGATTGACTTTTAGTTTGTACTCTAGGGTACACTTTGAGTCACAAGTCTCTGTGTCTATCTTATTTATACAAATTCAATCTACATCTTGTATTATTTTCATTAAGATTATCAAATTCATTCTTTTCTATGTTTGTACTGATAACTAAAAATACATTATTTGCATCAATAATTGCAAGAGTTTGCTTTTCGAGTTTCCATAGAACTTCCTGGGGGATAAAAAAGATTTCCAAACAACAACAAAGTTAAACACAGGCAAGACTGAGCAGTTACTTGGTGACAATTTTCTGATTTACCTGGATGATACACTGCATTAAGAAGCATGTGGCGGTGCCCACAGTGAAATGCATAACACACTCTTAATTGCTTGGTGAGAAAATCAACACTCACCAGAATTAAAATTTGTGTTTTGAAGCAGGAGGAGGTCTATTATTATTATTATTAAGAATCAAAAAAGTATATACATTTATTTTAAGTAGATTAGCAAGATAATTTTGGATGAGTGGACTATATATTCTATTGTTTTTCTTATTTATCTTGCTATCTTTCTAGGTTTATCTAGTTATCATCTTTTTTTTTCCCTCTCTTGTTCTCATCTTAAACTACAACTGTAACAAGCTTTTCGTAGGTCTTTGGCCTGTAATGTATACTCTTCCAAGTTTCCATGACTTGAATTCTTGTTTGCATCTTTTTTTTAACTTTCCATGGTGAAATGGGTAAAGGTTTATAAGAAAGCTCATCCATGCTCCATTGCATAGTACATATGCACATTGTTTCAGCTCACCGCTGCATCCCCCAAACGCACCCGCCCCTGATCCCACTTCTCCTATGATTCTTTCTTCTTCCCTAACCCTCCATCCTGTGTCCTTGGGTGCATATTGCCTTTTTGGTTAAAAAACAAAGATTTCCTCTCTATCACTTCATCAATATTGAAGGCTATAATGCAGACCACTGCCACCATGTGTGTATCAAAACTCAAAATCCATGCTTTTAATTGTACTATGATATTTACTATTTTAATACAGTGTGGTGCCTTGAAAGAATTTTCATCTAAAATAGACATTTCATGACACATTTAGCATGGCATGCAAATGACATTTATCTATTTTAGATAATTTACTAAAGAATGGGGATGGGGGAAAATAATTTCCTTTATTATTCTTTTCTGTGAGGATAGTGGGCCCTCCACAAGCTCTCTATTCAGTTCTGAATTAGCTCCTGGCCCAGCAGCATTTTCCTTCTGAGAGATGTCATTTTGGTGGAAGAGAACTTGAATACATGACTGCTTGCTTATTCTCCCCTGAAGTCATCCTTTATGGTCAACGGACAGATTAGACATGGGAAGTGCTTGAGGGTGGGAGTATGTTTACCCAGGCACTAGATTAGTATTCGGGGTCTTGCTTTGGGGATTGCCACACATATGCTCTGTCATTTTTATAGGATCATTTACCTGGGTAGAATCGTCTTTAATGAGGTCCCTCTAATAACCATTTCAAAATCTTTACAACTACTTTGCTCTCTACTTAGAGTTAGGAGGTAATGTTCATGGCAGGAATGTTGGCTTATAAACAGTACTAGGTATGCTGGTGAGTACAGATCAATTTATCTTATGTAATTCAAATATTTTGACACTTAACAGCCTGATGTCCTTTGGGGGGGTGTATTGGAAAATGACCTCCAGAATATTGTTCGACTTTATTTTAGAATCAGAAATCTTAAATTAAAAGATCTAATCAAAGTGTTAATCCATGCATGAAAATGTTGAATCTGTTGTAACCACTAACCAAGCTATATTTTTATTCTGAAGATTGTCTTCCTAAGCCCTACTTCCCTTCACCTTGTTAAAATTCGAACTTTGGAGTTAGAGATTTTTCCTAAACTGCAGAATGTAGTAGATGACAATAATTACATTTTAAATATTTGCTTCTGCGAGTCAGAAATTCAAATAGTTTCACACATTGCAACACAGATTCCGATAAATAATATTTACAGAAGTATTAGATGTTTATTTGTTGAATCATTCATTTGGACTCTTACAGCTCTTATCACAACCCATACAGCCATTGTGTCAAGCACATTTGTATACATGCTGCCATCATCCTTTGCAAACATTGTCTTTCACCTTGAGCCCTTACGATCAGCTCCTCATTTCCCCCTCTATTCTTCACCTTCCCACCCTCATGAACCCTTGATAAACTATCACTTATTATTCTTTTCATATCTTATATCCGCTGTCTCCCTCACCCGTGTTTCTGTTGCTCATCACCCTGTGTGTGTGTGTGTGTGTGTGTGTGTGTGGATAGTTGCAATTGGTTCCCCTTTCTCCCCACTTTCCCCCTACCCTTATGCTATCTCTATTGGATTCCATGAGTTGAGAGCTCTTACCTGTGTCAATGTACATGCTCTGGTCTAGCCAGATTTGTAAGGTAGAACTGGGGTCATGATAGAGGGAGAGGAAGGGAGGGGAAGCATGGAAGAAGTAGACTAGAGAAATGTTGTGTATTTCATCGGTGCTAGACTGCACCCTGACTGACTCAGCCCTTCCTCATGACCCTTCTGTGAGGGCATGCCCAATTATCTACAGATGGGCTTTGGATCTCCGCTCCATTTCCCCTCGTTCACATCACAGAATGCCATCAAAAACACAAAGCGGTCTTTTGTTGAGGAAGTACTTAAGTAGAGGCCCAATATCTGTCTGTTACCTTAATACTTAATATATGTACATAAATCTATACCCTATAATTATATATAAATATATTGACATGTTTGTGCCTGTATTTATACACCTCTATAAATGTCTTTACCTCCTAGTTCTTTTCTCTATTTCCTTTTACTTTCCTTTTGTCACACTATCATGTTTGACCTTAATTTGGCTTTCAGTAATTCCTCTCAGCTACATTGCACTTGATCAGACTCCACCAGGCATTCTATCCCATCTTCACCATTAGTTTTAGGTCACTTGTCCCTAGGTTTGTTGACTCCCCGTATCCTTCCCCTGCCTCCCCCATATCCCCCAGAACATCAGTGCCATTGTTTTCTCCTAGGCACTGTTCTTCCAGTCTAGCTTATATAGGTAGACATTAAAGGAAAAAAAGCCTATTAATAGTTCCAGGTCCATCTGTCGACCTTCATGAATGTTTTCCAATCGAGTTTGGTGAGGGACCCAGCCCTGGCCCCAAAGTCTATTTTGGGATTCCTCAGGGACTTCATTGCTTCAGTCCCCTTGCTTCTCAGCTGCACTTCCTTTGTGTTGTGTGTGTGTGTGTGTGTGTGTGTGTGTGTGTGATGGATTCAGACTGGGCACAATTCCTGCACTGTGTCCCCAGTGTTGTCCCTGGTAGCACTATGGGTCAGTGAGGGGAGGCTGTGCTGTGGGGCTGGTCCTCTGTGTGCACTGACTGCTCTGAGCAGAAATACTATCCTTGGGGCTTTGTGGGTCCAGGATGCAGTTGTCTCTCTCTTTCTCCTTTCCTCTCAGTTTGCTCCCATGTGTTCTAAGCAGCCCCACCCCTCTCCCTGAGCTTTATCTTCAGCATCGTCCTCTACAGTGAATTCTTCTGGGGAGTGGGTCGGTGTAGCTGGTATTGGATTCAGCTCTGCAGACTTCACTGTTGGTTTGCTGCTTCATGCTGGTATGATGACTAATTGTTTGAAATGAATAAAAATTGTTGCATTTGATAGAGCTATTAATACTTTCGATTCTTACATAGAGGATAAGTAGTTAGCTCATTTTTAATATCACCTGAAGTGGGATACTGGACAGCAAGTACAAAATTCAGAGTGTGCAGACAAACTATGTCATGTAACCTACCTCGCTGGGGACTTCAGAAAGATGATACTATGCCAATGGCAGAGAATAAATATATGTTCCCTTCAGCACTAACTTAGAGCTAAAGAACTGACTGATCAAAGCTATTAATTGATGAATGTCAGTGTCCAGGGAGATATTTTTATTTAATTCCATTTCTTTTGAAATGAAATGGTTGGAAAATAACTTTGGAGTTGATATATGGTAATTAAAGGACAACTTTGGTTCTAATTTGAGCAAATCTTTCCTATTGTGTGACCTCAAATAAAATAACTATTGTGTTGGTGTGTTCTAAGTAAGAGTTCATTTCAAGAGCTGTTCTCTTTAAATTCCAAAAAATATAGTATAATCTCCAGCTTGCTATCTAGCATCTGTGTGATATTTGTATTGCCAGTAATTAAAACTTCATATTTAATATCCTCTTATATTTACTTAATATCCTTATACATTATGAAAATGATTCTTCAGTTGCAGATAAAAACTGTTCTTCATGTGATCTAATACCAGATGTTTTGTAATTCTAAAGCTCAGAGAAGAAAAGATCTAGCTCTGCTGTTTCAGATCTTTCACAGATCCTCAAGGTTCAGCGGGAGTCGACTTCTCAAGAGAGATCAAACACACCTTCACTCAGTGAGGAGTTCTCCTTTGGATCGTCATCAGACACGATTCAGAAATCTTTCCCAAACTTCTCTAAACAAACACGTCCACATTTTCTACCTACTGGGACATCATCTGAAGAAACTGAAATAGTAGCAGAACCACTTACTTTCCACTCTGCTTCGATTATAAGAAAATCAATATTTGGTGATAGCTTACAGGTAACTTGAAAACAATTTTATAGTGCTGGAATTCTCCAATATTTTGAAAAAATAAATGTTAAGGAAAATGGCATTGAATTTTTCTTACATTAAAAGAATAAAGAACCTGCCTTCTAATATAACAATTTAATATTTAGAATGCTTAATGTAATATTTGGGAATCAAAGTAGTATTTCAACTTATGAAAAATCTAATCTGTATTGAGAAAGAAATGATGGCCTATATTAAAGTTCTAATGATATATTAAAAAGTATGTAAACCTAACTAAGAAGAGGAAATTATCATTGTTTTATCTCAGGTCCATCTACAAAAAAGTTTTTAAGCAATGAAGTGTAACTATAATTATTATATAAGATAATTATTTTATGGATTAAATATTGATATTCATGGTGATATTAATGCAACTATTATTTTTATATATTTTAAGCAAACCCTAGATATCAGAATTGCTTTTCCTAAATTACAAAAAATTAACTACAAATTATTAGAGAAAAAATACTGGGAATTGAAAAAAGATACTTACATACTGTATGTATATAGATATAGATAACAATAGAGAAATAGATCTATGCACACACATTTATATTTTAAATGTTAAGGTAGTAGATGGACATTAGGCCTCTACTCAAGTACTCCCTCAATACAAGAAACTTTGTTCTAATTATCCAGCATTGTGTGATACTCACTTCCCCGACATGACAATTGCTGAAGAGAAAATGGGTATATAAGCAAATGTGGTAAAGAAAGCTGATGGTGCCTGGCTATTATAAGATATAGCATCTGGGGTCTTAAAGACTTGAAGATAAACTAATGGCCATCTAGCTGAGAAGCAACAAACCCCACATGGAATAGACACGCCAGCCTGTGCGATTATGAGATATTGTGGGATTTGGTGTGGGGCATCAAAAACTCAGAACAAAAAAAATCATTTCAATGTGAATGAGGGGGGAGTACAGAGTGAAGACCCTAAAGCTCATCTGTAGACAATTGGACAGCCTCTTACAGAAAGGTCACAGGAAAAGATAAGGCAGTTAGAGTGTAGTATAGCACCAATTAAATATACATCTTTCCTCTAGCTCACTAATGCTTCCCCTCCCCCTCACCATCATGACCTCAATTCTACCTTAGAAATCGGCTAGACTAGAGTATGTACACTGTCAACACAGGGAATCCAGGACAGACAAACCCCTAAGGACTAGTAGAGTAGTTATACCGGGAGAGTAAGGAGAAGATGTGGGCAAGAAAGCGGAAACCAATCACAATGATCGACATATAACCCCTTCCCAGGGAGACAGACAATGGAAAAGTGGGTGAAGGGAGGCAGTGGTGAATGTAAGACATGGAAAAAATATTTATTAAGGGTCTATGAGGGTGGGAGGGGGGAGAGAAGGAAAACGGCCAGCTGATATCAAGGGTTCAAGTACAAAGAAAACATTTTGTAAACGATGATGGCAACATGTGTAAAAATGTGCTTGACATTGGATGGATCCATGGATTGTGCAAGAGTTATAAGAGCTCCCAATAAAATGATTTAAAAAAAAAAAGTGTACATCCGGTAGCTTCTGGGGCTGACAAACAAGGAAGCAGGATGAAGGAGTTGGAAGCAGGAAGGTCACAGGAGGGTGGAGGCAAAGGTAAATGAAATCAAGTTCAGCAAATCAGGTTTGTGACTGCTCAAATGAATACAAGATCAGTAGGCAATATGGCGGGCTGCAGAGAGCACCCATGGGCAGCAAACAATATGGAAGGCCTTTGAGACTTAAGCCCGAAGAACCAGAGGTTGAGAAGACAGATGTAGGATCCAGGCCAGGAAGAAGAGAGGAGCCTTCCCACAGAATCTGCTTAAATAAGAGTAAGACAGATCCTGAGGAAACTTAGTTCTAATTGGGTAATGGCTGTGACCTGATTAAGGGTTTAGCATTCTACTGTAATACTCCCACAGCTGCCAGACTGCTCTCAGCAGATTCCATCATGGAGCTGATTACATTATGTTAGATCATTTGACCGTAGAGGACTTAACTAACAATTGCTGAGACTCTTGATCCAGCCATATTGGCATAAAACCCAACAATCACAACATGTATAGTGATTTTGTGATGTTGTTGGTGAAAGTTATTTACAATAAAAATGTACATGCATTCATAATATATTTTATCGGATAATTTAATAAGATGATCTTATAAGATAATTTTGCAAGTCATTGAATTTAGCTGAAAATTTATATAGACTAAAATATAAATGTATCTATTTGGAGCTATTTTTGAGGCTCACCACTTTTCTGTCATTTTTGTCATTCTGTGGTGATTGTGTGTGGCTGTGATGCTGGAAGCTATCCCACTGGTATTTCGAATGCCAGCAAGCTCACCCAAAGTGAACAGGTTTCAGCAGAGCTTCCAAATGAAGGAAAGACAAGGAGCTGCTGAAAATCTTATGCACAGCTTTGAAATCTTGTCAGATCCTGAAGGCCTAATTAATGGAAGCAGAGCATTGTCAGGGATAGCGTTGGAGTAGGAGCCTCTCAAGTTAATATGTGGTAATTACCTTAGGACTAGTAATTAACTTAGGCCTTTCAAGTTAATATGCAATAATTAACTCAGGATGCTTTCTTGGAGTGGAGTCGACCATGGTAACATTACTGGGATAAAGCCTGTGGAGTATAACCTTAAAAAACAGCTGCAAAATATGCTAATGATTGGAACTTGGAATGTGCAATGGATGAATCTAGGAAAGCTGGACATCAAAAATGAAATGAAATGCATAAAGACTAATCTCCTAGGCATTAGTAAGCTGAATGGACTGGTACAGGCCATTTTAAATGAGAAAATCATATGACTTACTATGCCTGGAATAACACAAAATGTAACAACAATGGACATTGCAAAAACAATCATGAAGTACAACACTACCTATGATTCAATTATATCTGTCTTCCTCCAAGGAAATCAATACAATACTATTCACATTTGTGCATTAAGCACAAAAGCTAATGATTGAAAAATTGAAGAATTCCACCAGTAGCTTCAGTTGGAAGTTGATCAAACACATAGACAAGATGCATTGTTAATTATTGGTGACTGTAATGCAAAAATTGGAAATAAAAAGGGAATCATTGCTGGAAAATACAGATTTGGAGACAGAAAGGAAGCTGGAGATCACATGATAGAATTTTTCAAAACCAATTGTTCATAGCAAGTTGTTGCTTTTCCCACAATACGAAAGGTGATTAGATAGATGGAATCTGCACTAATCAACTTGACTGCATTTGTGGGAAGAGATGGTTGAGAAGCTCAGCATCATCAGCTAAAACCAGGTCAGGGGCTGACAGCGGAGCAGATCATCAATTGCTCAAATGCAAGTTCAGGTTGAAGCTAGTCTACCAGAGCAAAAATATGGCCACGAGTCTATCCTAATTGAATTTTGAAAACATCTCAACATCAGATTTGATACTCATGACAGATGTCTTGATGTGCTGAGGTAGGCCATCAAGACCATCATTCATGAAGAAAGCAAATGGCCTTATCAAAAAGACAGGAAAGCAAGAAATCAAAGGGGATGTCAAAGAAGACTCTGCAACTTGCTCTTAATTGTGTAGTAGCTAGAGCAAATGGAAAAATGGATGAAGTCAAAGAGCTGCATAGAAAATTTCAAGGATCAGCTCCAGAAGATGAAGCCAAATATTATAATGAAATGTGCAAAGGTCTGGAATTAGAAAATCAAAAGGGAATAACACATGCAGCATCTCTTTGACTGGAAAAAAAATCAAGAAAAAGTCAGCTCTCCTGTTGCAATACCGAAAGATTTTATGAGAAAAATATTGAATGATGCAGGAATCAGCAATAGATGGAAAGGATTCAGAGTCTCCATATGATTAAAAAAACGAATCAACATTCTACTATTTTAGAAGGCAGCATATGAGCAAGAACCAGTGGTGCCAAAGGCAGAAATTCACACTTCACTGGAGGTATTGGCCAAGAAAAGACTGAATACCAATGAAAATGTTTCAACAAGCTGGGGAAGTGCTGAAAATACTCACCAATGGGAACACTCAAAAGTCTATGACAAGAATTTAGAAGACAGTGAGTTGGCCAACTGATTGGAAGAGAGCCATATCTGTTCAATCTAAATAGAGCCAGCCCTCCAGAGTGCTCAATTTTGGGGCACAGTATCATTAATACCTCATACAAGTAGAGATCATCTAATGACTGTGGCGTCAGTACATGGACAGCGAGCCTATGTAAGATGAATCTTGGTTCAAAGCACAGAATACCAAAAATATGTTTCCTTGAGCTTTATAGACTATGTTAAGGCATTTGACGGTGTGGATCATAACAGACTGGTTCACCTTGAGAAGAATTGGAATTCTGGAACACGTGATTGTGCTCATGTCGGACTGTTACATGGACCAAGGAAGGGGCAGATGCGAGAACAAAAGAAGGGGATACCACCACATGGTTTAAAATGAGGAAAAGTACGCATCTGGCATCTTCTTATCATACTTCTTAAATCTGTATGCTGAGAAAATAATCAGAGAATCTGCATTATATGAACAAGAACTTGGCATCAGGATTGAAGGAAGGCTTGATTATAATCTGCTTTCTTCAGGAGATTCAGTTTTGCTTTCTGAAAGTGAGAAGGACTTGAAGTACTTGTTGGTGAAAACCAAGGGTTGAAGCCTTTAAAATATTCACAATTGAATCGATGGATAAGATCATGACAAATGGAGAAAAGGCTGAAGTTGTCAAGGATTTTTTTTTTTGTTTGGGTCCACAATCAATGCGTAAGGTAGCAGCAACCAAGAGAACAAAAGTAGGCATTGGATAAATCTGCTGCACAAGATCTCTGTAATGAGAAAAGATGTTACTTTGAGAACTAAAATGGGCCTGGTGCTTTCAATTGCTTCATTTACATATGAGAGTTGAACCTTAAGTAAGGAGGACAGAAAAAGAATCAAGATGGTTGAATTGTGGTGCTGGTGAAGAATATTGAAAGTACTGTGAATTTCTAAAAGGATAAATCTATCTGTGTTGAAGAGATTTGGTCATCATTTTCAAAGCATTTTTTTGCCCACTTAAAAATCATTTTATTGAAAAATTCATTTTATTGTGGGTTCTTATAGCTCTTATTACATATCATCCATCCATTGTGTCAAGCACATTTGTACATTCATTGCCACCATCATCTTCAAATTATTTTCTTTCTAATTGAACCCTTGATATTAACTCCTCCTTTTTCCCTCCCTGCCTTCCTCCCTCCCCCACTCTTTCTCCTTCATGAACCCTTAATAAATCAAAAATTACTATTATTTTCAAATCATACATTGTCCACTGTTTCCTTTCACCTACTTTTCTGTTGTTCACCTCTATGGGGTGGTGGTGTTATATGTCAATCATTGTAATTGGGTTCCCCTTTCTCCTCCCACCTACCCCCTACCCTCCTAGTATAACTGCTTTCATTATTGGTTCTGAGGAGTTTGTCTGTCTTGGATTCCCTGTACTGAGAGTTCTTTTTTTTAAAAAAAAAATCATTCAACTCTTAACCACAATCCATACATCCATCCATTGTATCAAGCACATTTGTACATTTGTGCCATCATTATTCTCAAAACATTTTGTTTCCCCTTGAGCCTTTGGTATCAGTTTCTCTTTTCTTCTTTTCTCCCCCATATTCCCCATTGATGAATTATAAATTATTGCTATTTTCATATCTTACACTGTCTGCTCTCGCCCTTCACCATGTTTTGCCTTTGTACTCTTCAATGTTCCCAGATTCCTTTCAGATTCACTGATTTTTATTTGGTAAAGAGAAATTAGAGTTTTCTGAAATGATTTTGTATGTAAGCATAAAGTTCAAGTTCTCTCCATGAAAGAAGGAACACAGACTTCCCACTACAGTAAACAGAAGTCAGAGAGCAAGAGGGGACAACAATCTCAAAAGAAAAGGGGGAAAGAGAGTGAAAATCAAACAGAAGTCAACTTGTATCCATGAGCTAGTTATGGATAATTGTGCCAGAGTCAAAATACACCCGGTTCCTAGGATCAATTTACCTCCCCCAGTGGTTATGACCACCAGGTTAAGGGTGAGTGAAGGACAGTTAACCAGTTAGCAGTCAGCATCAATCAGTTTTTAAAACTTAGCTGTGTGGTGAAAATACTCAATGTTTAAATTGTTCCTTAGGTGTGTTGAGCTTCAAAAGAGTTCATGTGCATGTCGGTAATATGGTCTAGATTGTTTTACTCTATTATAGACATTCACCTAACATTAAGAGATATAATTTTCAATTACTTATTGCAAATTTTACTATGAAGACTCTTGATTCTGAAGAGAAATTACAAAATGAGATTAACCAAGATACATGGGATGAGCTTGCTTATGATGGTCTCACGTCTTCGGACCAGGAGTTAGACCCAAACGTTCAGCGACCCAGTATAGACACTTCTGAAAATGAATATCTCAGTAAGTATGAAACATGACATTTGCCTTTAAAAATCCCTTTGATAACATTTTAAGTAGAAATATTTTTATTTGATTTTAGTATAATTATACAATATTAGTATACTATCCTACAACATTTACCAATTAGCTGAATATTGTAGGCAACTGAGAAGGAAACTGTACTCGGAATACTGTAGTCTTTTTCGCCCCATTTGATTGATGTGGATGCAGGTTATAAATATAAACCTTTCATGCACTCTAAGAACAAGGAATGGAGAGAGAAACACCCAAAAGATACACTCAGGTAGTCTACCAGACATGACGTTGAACCTTTAGAAAACAGCATAGAGACACGTATTAAAAAAAAAGTCTAAAAAGAAACAGTCTAACATTTTATGTACTCTAAAAGGTCAGATGACCCGTCCAATAAACTCAAAACAAAACAAAACAAAGCCAACAACCCCCAAACTCAATGCGTTTGGGTCTTTTCTGAGTCTGAGTGACCCAGTACGGGTGAGGTGGAATTGCCTCCTTGGGTATTCCAAGACTTGGAGCACTTTCCAGAAGTAGAAAGCCTCATTTTTTACTTAAACAGCAGCTGGCAATTTCAAACTGTTGACCTGGCATCACCACTCCACCACCAGGGCTCTTCCTAAACTCAAAAAAAGCCACAATCACTGCTCGTGAGCGCAAATAATTAGAGTAGCAGTCTTTCCACACAGAGTTGCCTGAAGAAGCAATGCACTTAGCTAAAAGTCTGATGCAAATGGGGAAAAGATAGTGAGAGTGTGAACTGGAGGATTTCTGTCCTGTCAATTCATTCTCACAAATATGCTGTGATGGCTGAAATCACACAGACTGGTGTGCTTCTTCGGTGTGGGCTTAGTCGATACCCTTCTTAGATGGATGCATGTTTGAATACAAACCTTTAAGAACCCAGACATTTTCCCAGTTGATAGCTGGGCACCATCTGGTTTCTTCACCACACTTTGCTGTAGCAGCCTTATCTTCAGTGCTCTCTTCATGAAGCCAAGTTTTGAGCAGGGCCATATTATAAAAGTGAGTTGTTTTTGGAATGGAGCAAAAATTAATTGGAAGCCCATAATCCATCTACTTGTTCACTAGTTAAGAACAATTCTGTTTTACTTAAAATATAACAAAAAAAAAAGTCCCTGTCATTGAGTCAGTATTGACTCATAGAGATTCTCTGCATATTTCTGAGAGTGTAACTGTTGAAAACCTTATAGTTAGCTTTCAAGTACTGCCAAATACTGAAGGCCTAAAGAATGGAAGCAGAACATTGTCAGACAGTGCTGTAGGATGGGCCCCTCAGGCCCTTCAATTTTCGCCCACAGAGAAGTCCAGTGTGCAGCCAGAGTTCCGTAGTGACCTTTTTATGACAGAGTAGAATCGTTGCCCCATTGGGTTTCCTGGACTCTCGTTCTTTAAACCAGGGGTTCTCAACCTGCAGGTGGCAATCCTTGTGGGGGTCAAATGACCCTTTCACAGGGGTCACCTAAGACCATTGGAAAATACTTATTTCTGATGGTTTTAGGAACTGAGACACTGCTCTATCTGCAGATGCATCCACATGAAGATATGCCCACATACGAGTACCTAGCATGAACACTGTTAGCCATGCTACACCATGCTTCAAGACATTTCATTTATTTGTCATTAGCAAGAAATATTTCACCATATATAATTACACATTGTTTTTGTGATTCATCACTATGCTTTAATTATGTTCAATTTATGACAAACAAAATACATCCTGCATATCAGCTATTTACATGATGATTCATAACAGTAGCAAAATGACAGTGATGAAGTAGAAACGAAAACAATTTTATGGTTGGGGTTTACAACCTGAGGAACTGTTTTAAAGGGTTCTGGCATGAGGAAGACATTTAAACAATGTTCTTGTGTGATTATAGGAATTCAGGTGAAAGTTTACAGAGCTCACTATCCCTGCCTTCAAGAACTCACATGTGTTTTGGTTCATGATATTGGTTGCAATGCCCTCTACAGAAAAGCTCTCTTCCTGCTTCCTCTCATGAGTTTTCTGCTTCCCTTTGTTCTTCTTTCTTCCGCCTTCCTGAATGTGACCTTTGTTTTGGGGGCAAATGCTGCCTTTTGGGTCTCCTGGGGCTGCTGGTTAAGGGGAGTCCATTCTTTTCTGGTGTTCTTATTTATTTTATCGCTCTGTCTATTGTGGGGTTAAAAGATGATCTTCTGGGCGTTGGGTTCAGTTCTGGGCTTGAGAGATGTATAAGAGGTACAGGCTTGAGGCTCCATCACTGTTTCAGACCGGCAGTCTGGCAATTTTTAGGAGACTGGAATTTCTTCGACCTTGTTTTTTTTTTCTCTCTGTCCTGGGCTTTCTAATGTGAACCTAGTAGGCCGTGGTAGCTGGATGCCATCTTGCTCTGCTGATCTCATAGAAGTGGGGGTTGTGGTTTGCACGATCCATTCATCTTTTGGATAAGCTTAAATAATATTGCCTTTTGTTGCATTTTTTGCATTGCAGCTTCTGTTCCCATTCACCTATCTCTACAACAATTGCTCAGTGAGGCTTAAACACTCTTCATATTGCTGCTGTTGTTGTTGCTAGTGTTGTTGTTGGGGTTGTTGGGGTTGCTGTTGTTAGGGTTGTAGTTGTTTTTAGGTTTTCTACATTTCCACACCTTCTTTCCCTGCTTCTTTATGGTCTCAATTTTCTTTTAAAGCAGTGGTTCTCAGCCTTTCTAATGCTGTGACCCTTTTATGCAGATCTTCACGTGGTGGTGATCCCTCAACCACAACTTTATTTTCATTGCTACTTCATCACTGTCATTTTGCTACTGTTATGAATCGTCATAGAAATAGCTGGTACGCAGGAAGTACTTTCTTTTTTTGTGTGTGGCATCACTGTCCTGGTGGGAGCAGGAAGCCCAGCCTCGCTCCTGGAGAGCTGCTACTGGATTTGAGCTGTCAACCCTGTGAGCTGCAGTACCGCACACAACCACTACACCACCAGGGCTCAGCTGCAGGATACATTTTCATGGTGACAAATCGAACTTAATTAAAGCATAGTGATGAATCACAAAACAGTGTGCAATTACATATTGTGAAATATTTATTTCTAATGATGAAAAAATGTAAATTTGTCTTGAAGCATGGTGTAACATGGGCAACAACAGTCTTCACGCTGGGTACTTGTATGTAGGGGTATCTGCATGCGGGCAGACCGGTGTGAAGATGGATAGAGGAACGGTGTCACAGTCCCTCAGACCATGGGAAATACGTGTTTTCCCATGGTCGTAGGCAACCCCTGTGAAAGAGTTGTTAGAGCTCCAAAGAAGTCATGACCCACATGTTGAGAACTGCTGTTCTATAGTGCTTTTTGACCATTTGGTCTCCAAGGATTTTTCTTGAAGGGAGCCAAGTTTCCATGGGTGATGCTTCTCATTTTTGAGCGATTCTCTTATCAGCCAGAAGGTTGTCTCTGGGGCTAATTTTGGTTCAAAGCAAAAAGAGTATTTCAGAGCAATAGTCTGCACCGAATGCAGTAAGACTTTTTTAATGTAAGAAATTGGGTACTTTTCCACCCCCTCCTCCTGCTATTGCTCAGATTCCACTATTATGGCCCTTATCAGAATGGTCAGGAGTGGTAGATGGACAATATCTAGTCTTTCTGTTCTTCTGGTAGATGTGGCCTTATTTTGTAAAACTGTTTGTCTTATCGAGAAGGTTATTCTTTGTGCTTTTTTGTTTCCTTCTTTCTCTTTTGTTCTAGATGAGTAGAGACCACATCTTTCCGTATGGAGTGGCTGGTTGATCTGAACCCCTCATTTTTTGGTTGAACAACAGGGTGCTGAATCATTGCCCTAGGAGAGCACCTTAGGTGACGATCTGCAAGCTTTTCAGATTCCAGACATTACCGTTTAATTATGAAGCGGCTAAAGCACGAGCTTTGTGAATTCTTTCACTGCTATAGGCTATTGATCCAGATGTCCCATGAGACTGTGGTCCTATTCTTTCAAACCCAAGAAAGTTAGGTTATGTAGGTTATGTCTAAAAAGTTATGTTATGTTGGTTATGTTTAAAAAGTATACTTACCTGCGCCTCCTGTGTCCTTCAGTATATCTGTAAACACATATACATGCATGTACTTCGACATGTACAGGTGAGCATTTAGATAGACACACAGTGGGAGCCCTGGTGATACAGTGGGCTATGCACTGGACTGTTAACCACAAGGTAAGCCATCAGATCCACCAGGCCCTAGGAGGGAGAAGGATGTGGTTTTGTCCTACCGTCAACAGTTATAGTCTCGGCAACTTACGGGGTCAGCTTTACTCTGTCCCGGAGGGTTGCACTGAATTGAAATAGCCTCCATGGCAGTGAGTTTGGAATGTTTATATAAACACACATATAAACTCCTATGTACCTACACACATTCTCAGGGGCTTTAGAAAGTTCATCAAAGGAGGTATGAAAAGATAGTGGAATTTTCCGGTGAACTCTTTGAAGCTTCCTCTTCTCTCGCTCTAGACACACACACACACACACACACACACACACACACCTATATATACTTGCACAAATACATGTTGCTATTTCCTCCCCAAATCATATATGCCATAAATTAATTTCCCTTAAGTTGATCCTAACTCTGAGTGGCAGGAGAGACCCGCCACTGTGAGTTTCCGTTCTTTTTATAGAGTGGAAAGTCACACCTTTCTTCCAAGGAACAGCTAGTGGTTTTGAACTGTTGGGCTTTTGACTAGCAGCCCAAGTGGTAAGCACGCTTTCCCCAGGCCAGTTACCAAAAGTTCCTTCGTACAGTTTAATGGCATCGCTTACCTGTGGCAAGCGGGGCTCACTTGCCCTCATTTGGTGGTGTCTTTCCCATCACCAGAATAACACATGCTTACTATTGAGCCCTATTGACTTCTGATGGCATCATGCTATGCGATTCTCTTTTGAGCTCTATTTTAATCATACAAACTGATGAAATGTACACAACATTCAAATTATACTTTTGGCCTTTTGCTTAGTAATTGTTCATCAACACAATCTTGCTTGTTACATGTTCAGCCTTCTTAGACATAAAGAAATGATTCTAAAATTCTACCTAAGTAAATTTATCTAGTACTAGAAAAAATGGCTAGTACTAACATATGAAATTTATATGTGGTTGGGATTTATGTTTATTGAGAAGAATGGCTGTACACCTTTTAAATACACTGGTTGCTGCGCCATGGTTGAAAATTGTACAGCCTAAAATGTGCTCTCTTGACTCAATACTTACAAACAAAACATAAACACTGAAAAATATCAAGAGTTAGCTCTAGTATCGGTTTAGCAATTAAAAATATTAGTTAATAAAGCAGGGCTTACCCCTCTTTAATGATACATTATACAGCTAAAATCCAATGTATAACTTGAAGATGGCATCCTCAGCAGGAGTGAATATCTGAGGCCCTCCACAATACCACTAAGGAAATAGAACCCAATTCTCTATTAGATCCAGAAAACTCAAAGCAAACTCATCCCCGTTGAGTTAGTTATGACTCACCGCAATGCTATAACACAGAAGGATTGCTCCCTTTGGATTTCTGAGGCTGAAAATCTTCAAAGGAATGAACAGCCTCATCCTTTTCCTTCAGAGTGACTCATCGCTTTGAACTACTGACCTTGTAGCCAATCCATAGCCCCCGACACCATCAAGGCTCCTATCAGACCCAGAAGGAACCCATAGATATGAACAATGGACTGTTACAAAGATATGTGGAGGGGACTAGTCACACAATAGAAGGCAAAAAGTAGAAGAAATGATTCTGGTGTGGTCCTCCCAGGGAATCTCAGGGAAGCAAAAATGATTAAGAGCTCCATTATTGGTTTAAAGGGTTGGTGTTCAAATTCACCCAGAAGGAGGGTTTGGAAGGCAAATTTGGTGCCTGCTTTCAAAAGATCCAGCCTTTGAAAAGCTACACGAAAGTCTCTGAATGGTCCCTATGCAACTAAAGATAAGAGGAGATCCTCCTAGCACTGCCCCCCCCCTGTAGGCTGTAAGAGCACCCACTCTACAGCTGTGAGCTTGTAGCCAGATCCAGAGAGGCCTGCAGACTGGTTCCAGAAAACCTCTCATTTCCATAGATGAAGCTCAAATTATGCAGAATGTAACTGAATAGATTCCTCTGCTGGCTTCTCAGAGTGGGTCAGGCCCCCTCTCTGATACCAGTCTCTCCCACAAATGCCAGTTGCAATTCCAGTCAGCCCAGACTATGGAAGAAGACTTGAAGGGACTGATGTCTAACTGGAGATGAGTGGGGGTGTTTGGGACAAGGATAAGCATCTCCACTGACTCAATCATTTCAGGATTCATATTTAATTATAGACGTGTCTGAAAGGTCATGAAATAAAGCAATGGACAGTGACAGCCAAAAAGCAAAGTAATCTGTGCCCTCTTGGTGGGTATAGCCAATAATGCAAGCTCTCAGCTCAGAACGGCTCAGAGACGAACACTGCAGGGTAACAATGGACATTGAAAACTCTGCTCAGAAAACAATGCTGTCAATAGCATGAAATAACACACACAAATGGAGCAGGCCATCAACATGCACAAATCTAATGCACTGAAGTGAGAAAAAAGTACAAAAACTACTGCCAGAATGGAAACATTGGCCTACCTACATGACTAAGACATGCAAGTGATGTTTTAGCGGCTGTGGCTAGGTACTCTCAAGTTGGATCCACCTAGTCAAATGCCTTTGCAGAGACAAAATACAAGTAAATATCTTTCTGGCATTCTTTGCTTTCAACCAAGACCCATCTGTTACCAGCAATGATGTCCCTTGTTCCATGTCCTCTTCTGAATGTGGCCTGAATTTGTGGCAGCTTGTCAGTGGACTGCTGCAACCATTGTTGGATGATCTTCAGCAAAATTTTACTTGAATGTGATACTAATGATATTGTTCTATAATTTGTGCATTCTGTTGAGTCACCTTTCTTGGAATGGGTACAAATCTCTTATAGTCAATTGACCACGTAGCTGACTTCCAAATTTCTTGGCATAGATGAGTGAGTGCTTCCAATGCTTTATCAACTTGTTAAAACATTTCATTTGTTTTTCCATACATTTTTGGAGTGTTTTTGTGTTTTGCTAATGCCTTTAGTACTCCTTGGACTTCTTCTTCCAGCACCCTTGGTCCTTGCTCAACTATTACCTCCTAATGTGATAGAAAGTCAACTAGTTCTTTGTACTGTGACACTGTGCATCCTTTGCATCTTCTGTTGATGCTTATTGTGCCATTCAATATTTCCCCCAAAGAAGCATTCCATAATGTAATCTTTCAATAAGGTAAGCAGTCCACTGAGGCCTGAATTTTGCCTCCTTTTTTCATGTTAAGGTACACTAAACATGTTCTTCCTTTACTATTTTCTCTCTCTCGGGTTTTGCACGTTACAAAATTTGACTTTCTCTTCTCCAGCAACCTGTTGCAATTTTCTATTCAGCTCATTGACTTCATAATTTTTCCACTTGCTTATTGACTTTATGATTAAAAGAAAGTTTAAAGTCTCTCTTGACAGACACTTTGATCTTCTCTTTCTTGTCTTTTTAATGACCTGTTGCTTTCTTCATGAATGATGGTGTCCTCCCGCACCTCATCAAGTTTTTTGTCACTGGTGGTCAATGCATCATATCTGTCTTTGAGATGTTCTTGAAATTCAGGTGGAGTAGAGTCACAGTCATATTTTGGCCTTCATGACCTGTTTTAGTTCTCTTCAGCTTCCATGCAAACTTACATATGAACAATTGATGGGCTGATGCACAGTCAGCCATGCCATTCCTCTTGATTGTGCTACTCTTGACACAGCAAATCATACGATTCTCTGGTTCAAAATGACCAATATTAGTGAATTTCAGTTCACGGTTACCTATGATATCAATATTTATCCATTCCATTTCATTTGTGACAATTAGCAACTTTCCTAGATTTGTGCTTTACACATTCCAAGTTGTGGTCATTGGCAGATTTTTTTGCAGCGGTTTCCCCTTACCCTGAGTTGTGCCCCAATAGCAAATGAATATTTTAGACATCGTTACTGAGCACTGAGATTGTGTTTATAAAAAGGATATATCATTAAGAACACCTATATTCAATCACCTCCTATGCTTGTAAGAACTTAGCATTGAATATGGAAGACTGAAGAAGAACTGATGCATTTGAATTATGGTGTTGGCCAAGAATATTGACAATACCATGCACTGTCAAAGGAGCAAACAGATCTATCTTGGAAGAAGTATAGCCAGAGGCAAGGAATGTGAGAATTTGTCTCACGTACTTTTTTTATATCATCACGAGAGGCCAGATCCTGGAGAAGGACATCATAGAGTAGAGAAGCAATGAAAAGCAAAACCCCCAAAGAAGAGGGACTGACATGGGCTCAAATACAAGAACAAATGTGCAAATGGCACAGGACCAGGCAGTATTTCTTTCTACTACACACCTGGGGTCATTACAAGTCAGACAACAACTGGACAACACTGAAAAACAACCAGGACACATGGAATCAAATTAGTAAGAACACCTGGAAAGACTTGATAGAACCTTAGGGAGTGCTGAGTGGTTCTGTGGAACAAGCCATAAAAGGAGAGTGAGATTGCTTGTACAACTGAAGAATGTAATCAAGGTCATCCAATGAATTGTACATGTAGAAACTGCTGCATTTGATACATGTTTTACTCTGGACATCTCAACGGCAACAACAAAATGAATGAAAAATTTTTTTCCTATGAGTAGGTTTTCATTTGATTTTAACAAATTTATTTATAGACAATTCATGTATCCTACAAAGTAATAGTTAAAAGATATTAAAAAGAGCTGTTTAATCATCACCGCAATCAATTTGAGAACTTTTTCTTTTTGCCCCGTCCTTTGTTTTTATTAGCAGTCTAAAAATCAATGAAATTTCTGTTTTTTTGTTTTTGTGTTTGGGCATCACTGTCTCTGGTGGTCATGGGAGCTACCCAGGGCTGCTCCTGAGAGCCACTGCTGGATTTGAACCGCCAAGCCTGCAGGCCGCCGTCCCGTACTCAACCACTTACGCCACTGGGGCTTAGCCCCAAAATCAATGAAATTTAAAAAGGGTCATAACACACTCATGAAATGATTAAAGAATCCTTAAATTGAAACAGATTTCATTGTAGAATTGATTCTCTATTAGTAAATAGAGTAGCAGTACTAAATAGAATATTTAGTATTACTAAATAGAGCAGTAGTCTACTACGACTACTGGAAACTCACTCATGGCCATTGAGTCACTACAGACTCCCAGAGATCCTCTAGGACAGGGGAGAGCTCCTCTGTAGAATTCTAAGACTGTGACTCTTTAGGGGAATAGAAGAAAACCCAGCCATTCTCTCAGCAGCGGCTGTGGTTTCCAGCTGCTGACTTTGCAGATCTCAGCCCGCCCTCTAATCACCACATCACCAGGTGTAGACTAATGGCATGTATTTTTGCAGATCGGAGAATGAGTAATGAAGCATATCAAATCAAGTTCAAGAGAGAATCAGTTTTCAATAAAAGGGAACCTGTAAAACGACGTCAAGCCCTACGTTTCGAAAACAACAGTAAGTATATTTTTACTATTCTAAGACAGCTTACTAGATGTTTTTGGCAGTAGAAGTATATTTCATACTCCATGAATGCTATTCATCTCATTGCTTTCTTTATTTAAAATATTATACTTATTGAGATGCGTGGCACACCATAAAATTAACCTTTCGATTCACATTATTGTGCTGTCATCTACTTTGAAACTATTTTTGACACTCTAATAAGAACTCCCTACCAGTTAGCATTCAGTCCTCACCCCAACTTCCCCATGACCACTGGTAACCAATCATCTTTTACCTGCCTTAATAATTTGCTGATTGTGCATATTTTATATAAACACAATCCTAAAATTGGTGCTCCTTTGTATCTGATTTTTTTCTTTCAAGTCTCACCTGTGTTGAAGAATGTATAGACTTCATTTTCTAAAAATGAGTCAATTGTCCTTCACTTAGATGGCTGCTTGCTTTAAAACAAGCCTTCAAAGTCCAAGATGCTCTTCTTTTTGGTTCCTTTACCACATTTTGCTCTAGCATTCATATCTTCAGTGATTTCTTCATGAGGTCGAGTATCAAGTAGGACCATGTCATAAGAACTAATTGTGGCATTTTCTTCAATGACACCTCACTCTTTTGACGTGGCCCTAATCATCAGTGTCCCTGTTTTTTGCTACAATAGTCTTAGCTTATTTTAAACATTTAATGTCTCTGAGAATCCCCATTTCTTTAAGTGGGAGTAACATTTCATGCTTTTTGCTCCTAAGTTCTAGGCGTTTGGGCTGTTTCTCAATCTTCTCATTAGAAAGAGATAAGACATGTGCATGTGCACCCATACACTTTAAGAGTTCTTTCTACACTTTCAAGCGAAATAATAGGCTAAAGGCGCTTTTCTTAACATCTTTCATATTGCTTTCATATGTCCTTGCACATGAGGATTCTGGATTTTAATGAAAATAATAATGATATAGTAGAATAACTGATGATTATTCATTACACTTATTAAAAATAAGTACTCTACTTTGGGCTAATCATATTAATGATAATACTCCCATACAAATACTGAAAACAATTCAAAATGTTTAAAAGTATACTATCTTCATAGTCTCTACATTTTGGTTCTGTGAAAGCTTTTCTTGGAATTTTTAGGAAGGAATCATCAGAATAATATGCCTTGAGTTTTCACATTTTAGTAACTCTTTCTTTGTGTTCGTTACCCTTGAAAAACAGGTTTGCTTTGTATATCATTGCTTTAGTTTTCTCCCTCATAGAATTTTGTCATCCATATACCTCATTTACTATTCATATAAAGTATCCCTTTTTCCTGTCTTCAATAGCTGTTATTTTCTCATTTTCATTTTATCACTATTTTCACTTTTCCTGTGTCTTTTAAATATTTTTATAGAAAAGTTTCAAAGTATTACTACCTTAATGTGACTTTAAAATGACTTTCCCCCTCACTTTCTTTACTTTGTCTTAACTTGTATTCTTTATCACTTTATATATAATAGGATACATATGTGTTTAATATGTATATGTATTTTCTGAATTATTTTGGAGAAAGATGTATTGCATCATTGGGTTAAACACCAGAGTGCATATTTGTTGCACATATTTTTTCACATGATGCCAGGGTGAATTTCATGATTGATAATTTAGGATTGATATATTTTTTTTCACCGGAGCCTTAGTGGCATAGGGGCTAAGTGTTTAACTTCTAACCATAGACCAGCAGTTTGAAACCACTAGCTGCTCTGCAGGAGAAAGATAATGCTGTCTATTCCTGTAAAACTTTAGTCTCCAAAACTCAAGGGATAGTTCTAGTCTGTCCGATAGGATTGCTATGGATCAGAAGTGACTCAGTGCTAGTGAGTTTGAATTTGAATTTTGAGACCTACCGCTTACACTCCACTTTTGAAAATTTGACCCAATATTGGCCTCTAAAATATTTTTTCTCCTAGTAGAATGTTCGATATGGCAAATAGTTTTCTAGCTTTCTTTGATCTCGATGAGTTCCTAAACCTTTTTTTGTCCTTTATGACATTAGTAGTTTTGGTAAATAATGTCTTTTGTTGTTGTTGTTGTGGGCATCACTGCCCCCTGATGGGAATAGGAAGGCCAGCCTTGCTCCTGGAGAGCTACTGCTGGATTTGAACCACCAACCCTGTGGGCCACAGTCCCGCACACAACCACTACGCCGCTGGGGCTCAGCCCGAATTTTGTCTTTTAAAAGGAAAGGTTTCTCCTTTGGGGTTTGTCTGATGACTAGAGCATAACATCTAGATGCAAAGTATGACGATCTGGCCTTCATTCACGATGTCAGCAATGCTCATGTACTCAAAATACTGCCTGATCTCTTCATTTTCTAGTGATTTCTCCTGCCCCCTTCGCAACAATGGGCTCAAATGTAAGAAGTCCTGTGAGATGGGCACAGGACTGGGTGGTCGGATTTGTCCTGATGTAGGCAGGGTCGCTGTGAGTCAGACGTGACACAAGGGCACCTAACAACCGCACTCTACTGAAAACCAGTGGTCTCTCCCCCCACTCTCTTCCCGGGATGAATTCATTAACCCTCATGTTTTCAATAATTCATTAGAGTTCTTTGCTGTCACTGTGATTTTCTTCGAGATTTGACATTCTTCGAGAACATTAGTGTGTCTTCACGACACAGCCTTAGTCATTTTTGAGAGCTTCCATTCTATCTATTGTGACAAAAGGGTAATGGCTCATCTGGTACGTTCCCAGTATTAGACCTAACGGTAGATATTTCACATAGGCTACTTGACACTTTCCAGTGAAGACTTGAGAGCCAATTGTGCCCACGTGTCATTGCTTTTATGGCTTGACAAAAGCAGAACCAGTAAATACATGCATATGCACATATACACTCACCATTCATATATAAATGTTTACAAACATGTGTGTAATGTGCATTCATAAATACACACACAGGCATATTTTAGAAATCATGAGTCTTCACGTTCTATTTCAGTACATCCCTACTCAGCTCCCCATCGTCTTTCTCCATTTCATACCTATTTGCCCATTTTTTGTAGGGTAATCCTGATTTTTGACCATCATCAACACACATATTTTCTCAGCATATAAGGCTCACTACACGAGACTAAAAGCTGTGCTTCCAGGGGCCCCGTGGCACAGAAGTTTAAGTATTGAGCTTACAAGGTCAGCATGACTGACAGGTTAGTGGTCCGAACCTCCTGGGCACTCTTCCGAGGAAAAACAAGCAGTCTGCTTTCGTTAAGATTTAAAGACTTGGACACCCTAAGGACCAATTGTAACCCATCCTGGGAGGTGGCAGGAGTCGGACTCTACTCAAAGTCAGGGGGTTTCATT
The DNA here is from genome assembly GCA_004026705.1 of Nesogale talazaci. Taxonomy (NCBI): domain Eukaryota; kingdom Metazoa; phylum Chordata; class Mammalia; order Afrosoricida; family Tenrecidae; genus Nesogale; species Nesogale talazaci. Next base: position 128,506 of record PVJH01000323.1, on the reverse strand, counting down.
TGGACTTTCATCATGCTTTTAAAATGTTTCAGAGTTTCTTGGTTGAGATGATCAAACCAAACCTATTTAAACGCTCTCATGATTTCTCTGCAGACCTATGACCACCCACACTCTTGAGGACATAGGCAAATCACTCTGCTCAGCAATGAACTGAACTAGTGCCTCCATCCCCACCCCAGGCAGTTGAAATTTCCCTTGGTTTACATTTGTTTCCAGTTTGGTTTCATAGCTCCGCCTTATTGACTTAGCATTGTAGGCTTTCATGTAATTATTTTTGGAATTGGTAGACCTTTGACCTCCTTCTGTAAGTTGGTGTTGGGTTCCACGGAGGGCCCTGTCCACAGAAGGGAGCGCCAGCAGGGGTTGGACCATGCTCACCTTTGTTCTTATGTCTGAGCCCATCTTTTCCACATGCATGCTCCTGAATGTATGCCTTCCTCCAGATTGCCTGCTGCTCCCCTTCTCCTCTTGGGAGTTATCAACTGCATTTTCTGGTAAACTTTTCTGTGTTTCATTTTCTAAAATACGGTATACATGTTTTTGATCCAGATGTATGCACATATATAGCTATTTCTCTTATTTCTAATTCAACTGAATACACTGAATGTTATTTTTCAGCTTTTCTCCTACTTAATATTATCTGCTGGAAATCAATACATGGCAACTTATTGAGAAATGGTTTACTGTTTTATACTGTTTGTGCCATATTATATATGATATCACTACTGTATCGTAATTTATGGTATATGCCTTAGTTTATTCAGTAAGTTTCCTATGTTTGAGTACTTATGATTTCTAATATCTTGCAATTATGAATGGTGCTTTAATGAATGACCTGCACATTTATTTTTCTGATTGTATTTATGAATACTTATTGATCAAAGGAAAAAATAACATGGAAATTAAGCAGTAATAAAAAAAGAAATTTTACGCTTAGGAATAGTAATGAAATAATGTCAGAATTTCAAGATGCAAATTTTTCACATTAGATATAATACCAATTTTCTTAGAACTTTATGAAAAAGAGAAAATACTGCTGTGTATTTGTTATGCATTTTATTTTGTTTTTATGTATCTATTTATTTATTTAATAGAGATTAGCATTTATTGATAGCTTCCAGAGGCAAGAGGGGAGGGGGAAAGGGAGATTCGTTATTTTGGATACAGGTGATGGCAGAGGAAACACCACTTGCCAGTGGATAATGGTGAGGATTGTAATCAATGTCACTGAGTTTCATATTCTAAACAATGTCAAACTGGCTAATGTATTACATATTTTGTAACTATGAAAACAATTTTACACCTAAAAAAGGAATATAAACCTAAAAAAGGAAAACACATGTCACAGAGTTCTATAAGCAAAAGTTTAAAAGCAGAAAAAAAGGAAAATGGGGATTGGGTTTCTAATAGAGCTCATGGAGGAGAGGGCGGCAGTGTGAAACACCAGGAGCTGTGCAGAGAAAGTCTGGGCTTCCTACTCCACAAACAGCTGCACTGTTGGGAATCCACAGGGGTCAGTCATTGACTCCATGGCAGTGAGTGGACTCATGCAATATCTGTCCTTTTGTGTCAGAAACAACCTAATCTCCCTTTAGCAGATGAATGGACAGAGAAACTTGGGACATACATGCCATGGAATACTCTGCATTCATTAAAAACAGTGTTGAAGCCACTTTCACACCTTGACATGAAAGGAAATGAAAACTACCCTGCTGAGTAAAATATGCAATTGTTATAAAATTTAAATCTAGAGCTCTCACAATAGATCAACTCTTATGCACTGACTTACATACATTTTCTTGATTCTGTCCTGGGTGATGATCCAGATGAAAATGTGAATGAGAATCAAGAGTCAGTAGTAAAGAAGTATGTGAAGAAAAAAAGAATTTCAAGACTGGAAAAACAGGATAGTAAGTGTCATAATTATTATGCAATTTGAATTACTCTAAGTTAACATCATAGAATATTTGGGGCGATTGTGAATATGAATTTAAGCATATATTTTATAGAAAAATTTCACTTTGACCTAAAGGGTGAGCACCCTAAAGTAACATGTGAACAAAAGCTTAAATATTGATTCCCATTGGTTGAAAATTTGGTGGTGAGCATATTTCATAGCAATGAATATGTATCTCTCACCTGACTTTGCTGAAAAGTCCCAAACCACTGACTGACACCAATGCCCTTCTGCATGAGCTGCCTGAGATGCTGGCAAACTGAGATGTTGTGGAAACCTGTAGCTTAACAGCAAACAAACAAAAAACAAATACATTTCTGGGGCCAAGGGGAAGGGCAGGTGGGATGCACTGTGGTGGGCCACAGAAACAGAGCATGTGTCTATCAGTCTGTGGTCCTTCTTGTAACCTGAGTCATGAGCACCATCAAGAATACTTCATGGAGGCTATGAATGACAGGGAAATTCCAAAATCCATTTTCAGTTTCCCCACATGGACTCAAGACCAGCGATGTGGATAGGATTGCTATCAGGCAGAATGTACTGGAAAGTAGACTAATGCGGATCTACTCAGGTTAAAATTAAAAATCTTATAATTGGATCTCTTTTTTTACCCATTTAAAGTTGTTTCCATTTTTAATATTGTCCACTCTCTTTTCCATTGAGGTTATTCTCTGTTTTATTTAGTTATTGATTTTTTTGGGGGGGCATCACTGCCCTCTGGTGGTTGTGGGAGCTACCCAGGCATGCTCCAGGATAGCTGCTGCTGGATTTGAACCGCCAAGCCTATGGGTTGCAGTCCCACCCTCAACCACTAAGCCACTGGGGCTCAAGCCTGTTATTGATGTTTTTTAAAAAATATTTTTCTTTATATGAAATCCAGGATAGGTAATCCTTTCTTAGGGGAGGTTGGGGGAAAATGAGGAGCTACTAATAATGAGTTTCAGGGACAAAGGACATGTTCAATAATAGTTTGTGATGATGACTGTACAACTCTTTTTAATATACTAAAGCCAAAGAATTGTATGATATGTAAATTACATTCAATAAAATTGTGAAAAAGTACTTCATGGAGAGGGGGTAAATCTGGGGGTTTGAACAGATGTGAACACCCTGCACCTTCTTTAAACTGTTGAAGAGCAAAGTTGCCCCTTTGAAAAGTACGGTGAACCTGACCCAAACCATGGCATTTTCAATTGCCTCACATGCATTCGAAAGTTGGACAATGAATAAGAAAGCTGCAGAACAATCGATGTATTCACATTATCATGTTGGTGAAGAATATGGAAATATTATGGACTGTCAGAAGAACAAACAGATATATCTTGGCAGAAGTACAGCCCAAACACTTCTTGAAACTAAATATGGTGAGACTTTATCTCACATGCTCTGAACATGTTTTCAGGAGAGACCAGTCCCTGAAAAAGGGCACCATGCTTGATAAAGTGCAAGCTCATAGAAAAAGAGGACCCACTGGCCAACATAAATAGACTCATAACAATTGTGAGTACGCAGAAGGCCTGGTTACACACCGGGCTGCTTGCAGTTAGCAGTTTGAAACGACCAGCTGCTCCTCAGGATAAAGAGAGGGCTTTAAGTCTGGGAAACTCACAGGGGCAGTTCAATCCTGCCTGACAGAGTCGCTGTGAGTCAGCAGTCAGCACAGACTCAATGGCAGCGAGGTGTTTTGGGGTTCAGGATAGGGCCGTGGTTCATTCTGTCATACATACAGGGACGAGGAATCTGAACCAACGTGAGAACATCTAACAAGGACGACAACATGATCCATTTTTAAAGGCCAGCTGCTTTGTATGACTTTTAAAATTTCCACTTCTTTCTTACCCAAGGGGTAACATGCTACATTTTCTCTTTTTCACTAGTTTATTCACTCAGCATAGTCTTCTGAAAAGCCCTCTCTATCAGTTTCAGGAGATTTGTCATTCTTTTTTTGTAACTGTTCATTGCACATTATACGTCATGCATGTCTATTAATCTACACTTTTAATTTATTCAACCAATGCTTGAATATACAGTTGGTTTCCACTAGTGATAAATCATGCAGCAATGAATGACATTGCACATTGCATATTTTAATTGTTTTCTCTGTATGTCATCACATAAAGTGTACATACTTATGAAAACCACATACTCAGGTAGACGATGCTTGATGCCTAATAATAGTTTTAAACAAGGCGACAGCATCAGTAATACTTTGAAAGTTCTCTCACAATTTTTACAGATCTCGTGTATAGCTACCTACTTATAACTTTATAAAAATAAGGAAAAATGCTACTGTAGACGTGTTATTTATTTGTAGTAGGAATGGTCTTCTATTTAGCAACTATAAACGCACTCCTTTATGTAGCTCAGGTTGAAGAAGCTCATGAAACCGCAATGCTTGGGAATCAAGATGCAGTGTCAAAATCCCAAACACAACAAGCAAAGAAACACAGAAAATTAAAGGATGCAAAATTCACCAGTAAGTATAGTGATTAGAGCTATAAAGCTAAGCTTTGAATTTCATGTTAATCTAACCAGATTGTTGTTTACTTGGTTCCCTATATTATACGTTAGCATACATTTTATAGAGATGCTATGTTTGGATCAAAAATGTGAAAATCCTAAGGTAACTAAAAATAAAATAAAAGCAAAACCACCGATAACTTATTTGTTTAGATCTTATTTTATTGCAAGTGTTTCTGGGCAAAACTTTTAACAAATGAAATATTTTGAATATTTTATTGTGGGGGGGGGCGTGGGGGTGACGGACCAGTGAGTGTAGGGTTACGTGGATTCAATGTCAGTATAAACACGGCAGGGCATTGACAGCTGTCAAGGTTGGGTGGCCTATGCGGGGCTATTCTTAGAGGCAGAGTTCCAGTGGAGCCCCAGCAAGGAGAAAGGCCAAGGGCAGAGAGACGAAAACTCTGTTTTTCTTGCTCTTACACAAAAACCTTAAGACATTAAGGAAGTTTCATTAGGCTGTGTATGACTTGATCAGCGGCAGACTTGACTCACCCCGAGCCAGGAGTGTGTAGGTGACATAATCACCAGCACTGAAGGAACTGTCTGCAGTTGGCGAACACAACTGTGGGTGAAATTTGTGGCGCCTGGAGACACCTCTTGAACCCACAATCAACACGCCTTGCACTGGGCGAACCTGAGGACTAAGACGTGCCTGATTCAAGGTCATTTTTTTTCCCAATAATTTTATTGGAGGCTCTTACAACTCTTACAACATTCAATACATCACTTGTATCAAGCATATTTTTACATATGCTGCCATCTTCACTTCCAAATACTTTCTACTTGAGCCCTTGGTATAAGCTCCTCTTTCCCCCTCCATTTTTTTATAAATCATTTTCTTGGGGGCTCATACAACGCCCATCATGATCAAATACATACACCAATTGTATGCAGACCACATTTGCACACTTGCTGTCATCATCACTCTCAAAACCTCTTCCCTCCACTTAGGACCCCAGAACCAGCTCCCCATATTTCTCCTTACTCCCCAAACCCCCTCACCCATGAACCATTAATAATTTACAAATTGCTATTACTTTTTCATATCATACACTATCCAATGTGCCCCTTTACTCACTTCCCTGTTGTCTGTACCCCATAGAGATCATATTTAGATTCCTCAAATTGGTTCCCCTTTTTATTCTACCATTCCTCCACCCTCTTGGTGTCACCACTTGCACCACTGGTCCTGAAGGGATCATATATCCTGAATTCCTCATATTTCTGGCTCCAGTGTACATCCCCTGGTGTAGCTGGATTTGTCAGGCAGAATTGGGATCATGATAGTGGGTGGGAGGAAGCATTTGAGAGCTAGAGGAAAGTTGCATATTTCATTGTTACTACACTGTACCTTGACTGGCTCATCGCCTACCTGCCACTCCTCTGTAAAAGTCTGCTGCTCAAGCCCATTTTTAATCCCCTAATATGCATATGAAAGGTGTTACTGAATAAAGAGGAATGAAGGAGAAGCACAGCATTTGAATTATGGTGCTGGTGAAGAACATTGAAAATACCATGGTCTGCCCCATGAGCAACCAGATCCCTCTTGGGAAGTTGTAAAGCCAGACAGCGCCTTAGAATCCAGGATGAAAAGGCTTTGTCTCATGTACTTTGGACACATTATCAAGAGGTGAGCTCTTGGAGAAAGACATTGTGCTTGGTCAACAGTAGCTGCAACAATGGGTTCACACAATGGCGAGGCTGGTGCAGGGCAGGACAAGTTTTTGTCAGTGTGAGTCAGAATCAATGTGACCACAGCAACATAGATTAAGTTGGGAAGAATTGATACTTTAAGGTTAATTCTTCTTATCCTTGAACAGAGAGCAGCCCACATTCAGAATTTTTATTTTTTTCATCATGGTATTACTCATGGTTTTGTTATTCTTAGGACTCTGGTGTGTTAGTTTGGACTCATAACCATCCTGTTTATAACAGTGTAAAACACTGCCTACTAGTGTTGCTATATTTGAGATTACTGTTGCAGCGTCTATGTCAATTCATCTCTTTGAGGGTCTGTCTTCTGTTTCCCTATCCCTCAACTTTACCAAGGACTGCCCTCTCCAGCTAGCATTGAGCATTACAGGCTTTCCTGTAAGCGCCACTTTTACGCCACCCTTCAAATTCGGATAGTGTGTATTTCCATGTAGTTAAACAGATTTAAAAACACATTTTGAAAGTTTTCTTTAAACTCTGTGTTATTTCGATTGCTCTTTTTAGATTTTTCAGCTAGAGTTTTGCTGTTGATTTGTGGTTTATTTCTATTATGGTCTGGAAACATGCATTGAATGATTTCTCTTTTTTGAATATTTCTTTGAATTTCTCTTTGCTTAGCATACTCATGTTGTCAACTTTTTCCATCAATAAAATAATTATAGCTATTTTCAATTATTGCTGGCAATGCCAACATCTCTATCATACTGAGTTGGCTTCTCATGTTTGCCCTCCCATCTCTCCAGGTTGTTAGATCTGTTGTTGTTGTTGAGGTTTTTCCTACTTTTTAGCTAGCATTGTACTTTTTTTTTGTTCACAGCTACACATGAATATCATGATAATAGGAACTGAGGTTCGTTCCACTTGTAAATTTCTGTTTATGTTGACATGGTAGTAAGAAGTGGGAGAAGGAGAAGAATTTCATAATTATTGTTCTACGCCAAGAAATTTGAAAGACATACTTGGACAACAGACTAAAAGAGATGAATCTTTGTAGTCATTTCAAAGAAAGGAAGCTCAACAGAATGTGTACATTACAGACCAATGCTATTGCTCTCGCACATCGGTGAAATGGTTGCAGGAATACATTGGGAGGAAGGTTCCAGAGGTTCCGGGCAGATTCAGAAGAGCTCACCAACAAGGGACACCATTGCTGATGTGAGATGGATCTCGGCTGAAAGCAGAGGATACCAGAAGGATGCTTGCTGGTGCTCCATTGACTACACCAAGATATTCAACTGTATGGATCATAGTTAACATGGTTAGTCTTGAGAAGAGTGGGAATTCCAGAACACAGCAGGGTGCTCATGCAGAACTTATGCTCGGATCAAGAGGCAGTTGTGTGAACAGGACCAGGAAATACTGCATGGCTCAAATCAGGGAAGGTGTCCTATCACTATATTTATTCAATCTTTATGCTGAGCAAATAATCCAAGAAACCGGATTAACTAAAGGGGAAGTCAGCGTCAGAACTGAAGGAAAGATTATTAACAACCTGTGATACGCAGATGACACGACCTTGTGCACAGAAAGTGAGGAGGACTTAAAGCACTTGCTGATGAGGATCAAAATTGATGCCTTCAGTATGGATTACAATTCAATTAAAAAAAAACCCAAACTCTTTACAACTGGACCAACCGTTAGCCTCAAGATAAATGGAGAAAAGATAGACGTTTTCAAGGATTTAATTTTGCTTGGATTCACAATCAATGCTCATGGAAACCCCAGTTAAGAGATCAGAAGATGTGTTGCTCTGGGTAAATCTGCTAAGACTTCTTTCGACGCTTAAAAAGCGAGGATGGAAAAGGTACACCTGACCGCCGTAATTTTTAGTAGCTTTTTCTACCTGTGAAAAGTGGACATTGAATAAGGAGGACCAAAACATTTGAATTGTGGTGGTGAAGAATATTGAAAGTATCACATGCTTCTAAGAGAACATATAGATTCATCTTGGAGTATAACCAGAATTCTCCTAATAGGCAAGAATGGCAAAGCTCATGTACGTTGGACATGTTATCATGAGAGATCAGTCCCTGAAAAAAAGGACATTATGCTTGGTATAGTGGAGGGGCAAGACAAAAAAGGAAGGCCCTTGACCAGATGGATAGATGCAGCGGCTGCAACCATCAGCTCAGGCATGGGAACCAATGTAAGAAAGACTCAGAAGCAGCTGGTTTTGTTCCGTCGTGCATAGTCATGCCTGTGTCGGAAACAATTCAAGGGCGCCCAGCAACAACACCATTAGCTGAAAGATGCTTACTGACCAGTGCTCCTATATAATGGACTTCCCAAGTATTTCTCCATGCCCCTTCCTCACCATCTTGAATTAAACTGGAAGGTTCAAGGAGACTGGGGTTGGATGTTTCCTTTTTCCCATGTAGTCCAATTGTATAGGAGGCTGCATTGCGGGATTTGCCTTGCCTGTGGGAAGGTGGTGCTAAAGTTGACTGTCCCCCTCCTTCAAGTCGACTAGGCTTTAATAAAAATCCATGTCAGTGAGGTTCAGGTGAAGTGGTTTTCCTCATGGGCAGGCCCTCGTCATGGAGCAGAATACTCCTTCCAAAGGGTTGCACTATCAAAAACGCAGGGGAGTTTTCTTCTAGTTTCAGAACGACAACCTAGTGGACTTTCTGAAGGGCAGAGTCATGAACGTGTGGAGGCTCCCAAGATTTTTTTCTCTCTCATGGACCTCCAGATTCAGTTTTCAATACTTAGTTTACTGCTCTTGAAACATTCCTAACCGATACTGGTCACTGCTCTAAGTAAACAGCTATGGTGAAGTGACATTTCTGAATTTGGCGGTTCCATTCATGTCTCTCTAACTCCCACCACTGACTGGTCAGGACCACTAAAAGACAGTGTAGGGGCGTCTATCTCAGGGAACCTATCAGTTTTGCTATTCCTTTGGCTGTAAGAGTGAGGCATCTCAGAAGCAGTGAGAGAGAAGTAGCAGGACAATCAAGGAAGAAGAGTTACCCAGGAAGCACATTCTTTTGAGACACCTGCCTGTGGGTGGTGAGGCAGGTGAGGCCAGGCCAGGCCGAGTCAAGAGGCACCAGAACAGAGAAGCCTCAGTGCCGATACTGAGACTGAGAAACTGAGACCAAACAGTGGGCAACCTTCCTAGCTCATGGAACAAAGCAGCCACCAAGAGATGTGGCTGAGAGGCTGAGGACCAGAACGAGAGACCTTGCTGCTAATTGCGGAGCGGTGCTGCGTGAACCAAAGACTGTACCCTTAGTGCTTTTTGTTTTTGTTTTATAAATCATTTCATTGGGGGCTCATACAACTCTTATATCCATCCATCCATTCATCAATCCATCCATTGTGTCACGCATATTTGTACATTTGTTGCCATCATTTAAAAACTTTTTCTTTCATTTTCTCCTCCCTCCTCTACCCTTCCTCCCTCCTTCCCTCCCTCCCTCATGAACCCTTTATAATTTATAAATTATTATTACTTTATCATATCTTACACTGTCCAATGTCTCTCTTCACCCACTTTTCTGTTGTCTGACCCCCCAGGGACGGGGGTTATAAGTAGATCATTGTGCTTGGTGTCTCCCCGCCCCCCCCCACCTTCCCCTTCCCTTCCTGGTATCGCTAGTCTTTTTATTGGTCCTGAGGGCTTTCTCTGTCCTGGATTCCATGTGTTTCCACCTCTTATCTGTACCAGGTACATGCTCTGGTTTAGTCGGATTTGTAAGACAGAATTGGGTGCATAATAGTGGGAGGAAGGAAACATTAAAGAACTTGAGGAAAGGTGTGTGCTTTATCGGTGCTATACTGCACCCTGACTGGCTGGTCTCCTCCCCATGACCCTTCTGTAGTGTTTTATGGTTCTGACTTGTGAATGTGATCTGTGAATCCTGGGAGGCCATGGCAATTTGCTATTGGATCCAGGAGAGAAGTGGAATGCTGTGGGTGAGTGGTAGGTGTCAGAATAAGGGGCAAGAAGGCTGGATGGTTGAGGAATATCTGATTTCTGTCTCGTGGGAAGCAATCTTGGGCAGGCAATGTGCAAAAGTAAGGATGAAGAAGAGTAACAAGTTTCTTCTGTGAGTCACAGAAGCACTTGAATAGTGCCTCACCGATAACTATTTCTGCAAATAAGGCCTAAGAATACATGTGTTTGGGCTAAGAATAGAGCACTGCCTTCTGCTGCTTTCCTTATGTGGATTGCCCTACCTGTTGTCTCTATTCACTCACCTTGGGTGGAGACCCCACTCATCCTCCACCCACTCCAGCACTGCAGCCCCCATTTTCTTTCCTCTCTCCCACTTCCCATCTACCACCCCCCCACCCCCCCACAGAGCCCTCTAGCACCTTCAGTTTCTCAGCCGGCCTCCCCCGGCTTGTCCCAAACCTCAAATTGTACCTTCATGACTGGATGGAGACCTCACAGACAAACAGAAAAAGGCATCCTGTGGCCGTTGGATGCTATCTTTTATGTGGCCTGCTTATTGTTAGGACCACGACTCTCTCTTTTAAGGTGGCCCAAGGAGGGTTCTCTGGGTTCAGTTATATGTTGGGCTGCTAACTGCAATCTCGGCAGTTTGAAAACACCAGCTACGCTGCAGAAGACAGATGGGGCTTCCCACACCCTCGACAAGTGACAAGGGCAGTCCTGCTCTGACGCACGGGGTTGCTGTGGGTTGGTACTAACTTGATGCCAGTGAGTTTCTTGAGTTTGAGGACAAGAATGTTTTGGAAAAGGCAAAAAGGAATTCAAAAAGCGACACACAGAGAAGTTTCATTTCTTCCAATTACCTTCCCCTTTAGTTTCTCCTCCCTTCTCCCCTCCACCCCATCAGCCTTATAGATGGCAATACTGTTTTCTAGATAATGTTTCCTATATTTTATTTTGCAAAGGCATCTATCTGCTTCTTTTTATGTATAATTATCTTTACTTTCCATTCTTTTCACTCCAAGATACATAAATTATCAATTACCATTAGGTGAAATAACAAGACCATCTCATTAAACTTATTAAAGCTATTCTCACAATTCTATCTCAAGGACAGTGTATGATGACGAACTTATAGTTTTTCAAAAGTGAAGAGAAAGTCCTGCTATATATTTGTTAAAAATTTGAAATGCAGAGATTTAAAAATATATCCGATTTTCTACTTAGTGTACTACATGCATCTCTTTATGTAGTTCACGATGAAAGTTTTGTTTGGTCTATGAATATGTATTGGCATATAAAATATGGAGATTAATGCAAAATGTATTTGATGCTTATAAATAGTTATAAAGTAATACTATCACTTTAACATGCACCCATCAACATTATCCTTCCTCTTATGTCACATCTGGTATATAATTATCTTATATGAGCATATGAGAGTAAGCTTTTGTACATGTGTCCAATTTTAAATTTGAAGTTGGAAATGTAGACATTCCATGATAGTTGTGTTTTTCTACTTAGTGGATTAAATTAATCTCTTTATGTAGCTCTGGACGATGCCTTATATGAAAATCTTGAGAATCAAGATCCCAGAGCTCAGGTGAAAGAAAAGAAGTGAAGACTTCTCAGAGCAGAAAAACACAGTTATAAGTATAATAAGCAAAATTATTGTATGGGTTTCATAGCCACGGGTGCTGTGATCAGGATTCACCAAGGTCCAATAATAGGCCAGCTATTGTATATCATAGCGTGTGTACCTCTTCACCTGCACCGTAAGATGGCAGCCTAAAGCCCAGTGGGAATCTTTGACCTTTAGCATTCTACTTTTGCCAGAACTCAACTGTTCAACCGGCAAGTTGTGGAGGTTTTGACTCAAATGGCAAATGCAGATAGCTGAGACCCAGGGAGCACATCTTCTACTGGATGGCCAACAGAAGACACTCTGTGACGTCCTGTTGATTACAGCTCACCTCAAAGGAGGAATATCTTTGGTGCTAAGCTGATACATGAGTGGCATCAAGGTTCTCTCCAAGTGGTGGGTTAGAGCACCAGGACACAGCCTTTACTTTTTCATTTTTTAATGAACAGAGAAGGCAAACCACTTGGCTACCCATTGTCTCTTCTGGAATGAATATCATGTCTCTTCTCAGATCAAACTCAGCATTATGACTTGGTTATAGGGCACTGAACTTTAATTGAATAAATGACACAGGGGTGTTGCCACATGTGGGTTCTGAGGGAGTATCATCCTTGTTTGGTGGTGCTTTCTCTGGATGAGGCAGAAATGTGTCATCCATATTGGGAGTGCTCTTTCCAGGAAGAGGGCTTTCCTAAGTCATGGCTTGGATGATAGATAGTCATGGATTTTAGGAAGCCTCATAAAGGGATATGAATGGCATGTTGCAATCCATGCCACATAAAGGCAAACGGATTCTGATCCTCTTGGCAGGCAAAGATGCTAAGCAAGGTTTTTATGGGTGTCCTGTGTTAGACACCAGGTTCCAGAGTTTGGATCATAGTTCCTTAGGCTAAGAGGAGCTTACAGAATAATAAGAGGATAACAGAATCCAATACCTCAGATGTCATGGCAATAGTATAACATTAATGTGTTCAAACACACAGTTCCTTCAGAATAGGATCAGACAAAGGCACCAAGTGTGTAGAAACAATCTTGTGGGAAACATTTCTTCTGTATGATCAGGAGTGCAAGGCTGGGCCTCCCACACCCACCAGAGGGCAGTGATTGCCCCCCCCCCCCAGAAAAAAAAGACCAGGAGTGCAGGCAGTATTTCTTTTGCTGTTCTCAGTAAAAGAGACTGATATCAAGTCCCTTATGACTCAGAGCAGCCCTGTAAGACAGGAGAACCCGCCTTCTGGGTTTCCAAGGTAGCTGGTAGCCCACCATGTGACCCACTATTCCACGTGGAATCATTTTCTTTCCTAGATAGTTGCTTGAGTGTTTGGGGGACACAGCTGTCCTCTCCGCTGTTAGGTTCATGGCCTTCCACATGTCAATAATGCACTAGAGAATGGGGGTGGGGTGGAGCAGGACAAAACAGTGAAAGTTTCTAGTCACCCCGGGGGACCCATTGATGGTCTCACCTGGATGAGGTGTTGGAGACCTCAGACACCAAACCTCAGGACATTCCCTATTTTCTTTTCATCCTGCTGGTTGAGCTCATACTCATTGGTCCACCGGTATCCAAAAGCCTTGGGAAGACTTGGAATCTTCTTGGTGCCCCTGGGTTTGGTTTTGACTTTTGGTTCCCCAATTAACATTGATATTGGCAGAGGGTCTCCTGTGGCCAAGAAGGATCTAGGCATAGCTCCGAATCTTGTTTTCTGGGGGAGCTGAGAAATCTGAGCACAAGTTTATTGGGGTTTTTGATTCACTGAAAAGGGCAGAAGGAAGAGCAATGACCTTAGCCATAGGGGCTGTCACTTCCTCCTCATCCTTCATGACCCTGTAATCAAGCCATTAGAATCTGAGTACATTTTGGGAAAACTCTTGCTGGCCTTGTGGAAAGCTCCCAAATGACTTAGTGTCATTTTTACACCTCCTCTCTGCTGTTGTTATTGGTTACCTTGCTAGAAGTCACTTTTTGCCATACTTGGAAGTACGTGCACCAAATCCAGTTGTGTCACATACATATGTGGAGATTCAGTTGAGGAAAATGAAAAGCAAGGGTTGCATAAACAGATCTAGATAAACAAGACTATTTACCAATTGTACCATCTGCCATTGTTCCTCCTTCACTGTAGACACCACCCATCAAGGTGGCTCACAGGTCCCCTCTAGCCTCAGCAAGGGCAGTCTAAACATGTTTTTTTTTCAGTAGCAGGGAACTTACAATGGCAGCAAAAACATGTCAGAGTCTGTATAGGATCCATCTGAGAAAGCAGAGGAGTCATTTTCTTGGGGACTCATACAACTCTTATCATAACCTATACATCAATTGAATCAGACCTGTTTGTACATATGTTGCCCTCATTCTTTTCTAGACATTTTCTTTCTATTGAGCCCTTGGTATCAACCTTTTCCCCGCCCTCACCCTCCTAACCTCCTGATAGATTGTACATTAGTATTATATTCTCTCTCACACTGTTTTCCGTTGTTCTTCCCCCTGTAGAGGGGTATATGGTTATGTGTCCATCACTACTGCGATCATTATCCTGACTACTTCATTGTGGAGGCAAACTAACCAGATCTCCAGCCTATTGGGTTACCGAGTGAAGTAATCCCAAGAAATGTTACAATATTTTTCTCTAAAAACAGGAATCTTGACAGGCAGAAGTATTCAGGCTTTCCATCCTCATCCTGTTTAGAGCTAATGATCTAGAGCAGTGATTCCCAACCTTCCTAATGCTGCAACCCTCTAACAGTTCTATAAAAGCACGTTTGTTGCTACTTCATCACGTCCATTTTGCTACTGTTATGTATCAGGCAACCCCTGTGAAAGGGTCCTTTGACGCCTAAAGGGGTTGTGACCTGAAGGTTGAGAACCACTGACTTAGAGGTTTGGTGCAATCAATCTCCAATCTCTCTGAATCTCTAATGGCATTAGGAGGACTTCTGCAGGAGACACATAAGGAGTTGCTAAGCTGTTCCTCTAGCTGCATAGCTGTTATGTGCCAATGAGTTTGTTCCAACCCATAGTGACACTACACTAAGGTGACCAGACATCCTGCTTTTTAACAATTTAACAATGTCTCCTCATGGCCTTTTAAAATTAAAATAAATATATTACAATGCTATTTTTGCATTCTATGAAAATTTTTGTTGCTTCATAGAGACCAAATTTTTAATCAAGAACAATCCCCCCCCATGGTGTCTTGCTTAAAATGTGGTCACTTTACCCAACACACAATAGAACAAAACACTACCCAGTCCTGTGCCATTCTCACAACTGGCCCTGTGCATTAGACGATTATTGTGATCTATGTATCAGTCCACATCATGCAGGGGTTTCCTCTTTTTAGGTGCTCCTCCACTTTCCCACGCACAATGCCCAGCTCCAGCAACAGGTTTCTCCTGACATGTCCCAAGTCCATGATTGTATCATCTGAATATCATGATTTGTTAATAAACCTTCCTCCAACCTTGACGATAAGTTCTTCATGGAATACCGTCTGGGGTTATTTGCGCAATACACATTGAATAAATGCGGCGAGAGGATACAACACTGATGCACACCTTTCTCACTTTTGACCCATGTGGCATTCCCATGCCCCCTTTTCTTTATCTTATTCTCTTGATCCGAGCATAAGGCCTGCCTGGGTACAATGAAGTGTTTGGAAAGTACCCTTCTTCTCATCGTTTGCTATGACCCACACAGTTGTGGGTCTCGTCAAAGTCGATGAAATGCCAGCGAACATCTTTCTGGTATGCTCTGCTTGCAGCCAAGATCCAGCTCACATTAGCAATGGTATCCTTTGTTTTATGTGCTTTTCTCAATCTGGTTGGAATCCCTGGCAGCTTTCTCTCGATGTAGTGCTGCAATCATCGCACAGCACAGTTAGCCTATCTTCAGAAAATTTTACTTCAGGGTGATATCAATGATATTATTTCATGATTTGTACATTCTGCATTTCTGGGGATTCCCAGCGTCAAAAGTCACACCCTCTTGCTTTATGGGTTGCACATTCTGGAGCTCCTGATGAAGTACCGGATGAAGATCTTATGCTTAAGCATCAAGAGTCAATGTAAAAAAAACACACAACCCCAATGCAAGTAAAACAACAAAGAATTTCAGCATGAGACATGCATGGACATTTTCACTGCTTGGCCTAAAAATATGTATCAACCTAAACTATAAATAGCCTATGAAAATTAGAGACTAAGATAAAATATTCTCGATGTCTGGGAACAGTGAAATTATGAGCTGTCTTCAATACACACTCAGTAAAACAGTTCTGACAATTCCCTTGTTAGGTCTTATATATGGTAATTTTATTACACCTTTTTGCCAGAAGTGAGAGAAAATGATGCACACATTTTATATTTGCCATCTAGAAATTTCACAATACATGTTTTCTTCTGCTTAGTGATCTAAATGTATCTTCTTATGTAGTCTATGATGAAGAACCTGTTGAAAATCTTTTGCCTGAAGATCAAGATTCAGCGTCAAAAACCCAGATGCAAGCAAAGAAACCAAAAATTTCCAGACAAGAAAGACACAATTGTAAGTGTCTCGGGCTGCCTTCCCCAAGGTCACCAGATTGAAACCACCAGTGGCTCATTGGAGGAAGAAGGGGCTTTCTACTCCGTAAAGAATCACTGTCTTAGGGAGGTGGGGGGAGAAGGAGGAGCTAATAACAAGGAGTACAAGAAAAACAGAAAATGTCCCCAAATTGATCATGGTAATGATTGCACAGCACTTCTCGATACCATAGAGCTATTGACTTAGAGGATATTTGCATTGTCCCAAGTCAAAGTTTATTTTTTTAAAAGTTACAGTGTCAGGAAACTACAGAGGCAGTTCTAACCTGACCTATTGTAGCCCCACGACTCAGAACTGATTCCATGGCAGTATGGGTGCGTTTTAAGTATAATAACTATAAACTCAAAAAACTCCCTGCTGCCAAGTTTTTCCAACAGCATGTGCTCACTGCAAAATCCCTTGGTGGTGTACCTGGTTAAGCGCTGTATTGCTAGTTGCCAGTTTAGTACTTCAAGCCCATCAGCCATTCCACAAGAAAAAGGAGAAGCTGTTTGCTTCTATAAAGATTATCAGCCTCAGGACCTGTATGGAGCTGTTCTAGTCTGCCATACAGGTTTGGAGATGGTGTTTACTTAGTGTCACATTTTATAATTCTCACCACATCTTAAACTTTTTCGTAATGCTTTTGCTATATAAAGACAATGCTACAGCATGAGCATAACTTTTGTATGCATTGGGAAACAGCAAAAAAATTCTGTGAATCACTTTGTGGTGATATTAACTTTTTTACAGTGATCCAGCCCTGACCCTGCAGTGTCTCTTAGGTATGCCTGTATAACATAATTCATAATATATAGTTTATTCAATCAACTGGCATGCTTCTACAAATAGGTAGACTTGAATGTTTTACAATGTAAGGAATAACCTTATACATACATACATTTTCTTTACTTTCTTAGATATAATTTTTTCGGGGGGCATCACTGCTCTCTGGTGGAAGTGGGAGGCCCAGTCTTGCTTCTGTTGAGTTGCTGCTGGATTTGAACTGCCAAGCCAGTGGGCCACAGTCCTGCAATCAACCACTCCACCACCGGGGCTTCTTTTCTTTTTAAAAAAATCATCTTACTGGGGGCTCATACAACTCATCACAATCCATACATACATTGATTAGGTTGGGCACATTTGTATATTTATTGCCATCCTCCTCCTCAAAACATTTGTTTTCTACTAGAGGTCTTGCTATAAGCTCCTCATTTTTCCCCTCCCTTCCTGCCCTGCCCCCTCACAAACCATTGATAATTTATAAATTTTTATTATTTTGTCATGTCTTACATCCTTTTACCCACTTTTGGGGAGCAGGTTATATAGAGAACTTTGGGATTGACCCTGCCTTTCTACCCCACCTATTTTTATTGCCTGATCTATAAACTTTGAGACTAATATAAAGTATACTTGATATCTAGGAATTAGTGATGTGATCATGAGAGTTTCCACACACACACACACACCCATTAAGTTGTTCTCGTGGTGATCATGCTAAAGGTAGCATATGGTAATTTCCCTTTAATTAATTCATAAAATCAGAGAGAATACTACTCTATACTTGTTATGAATTAGCCATTGAGAGATTTCAGAATGGATGTTTTTCTCTTTAATTGCCTAATGGTATCTCTTTATGCAGTCCAAGATGAAATGCTCTATGAAAATGAGATTCCTGGGAAAAAAGTTTTCCTATCAAAAACCAAGATTGGTATGAAGAAACAAAGGACTTTCAGAGAGGGAAGACCCAGCAGTAAGTATAATAATTAGATTGCTTTTTTGTTATGCATCATTAAAGGATTTCTGACCCATAGTGGTCATTATAATAATTAGACATAGCATTAAACTATCTTAAACTAATCTGAAGACAATTTCCCTTCAGTTATGAACATGTATTTGAACATGTTTTATAGAATATTTGCACTTTGACTGAAAGTATGAATAACCATATGCAACTTTCAAAGTTGAAACTTCTGATTGAAGATGATTTCTAGCCATAGGTCAGAGGTTCAGCATTCACTCAGGCCTAATAATGGGCCAAACATTACTTCTCAAAGTGTCTGTCCTTTTTTGGGGGGGAGCATCACTGCCTCTGGTGATCATGGGTGCTACCCAGTGCCGCTCCTGAGAGCCGCCGCTGGATTTGAACCGCCAAACCCTTGGGTTGCAGTCCCACACTCAATCACTTATGCCACTGGGGCTCAGCCTGTGTCTGTTCTTTATAAGCAATTCTACAAGAGTACTGATTTGACCCTTTGGCAGTGCCCTTCTGCCATAGGTTTTCATTGGTGGACTGAGTGTTTGCTGAGACCCGTAACTGAAATGACTATCTGGGGCTCAGCTGAGTTCAAGATACCAAGGAAGGCTCCTGCAGAGTTTCTTGGAGAATGGGGAGGGCATCCTATTGGTTGAAGTCTGACTACCAAATAGTGTTCTTTTTAATAACTGCATATAAGGTGCCTCTGAATTTTAGCAAGACCCCAGGTAACTCTTATCTTGACTTGTGAATCTTTAAGGATCACCTGGGGAATCTTGCTGAACGGTCAATTCTGATTCAATATATTTGGAGTGGAAGGCAAATTCTCAGCAGGGAGTCAAAGCAGAACAAACCAGTTCCAAGCACTAGTACAAATATGTTTTTCAGTGGTAGCTGAGGTGACAGAGCTTCTCAGGGTCTCAGGTGTCTAATGTCTGTCGATCTCCTCCACTCTTTTCTCCTGTGGTGGAAGAGCAGGGGTTCTGTGGAATGCTGATGCGCTGCGGTTCACATCCTTTTAGACCCGCCCCTTCCCCCTCCTGCTCCTCCCCTTTCTTCCTTCTGCAAAGTGAGCACTTAAGAAATTATGAAGTGTGTCAGGGGTTCTGCAAGCATGATCCCAAATGAGTAGCTCTCCATCACAAAATAAAATCACCCCCACAGTTGTGAATGTGCTAGTCACACACTTCTGGAAAGTGCCTGCGCCAACTGGTTTCCAAAGACTCTCGATTCTTTTTCATCAAGGTGCCTGTTAGTCACTCTACAGGCATTGGGTGCTGCTTACCGCTAACAGTGCACTTTTGCACAATTCAGCCTACAAGATCTCTGGGGACATGGGTCGCGCGCGTTACTGGATGCAGGTAAGCTGTAAGTAAAGAATGCTTCCCTAGGTTTCATAGAGGCCCTTTCTTGAGGTTCTAATTTTACCCACTGAGTGGGCGTGGCTGAGGGTGGAAGGCTGGGCCCTCTGACAAAAAAAAAATTCCCCTAAGTCCCACTCAATGAAGCAAACAAACAAAACCCCACCAACATTGCCAATTCTGATGTATAGTCACCCTTTAGTGAGACAAAATCGAACTGCCCCTGTGGGTTTCCTGTCATCAAAGGGGTAGGTATCCTGGGTCGTTTCTACCATGGAGGTGCTGGTAGTTTTGAACTGCTGACCTTCAGGTTAGCAGTGCAACCTGTCACCACTACACTCCCAGAGCTCCTGTTCAGACATGTAACAGCCGTACCACACACAATAGAGCCTCCCTGCAGGAAATCCAAGGCTGTCATTCTTTTTGAAAACAGAGCCAAATACTTGGGGACTGGCTCGTGGGGCACAACTACCTACGTCTGGAGGTGCTTGAGGTCCAGAACAGTCGAAAGTGTAGCGCAGGACAAGTAGCCTACCACCTGTCACCTTGGGTGGACAAGACTACTTTTCTTGTGATCACCACCTATCCTTGTTGTCCTCTGGGCAGGAAAGAGTCCTTTATGGGGAAAAGCACCCTGACCTTAGTTACCATCCGACATTGTACAAACGACTTCTGGATCAGGGCTTGACCCCAGATAACCCTCAATTGCGCTCTCTGCACCGAAAACACAGAATGACCTACACACTCACATTCTTTATTACACCTACCTGGAGACAGATATTGAACAACAAAGGTATTACCAATGTAAAATCAGTAATTAAATACAAATGCAATATTGCCACAATATCTTGGAGATAGCAGATATTTTCAGTTAATACAAAGAAACAAGGCATAATGACCAATACAATTTGAACAATATAAAGAGCCAGAAGACCTGACTCAAGGATAAAGGCATAGGAACTACCTGAGAAGTGCATACGTACTCAAGTGTAAGCTGAATCTGAATATCAGCCAAGGCACCTAAGTTTACCACAAAAACTGTCCTTAAAAATTTTGGATCATACATGAGTATATATAGTAATTAAAAAGAATGATGTTCAAACTTGTGCAAGACAGGGATAAAAAGATTGACACGATCAAGGTCAACACAGAAATTAAACTTCAGAATGAATCAAGAAAGAACAAACTGACAATAGAGATGAAAAAATAAGGTTAAAGAAACCAGCAGCACCTCCTTTTCCTCAAAAGATAACGATAAGATGAAAGCAATACATTCTCACCCATCAATGATTGCACTAAATGCAAATGGATTAAATGCACCAGTCGAGGGACAGACAGTAGCAGAATAAGTAAGACAATGATCCCCATCAATAAACTACATAGAAGAGATTCAACTAGATGAAAAGGCAAAAACAGACTGAAAAGTCAACAGATGGGAATACAAATATCAAGCTGACGGCCATCAAAAACAAAAAGGATAGAAGTGGCATTATTAACTTTTGAAAAGACTTTCAGGCAAAATACAGCATCAGAGACAAAGTTTGGCACTATATTATGATTTAACAATGGAGCAAGAGGACCGAACCATAATAACTATGCACCTAAGGAAAAAGCCTCAAGACACAATAATGAAGCTCATAGAACTGGAGAGAAAATAGGCAACTCTACAACAACAACAGGAAACACGAACACACCACTTTAAATATAGGATAGAACAACTAAAAAGAAATGCAACAAAGGCAAAGAAGAACTAAGCAACACTATCAATCAACTTGACTTTATATAGACATAAACACTCTTCCCTAACAAAGCACAATATATATTCTTTTCCAATGTACATGGAGTATTCTCCAGAATAGACCATAAGTTAGAAATGGAACAATACTTAACAAATTTTAAAACATTTCAATATTATAAGATGTGTTAGTCCAGGTAGACTAGAGAAACTAATTTAAAGACATGCATATGGATATAAGGGAAAGGTTTATATACAAGAGGAGTAGGACATTGAGAAAGCATCCTAGTCCAGTCCATTCAAAGTCATAGGTCCGATATTAGCCCATTTGCCCGATACCAGTCTATAAAGTCTCCTTCCAAATCACAAAGTCACAGGCCAGTGGGTGCAGAGTCGCGGCGCTGGTGGGGGTCTCCCCATGGCTCCTCGTTTCCAGGACTCAGGGCCCATCAACAGCTTCCATTGGTGGTAGAAACAACTCAGCACTGGCAGGGGTCTCCATGTGACTTCTCCAGCTTCAGAGATCTGGTTCCATCAGGGTAAAGTCATGTGGCTTTTCTTCTAGCTCCTCCAGCTCCCGGGACACTGCCATCTTGTCATGTTTGCAGTTCGTCATCTTGGAAGCTGACTCCCAACAATTGGAGAGATGGCTTCTTATCTCCACCAGGGAAATACTGCGAGATTTCCCAGAAGTCTCAGGACAAAGCCATGCCCACCTAGAGGCCTCCTAGGTTACTCAATGGCTATCCCCAGATTAACAGGCAACACTCCACCCCTACATCTCAGTCATGAAATTGTCATCTTGAATACATGACTGCCACATAAGGCATATCCACAGATCACAGAGCTATCAAATTAGAAATCAACAGTAGGGAAAGCAAGGGCTGGGGCAATCTTTAAACATGTAGAAATTGAATAACACTTTGCCTCAAAAATACTCGGTTGTAGAATAACTGAAGATAAAATAATTTTTAGAATTAAATAAGAATGAAAATTCAACATACAAAAAACATTGGGGCACAGGTAAAGCAGTACTCAGAGGTGACTTTATAATAATAGATTATACCAAAAAAGAAGATACAACAAAAACCAACCCTTCAGCTCAGCATTTTGAAAATTAGTAAAAGAGCATCAAAAGTAAGTCTACAACCACAAGAAAAAAAAAGATTAAAACAGAAATGAAGCAAATATAGTAGAAAGAATTAACAAATTTAAAAGTTAGTTCTTTGACAGGATTAACAAAATGAGAAACTACTTCAGGCAAGCCTTCCAAAGGAAAATATAAAGATGTTAACAACAAGAATAAGAAATTAAATAGGTGAATTACAATAGCATCAAATGAAATAAAAGTATAATAATAAAATACTATGAAAAACTTTCCTCCAATAAATTTAAAAACCTAGAAGAATTGGACACTGAGAAACCCACTATTTATCTAAATTAACATGAACAGAAGTACAACGTCTGAGCAAATCCAAAACAAAGAAGAAATTGATCAAGTCATTAAAAAAAATCTCTCAATAAAAAATAGTCAGGATCCAGAGAGCTTCACTGTCAAGCTTTACGAACTCAGAGAAGAGGGTGACAATTCTACTCAAAATACTCAGAAACTTTTTCTTAAGGTGGAAAATTCCTAAATTCATTTTATGAAGTGAACATACTCTGAAACCAAGACCAAGCAGAGATCACGTGAAGAAAACCATAAAACATTATTCCTCATGAACATAATTGCAAAATTTTTCCATGAGACCTTAGCCAATATATTCCAAGAAAAAATATAAAATAATACATCATGATCAAGTGGAGTTGATGCTAAGTATTTAAGGGTGTTTAAATATTAGGCAACCAATATAATGTATCATGTAAATAAGAGAGAGGGAAAGAACCACAAGCTATCCTATCAATCAACGCAGAAAAGGCATTTAAAAACTATGACACCCATCTGGGACACAAATGCTCAACAAAATGTGAACAGAAGGAAAATTCCTTAGCTTAAGAAAGGGCATATTTACAAAAGCAATGGCCAACATCACTCTCAGTGGAGATAAACTGAGAGCATTCCCCTTGCGAACAGGAACCAGACAAGAGTGCTTATTCAATATTATGGTTGACATCTTAGAACTGAGGTAAAAAAGGGCATTTAAAAGCATCAACATTAGCCAAGAAGCAGCAAAATTCCCTTAGTAGATCATAAGATCCAATCCATAGGAAATATCAAAGACTCGACTAGCTAATTGTTGAGGTGTTATAGTTTTCTATAAATTTTAGAGATCAGTCACTTGTCCAATAAGTTGTCATCAAACAACATTTCCCAGTCTGTGGGGGTCTCTTTTTACACTGTTAATATATTTTTGTATGCCTAAGTGATTTTTAGGTCTGAGCTGTTTTGTCTTCTAATGTTTGTGTATTTTCCATTATATTTTGTAGTGCCTTAGGACCATGTATTAGAGTTTCCAATTTTGTCCCAATTTTTCAAGAGAAGACCTTTAGAGTTTTAGATTTTACATGTAGGTCTTTGATCACTTTTATTTGGCTTTTATATATGGTGTGAGATATGAGATATAGGTTTCATATTTCTGTCGAAGGATATCCAGCTTTATTAGCACTGTTTATTAAAGGACTGTATCTTCCCGCACTTAATGTTTCAATCCATCAAAGATCAGCTGTCTGTAGAAAGATTTACTTCTGAGTTCTCAGTCCCATGTGTTCCATTGGTCTGTGATTTTACCAGTAAGACTACTGCTGTTTTGGCGAGTGTATATCGAAAGTTTTGACATCAGGAAGTGAGAGGCTTCCTACATGTTTCTTCTTCTGTAGTAGTGATTGCTTATCTGTGGTCTCCTTCCTTTCCATGTAAACTTGGTGATTCTTTTTCCTCTCTCTCTCTCTTTTTCCTTAAGGAGGACCTTTTTATTTTGTACCAGACTCACTGTCATTGAGTCAATTTGGACTCACAGTGGCCCTGTAGAAGCAGTTGCTATAGTTTTGGGAAAACAATGGTGCTGGACCCATTAGTTGGGTAAGTTCCTGATGCTTTGCAGGACCTCATAAAGTAGCCTTAACTGTAGCACATTACCTCTGTCCTTAGGGGTGATGTTAAACCCCGATGCACATGGACAATAAAACCAAACCCACTGGCATTGAGTTGATTCCAATTCATCATGACCCTATCGAATGGGTCAGAACTGCCCTATACAGGTTCTAAGGCTGTAAAACTTTATAGAGATGGCCACCTCTTTCGTCTGTGGAGCAGGCATATTTGGACTTTGGGCTACTAAGTTTTATACTTGAAGCCACAATGAGTTTACACATGTGTGGCATATCTATATTAATAGCACATATTATAATGGGAGCCAGAAAACTGAAAGTGTGTTGGGTCTGAAGGTATAGCAGCATAATGGTTAAGTGGGGTGGCTTAACTGCAAGGTCAGCAGTTCAGAATCACCAGCCCTTCTAAGGGAGAAAGACACACCCGGCTTTCTACTTTCCCAAAGAGTCTGTCTTGGAAACTCACAGGGGTAGTTCTCTGTCCTATCAAGTTTCTACAAGTCAGAATCGACTTGTGAGCAATGAGTTTGGCTTGTTTTATTCTAAAGATAGCATCGTGGGTTACAAACTGGGATACCAACTTCAAGGTCAGCAGTTTGAAACCCCTAGCCACTACATAGGATAAAAATGAGGCTTTCTGCTCCCATAATGATTTTTTAACACATTGGCATACAGTTCACATATCATACAATTCAATAGTTCAATCACATCAAGAAGAGCTGTATAGCTATCAAAGTTATCAATTTTACTATGTTATTTTTGTTGTATTTCTTGTTATCAGTTCTCCATTTCCCCCTAACCTCTTCTGCCATACCCCAATGAATCATTAATCCAGTTACAGTTTCAATAGATGTACCTACGCTAGATTTCATATACAATAAAACATACAAAACAGCAGCAGCAACAGGAACATTAAGAAGAATAACAAAATAAAACCTCAATCGAAAAGAAAGCAGAAATATTAAAATACTGGGACAAATTTAAAATGAGTCAATGCGAGGCCAGACGATAATGTGTTAAGGTTTAACCTAGTTGCATGTGGAACAATCCACTTTCCTGTGCACGCTGAATGACAGCAAGATGATTCACATAGGGATCAAAAAGCCCAAAGGGGGCAGTTCTACACAGTTCTAGATGAATAATGTAAGCTGGAATCAAATCCATGGCAGAATTTGGTTTTGGAAAGTTATCCAATGAGAATCTGCCTTTATAAATGTTCTCATGCTGACTTTCAACTGCAAATAAAAGCATAGTCTTTTAAAATGTGATTTTGGTGTCAGGTGAATGGGCACCATAGCTACATGTGTGCTGGTTTCTAAAAGGTTCAAGAAGTTCAATTCTCTGATCTCTTTTGTCAACTCTGACCTTGTCATAGAAACTCAGGTTTCCACTGGAAACAGGACATTTTTACTTAACCTCTAGTCTTTATTTTTTGCCCCCACAAAAGTTGCAAGACTGATTAATGTATACATTCTCTGGAATGTGCAGTGAACAGTGCTTAGTAAGGCCACCTGCCAACCCCTTATGACCTGGCCCCTGATGTCATGACTTTTGTGTTTTCATCAATCTCTGTGACTCTGTGACCTCATTATACAGTGACCAGACCCAGACACATTTTCAAAAGACCTATGCCTGGTTCATGAGAGAGAAAGAGAAAGAGAGAGAGCGAGAAAGCGAGAGAGAGAGGGAGAGAGAAGAGGAAAGGAGAGGAGAGGAGAGGAGAGAAGAGAAGAGAAGAGAAGAGAAGAGAAGAGAGAGAGAGAGAGAGAGAGAGAGAGAGAGAGAGAGAGAGAGAGCCCAAGTTACCATTTTAGGGTTGTTCTCCAGGTTAGTCAGTTCTTACAATCTTGGCAACGCCTGTTTTTCCATGAGGACTTCAGAGTGTTTATCATCTTAGCACTTCCTTTTTTTTATACTAATTTGTTTAGCTTTAGTTCCCCTCCTTTTATTGGGCAAACCTTTTCTTGATATTTTATAGCAGTGTCCTCATACAATATTTGTCCTCTGTGACTGTAGAATTGTACTCAGCTCACCCATGTTATGAGGTGGTTAGCACATCCATCATCCCTTTTCACCTCACTGTAGCATTCCCCTACATGTGTGGAGTCTGCTTATTCATGCACCTAGGTAGGCACTTCAGCCATCTCTACCTTTTTCACGGTTCTGAATAGTGCTGAACATGGTTCCGTGTTTGTGTCATGGCTTCATATTTGTAGAATATATATTTAGCAGTGCAATTTCTGGGTTATAGAGAGTGTGGGGTTTTTTTTGCAACTTTTTAAGAAAGTGCCATACTGATTGCAGAGCAGGTGCACCATTTTGCACCCTGCAGCATATGAGGGTTCCAGTCTCTGCACCCCTTCCCCAGGATTTACTGTTTTTCATTAAAAAACAAAAAACAAAACTTTGCTGTGAATGCTGATCTGAGATATCTCATTGTTGTTTTGATTTGTGTTTCTTGATTGACTAATAATTGCAAACATTTCTTCATGTGTTTTTTTGGCCATTCCAATGTCGTCTTTTGCAAAGTGCACATGGCTTCTGTCCACTTCTTAGTTTGAATCCTTGTCTCATTGTTGTTGAGGAGTTGAAGTTTTCCATAAAATTTAGAGATAAGTTCATTTTCCACTTTGTTATTAATATTTTTCCCCAGTCCACAGAACTGTCTTTCAATCAAGTCTTTTGGGACTCATAAATGTTTAACCTTTAGGAGATTTCTCCTTTCCTGTTAATCAAAAAGTAGCAAGTTATATATAATTTTTTTCTTTTCAGTTATTCAGTTATCAACATTATCTCCTACAAATTCTTCAGTGAAAGTTTATGGAGGTCTCCTGAATTTCTCTTCAACTGTAACACATATAAACCAGTTTATCCTATGCCATATTTTATATTATATAGCATAATTTACTGAATGAAATCTGCTATGTTTGAACACTGTGTGACGCTGAATATTTTGCAATTAAAATGATGCTAAAATGATGCTATAGTGAATAATCTTATGTATGTGTATTTTTGTTTGATTTATGAATACATATTATACTTAGAGAATGTAAAGATTTAAAAAAGTATGGTAGAGGCCTTGAATATTTATGAAAATAAAGTTGGCACAAATATATCAAATGATATTAACAAATTTTCAAGTTTTCTTGACATGTAATTCACATACCATAGAATTCTGTAGGTCAAACATATTGTTATTTCTTGAATTCATTTTTACTAGTGTACCTACCACTTTGTATCACATCTTTCAGAGAGTAATTTTCTAATAATTTTACAAAATGAGAAAATTTTTTATTACAGATTTAGTTTCTATACACTTGATATAGTTTGAAATCGATACTTAGAATAGATCTGTTTTTCTATTTAGTGGACAAAACATAACTCTTTCTGCACTTCTTGATGAATCACCAGGTGAAGATTTTATGCTTGAGGACCAAGATTCAAGAATAGACACCCACATGAATATAGACCAGCTTCTACAGAACATTACTTTCACAGAGGAAAACCTCTGTAAGTATAATAATTATAGACAGCTAAAACATATTTTAAATTCAGACCCTTGGGAGATCTCCTTTTATTCTCAATTGTGTGAACATGTATTTTATAGAAATTTTAAACTCTGACCTAAAGTGTGAACATCCTTCAATAACTAGTGAGTAATAGCAAATATGTACTAGTACTATTTGGTTGGAAGGACAGGCCATAGCGCTATTGCTTGGCCATGAGCTTTGCGCTCAGCATCCCCCAAGGTTTCAGTGCCATTTCTCCGTCTCTCCAAACTACTCGCAGCATCTATTTCAGTAAAAAATGCTGTGCAATGAAACTGAATAACTCCAATGAATGGTGAGTCTTCAAGTACCCTTAACCGTGCGAACAAGTTAGATGGAAATACTGCACACAGCAACCACCTCACTTGGCTTCCTTAAGACCAGAAATGAAGACACCTTTCTTGTTCTTCTGTTGGCAATTGATACTGATATTGGAGGAGACACCAGTGCCGAAGATGCAGGTAGTCAGATAATTTTATGTTTGTTTGTTTTTTCAACGAATCCCAGAAGAATGGCCCTCATTGTAGAGCGGTCTAAAATATGAAGGCAAACTGAGTTTCACCTGGTCACAACCTTTATATTGATAATACTTTCAATGGCAGGGCCTATAGGAAGGAAGTATGTAGGGGGTTTTGAGGGAACCTGCTTTTATTCCGGCTTAGAAAAGGGTCCTATTGGTGGAGGTGCGCACCAATCCCAAATCAGACAGCATCACTCGTTTCTCCCTCCTCCCACTGCCAGGGATGAGGAAATTACAGCTAAATGTACGCCAGTATCCGAAAGGCTCAGCAAGTAAAATTATCCTGAAGGTCCTCAGTGAGCTTTACTCTTGCCTATTCCACAATTGCTTTGCTTGGATCTTTTTCACCTCTTTATTATCATTGCTTTAATTGTATTTTTTCTGCAGGATGGAAAAGTCATGTTTCATTAGCTATTAAAATTCTTCTAAGGAATGCTTCAGGAGCTTCATCATCCCACTTGTTTAAATTTCTTCTTTTTTAAAAATCGAAAGCTCTAGACATGTCTACAGTTGATCTGGATGCAACCGTTTTGACATTCATCAAATGGAAAGCTTGCTCAACTTTAATATTTCAGTCAAAAAGCCAAACTATTTGAGGTGTCTACGGTATTGGTTATTATTTCTGCAGTTAATCGTTAGCCCTCTTCAGTTGGGTCATGGACAAGATTAATTTTTCCCTAGCAAATTGATGTGGATAGTTTGTTCCTGCGGGCTTCATCTTCCACACTGCCTTGTGTCTTCTTAAAAAGAAACATCCACTTCTAAACTGCTGACTTTGGAGACAGTCCCCTCAAACTCTCTGTAAAGCATCCTCCATCCCAACATTTGTTTACTTAGGCCTCATCAAAATTTGATTTTGCTCTTGCTTCAGTTTTAGTGGAATAAATGTTGCTCTGGTAAGGATTCTTTTTACTTTTAAATTAATTAAAAATATTCATCTATTTAAACTATTTATTGTGAATTATGTAAAAGTTCACATAGCAGACCCTCAATGTGACATCCAACAGGGCCTAACATTTAGCTTTCACCCATTCATTGCAATCCCCTCCATGTACTAGCCTGATCTCACTTTCTCCATCTATTTCCTAGACCTTTGTACTTTGTCCTTGGACAAATGCTGCCCTCCAGATCTTAAATGGCCCACTGTTCATCAGTTTATTTCTGGACCTGAAGCGTGACGCAGGGTCATAATGTTCGTGGTTTCGCTTTTTAAAATACGGATTTCTTACCATCCCAATATACACATGTGCAAAACATATGAACAGGCAATAAATATTGCAAAGCGTCAACAGCTGGACAAAAGTATTCAATATCAGCAGTGTTAAAACTAAAGGACAAATAGCAAGGTAGTCTTATATACATTTGTTGGATTTTGTTTCTCTTTTTAAAAATATAGCTTTCACTCCTAATTTAGAAAATACCACAAAGTAAATAAATACACAAGCTAAAGAAACTGTAAATTCTTATCTATTACCTGCATGTCACAATTTCACTTGAATAATTTCACATGTAGAAAGTTGGAGAATGTACCAAGATTTACACGGTTTGATTTAGCGCTGTTTATGGCAATGGATAATAAATCTAGTTTTTTAGAGAGCAATTTCCCGAACCTCTGCCTTGCTGTTAGCTGTTGATCGGGATTATTGGTAAAAACATCCTCTGGGACGCGTCTGAGGTAATAACCTCTCCCCCTGAGTGACCCCGGGAGAGCTGATCTCGGGTGGGAGGTCGGATTTCCAGCTTCCCTTCCTTCATCCTTCCCGGCGGGCGCAGAGACGTCGTCCCGGCGGCCTTTAACTAACCTTCCGGCTCTCTCTCGTTTCCGAACCTGCGTTCCTCCCTCTCTAGGAGACGCAGCGCTTTCTTGTAATTTTTCCTTCAACGCGTCCCTCTCCGAGACTAGCGTGGTGACGTCGGCTGACGCAACGCCCTACGGGCCCGGGGGCGGAGTCACCGTCCCGGCCGCGTCAGGGCGCCCCTAGCGGCGAAGGAGTAAGTGGTGGCCAACGCAACATGGCCGCCACCAGCGCCCCTTCCCTGAGATTCTGTTCCAATGGAGGTGTTCTCCTTAATAGCTCCTCCAACCAAGCCTATTCGACGTGGGAGAATAAGTTAGAACAAGCTGATGTGGGTGCACTTTCTGGCCACCTGAAACCCCATGTGGTTTTAAATACTTCACATTTCTCAGGGACTATTTGAAGAGCCCATCTACAAGAGGTCACTGTGAGTTGAAGCTAATTTGCATCGGGCAACTTCAGGCCTCCATCATGATCTAGTCATTCAGTGTGAGCATTTTTGCGTTCTTCATTGGGGAGAAGGGGCGTGGGGGGAGGGGAGACCTGCATGCGCAAGGCTGAAGTCCGATTTTCATTACGAAGCGCTTCAAGATTTTACCGCTTTCAGTCTTGGACACACTGCAGTATCAGTGCGCTGACAAGGAAAAGATCTAGTGAGAGAAGGTATTTTCCTCTTGTCATTTTGCTTTGCGACCCCACCCTTCCTCTGCCTTCTTTAAAATAGCCAACTTTATTGGCTTTCTGGTGAAACTTTCCCACTTTTAGCTTTGGAAAGTAGCTATTTTCCTCAATCTCTGTATTATTTTATTCATTCCTTTTTCTTATTATTACAAAGGATAGCATTCTACAAATCTTCTCTTTCAGGAGTTACTTAATATTAATATTTTAATATTAATACTTAGTATTTTCTCCTGGAATTATCACCATGTCAGTTTATAGAGATAAATATTATTCATAAGATAGCTATTTATACCACAATGTGTACATTAGTTTAATATGATCATAATTTAGCTTGTCTCTTAGTTTAAATATATATTACATCAATATCATTTATGTTGTTTACTTTTCCGTTTGTTTTGGTGTGGTAGTTTTTGTGTTGCTGTCATGCTGGAAGCTATGTCACTGGTATTTCTAATGCCATCAGGATTACCCAAAGTGAATAGATTTCAGCAAAACTCCCAGACTGAGAACAGACTATGAAAAAAAAAATAACAGCCTTTCCACATCTCAGAAATTAGCTACTGAAAACCTTATGAACAGAATCAAAACATTGTCAGATGTTGAAAACCTTGTGAGAAGAAGTAGACCATTGTCAGATAAGGCCAGAAGACTAGGTCCTTAGGCTGAAAGATACTTACAGTACTTTTAAAAAATATGACTGAAAAACAGGAAGGAGACAGACTAGTCAGAGTGCAGCCAGGCAGTGATGATGCATACAAGTTTCCTCTAGTTCCTGAGGTCTCCCTTCCCCCCAGCCATCATGATCCCACCTCTACCTTGCACATCCGGATAGACTGGAGAAGGTACACTAGTGGAGAGGGGGGCTGGAGATATGGGGAAATCAGGATGGATGAGCCCCCTTGGGCTAGTGATTAGAATGGAACTACTGGATGGGTGGAGAGAACATGGGATAGAGACGGAACCAGCCGCAAGGATCTACATATGACCTATCTGGAGGACGAGCATGAGGGAGTGGGCTGAGGAAGGTGTCGGGCAGGGTAACAGATGACAGAATAATAATTATTTATAAAGTATTGAGGGTGGATGGGAGAGAAAGAGCAGGGGAACAGGGGATGAGTTGGAGGAATCGACACCAGGGGCTGGGGGAAAGGGCGGCTGTTTGGAGAATGACAACAGCAGCAGATGTGCGAGGATTCTTGTCACAGTATGTTTATTTATATATTGGCAAAATGATGTAAGAGCCCCCATTAAAATGATTTTTAATTAAACACACACACAAATGACTGAAGAAGAGCTGCCTTTTCAAATGAGAATCAAGCATAATGATGTGGATGGAGGAAGGCCTATGGGAGTAAGGTCTCTGGGACCTTCATTAGTTGTTGAGGCACTATTCAAACTGAGAATAGCTGTAAACATTAATTCATAATTGGAAATTGGAAACATGAATCTAAGAGTATTGGAAGACGTCCAACATGAAATGGTCATTCTAGGAAGGAGTGAACTGAAATGTACCGGTAGTGGATATTTTGAATCAGGAAGCGTTATGGTTTACTGTGCTGGGAAAAGGATACAATTAAGAGATGTAGCACTATACTCATCATCAAAAGGGACATTTCAAGATAGATCTAAATGTATAGCGCTTTCTGTAATAGGAATATCTCTAAACCCATTCAAGAAAAAATTGATACATCTATTATTCCAACCATAAAAGCTAGTAATGAAAAGTTTGAAGAATTCTACCAGTATTTTCATTCAGAAATAGAACAACTTGCAATTAAGATACATGAATAATTATTGATTATTGGACTATAAACATTAAAAACAAATTGAAAGGCACAGTAGTTGGGAAATCCTGATAGATATTACACTGGGGATAACATGATAGAATCTTTCAGGACCAAAGATGCCTTCATTGCAAATATCTTTCTTCAACAACACAAAAGACAACTACCTAAAGGCATGGACTTCTACAGATAGAATACAAAGACATAAAATTGACAACATCTATGAAAAGAGCCACAGAGAAGCACAATATAAGTAACTAAAACCAGGTCAGCGACTGACTGTGGAACAGACCCATCAATTATCAATATGTAAATTCAGGTTGAAGCTGAGTAAAATTAAAACAGGTTAATGGAGGGAAAATACACCTTGAGTCTATTCCACCCGTATTTTGAGAACATCTCAAGAATAGTTTTGATGCATTAAACACTAATGACAGTACACTTGATGAGCTGAGATGCCATTAAGAAAATTATACATGAAAAAAGCAAAAGGTCATTAAAGATACAAGAAATAAAAGACTACCATGAATGTCAGGAGATAATCTAAAATTTTCTCATTGGCATTAAGTAGTAAATCAAATGGAAGAAATGATGAAGTCAGTTAGCTGAGCAGAAAGTTTCAAAGGACAGCTGGAGAAAACAGCAAAATATTATGAAGAAATTTGAAAAGACCTAGAACTAGAAAATCAAAATGGAAAGAATAGGCTCAACATACCTGAAACTGAAAAAAACTCAAGAAAAATTCAAGTCTTGTGTAGCAATACTGAAAGATTCTATTGGCAAAAAAATTGACCAATGCCAGAAGCAACAAAATAAGATGGAAATAATGTTGAGAGTCCCTATAGCAAAAAGAACTAGTCAACATTTTCATTCAAGAAATAGCATATGAGCAAGAGCCAATGGTACCCAAGGAAGGAAGCCAAGCTACACGGAAAGCACTAGCCAAAAACATGACTCTAAGAGTTGATGAAATATTAGTTCACATGCTTCACCAAGATGACAGGACACTGGCAGGACTCACTCTTCTGTGCCAGGCAATCTGGAATACAGTTTGTGGGTCATCTGACTGGAAGAGATCCATAAACTATGAATATCCTTGAGAAGAATGAGCGTCTTAAAACATTGCACTTTGCCCTTCCAGACTCTGTACATGGATCAAGAGGCAGCTGTGCATACAGTAAAAGGACACACAGCATGGTTTAAATTCAAGAAA
This sequence comes from Nesogale talazaci, assembly GCA_004026705.1. Classification (NCBI taxonomy): domain Eukaryota; kingdom Metazoa; phylum Chordata; class Mammalia; order Afrosoricida; family Tenrecidae; genus Nesogale; species Nesogale talazaci. The sequence goes on along the minus strand of PVJH01000323.1, from coordinate 94,764 downwards.
GGTGCAGGTCAGGGTTGCATCCTGCCACCATACTTGTTCAGTCTGTATGATGAGCACATAATCAGAGAAGCTGGATGATATGAAGAAGAACTCACCCTCAGGAATGGAGGAAAGCTTGCCTGCAATATGCCTTGCCATAGCCTTGCTTACTAAAAGTGAGGAGTACTGGAAGCACTTGCTGAAGAAGACCAAAGATTGAGTATGGATTACAGCTCGGTGTAACGAAAACCCAAATGCTCACAACAGGACCGGTAGGTAACATCTCATAAAAGGAGAAAAGATTGAAGTTGTCATTTTATTTCCTCTTTCTTGGATCCTTAATCAATGCTCATGGAAACAGCGGTAAAGAATAAAAGTTACAATGCATTGGATATCTTTGCTACACAAGATCTTGTACAGTACAAAAATCAAGGGTGATATTTTGAGGTCTAATCTGTGCTTGACTGAAGCCATGGTGTTCTCAATTGCTCCACAGCCTTCAGAAAGTTGGATATTGAGTAGGGAATAATATATGCTTCTGAACTATGGTATAGGGCATGAAAGTACCATGTTGAAAGTACCATGAACTGCCAAAAGCAAAGTACATATATCCTTGAAGAAGTTTGCACAGAATGCCCTTTAGAGGCAAGAACGCTGAATCATCACTTCACAGACTTTAGGCATGTTGGGAAAGACCAGTCATGGAAGGAGGGCTCTACACTTGGTAAAGGGTTGTGGGAGGAAAAAGAAGACCTTCGGCAAGATGGATCGGCACAGGGGTGGCGGTGATGCGTTCAAACATGAGACACATTGTGAAGATGACTCAGGACTGGATTTTGCTTCCATCTGTTGTATATAGGGTCACTATAAGTTGGAATGGACTAGAATTTCCACAACAATAACAATAACACTTTAGTTATTCAAGTTCTCTATGCTTACATATTAATTTGACTTCCAATATTTTGCATTTATGAAGAATTTAATGAATTCTGCAAATTCATTATCATTATAGAGTATGTATGTACATGAATCTAAACTATAATTGACTTATGAAAAATGAAGGCATGATATCTAGGAACAGACATGAAATAAGAGCCCTAGAAAACAATACATTCACAGTCTTCTCAGTTGTCACATTGGATATCTAAAACCAAACCAAGTTAACTGCCATAAAGTGCAACTCCGAGCAATCCTATGGAAGAGGGTAGAAGTGTCCCTGGTGGTTTGGGGACTGCATTTCTGTACAGTAGTAGAACGCCTCACCTTTCTTCTACGGAGCAGGTAGTGGTTTTGAACTGCTGAGCTTGTGGAGCAATGCAATACATAACCACAACACTGTGAAGGCTTCTCACTGTGATTGCTAACAACCTTGAAAGTGAGAGAAAATGCTGCCATATATATGTTATATCTCTGAAATCTGGAGCATTTACAGAGGATCTTATGGTTTACTTAGTAGTCTTTTTGTATACCTTTATATAGCTGATGCAGATGAACGAAAAACACAAAGGTTCCTTGAGGGTCAAGAATCAGAATCAAAAACTGAAATGCAAGAAAAGATGAGATCTCCTAGAGGGGAAAAGCAACACAGTAAGTAGTAAAATTTTTGCTAGTTTCAGATTAAGTTAAACTCATCAACAATTACTTTTAAAATCAGGATATGAATTAAAAGTGTATATTTTATATAAATTTTACACTTTGCCCCCAAATGAGAACATCTTAAGGTGACTAGTTAAAGTGAAAAATGTACTGATAACTTTCCATTTCAATGTGTGATTGTGGCAGTCACTGATCTGTGTCAATTTCAGCACTGGGAGTATAGGGGTGGAGTCTAGCCTGTCAATCTGGAGATAGCCAATGAGGTCTCTGTGTGGGCATGGCTTTTTCCTGAAAATTCTGGGAAGTCTCGCAGTATTTCCCAATTGGAGGTGCGAGATCATCGACTCAGTTCCTTGGAAACAAACTACTTACAAGATGAGATGACAGCATGCTGATAGATCCTGAGTCCTAGGAACTGGAGGAGTCAGAGGAGAAGCCGTACAGGTTTACCAGACTTCCTAAGCCGGAAAGCTACAGAATCCAGTGCTGAGATGCTTCCACTACCAGTGGATACTGCTGATGGACCCTGAGCCCTGGAAACGAGGAGCCATGGGGAGACCCCTGCCAGGCCAGGATGCTTCTACCACCACTGGCATCCACTGGCCTGTGATTGTCATGGTGTCATTTCATGTGCTTCATGAGTCAGAAGGAGACTTTATAGATTGGTATCAAACATATGGGCTAATACTAGATTTACGACCTTGGACTGGAGTGGGTTGGGATGCTATTCCTCTGGGATATAACCTTTCCTTTATATCCATATGCATGTTTATGAATTTGTTTCTCTAGTCTACCTGGACTAATACAGTGGTGGTAGCAATATTTATGGTCATGAGTCATGTACTCAGTATTCACAAAGGGCAAAAAAAATTAGAGTTTTAAAACTCTTTAAGATTTTCTGGAATTAATCAGTAATATGATGGCATTGCATATTTGTGACAATTAAGAAAACCATATACTTATATATTTGTAATGATCTGGGTTCAACAATAACAACACCAGTTCACAATTAATAGCTAGGAAAGGCAAGTGTTAACAAAAGTGAACAAGAGATGGTGAGTTTATTGACCCCTGCCTAAGGTTCAAAGTGGAAAAATATAATTCAAGTACCAAGTACAAAGGGAAAACACAGAAAAAGAATAAAAAGAAAATCTAGAATATGGAACATGAACAAAATGAGAATATCAATGAAGGATGTATGTTTCTTTGTTTAAAATCATTTTATTGGGGGCTCTTACAGTTCTTCTCATAATTCACCCATCCAATTATTGTGTCAAGTACATTTGGACATACGTTGCCAGCATCATTTTGAAAACATTTTTTTTGACTTGAGCCCATGGTATCAGTTCATGAAAATTTACCCCTCACCCATCCACCTTCATGAACTTTTCATAATTTAGATTTTCCACCAACTACTGTCTCCCTTCATCACTTTTCTGTTCTGTTATTGTGTGCTATCTGGTTGGTTCTGTCTTTTAGGAACACTATTGGAAAGAATGGAACTGCTTCCCAGGGTCTTCAAGGCCGGAACCTCTGCAAAGTCAGTGAAAAAAGGAGATCTTTGATAAGACATATTGGCAGAGGGGATGCAACGAAGGCTCAGAATGAACTATTATGAGGACAGCACTGGGTCGGACAGTGATGTGCTCTGTGACGCGTGGGTCACTAGAGTCGGAAATGACTCAACAACACATAAGAGCAACAGCAAGGGAAACGGAGTTAACAAGTGAATGAATCATACAAGTAAGGAAAAGGAAACTTAGACTAAGTGGAAAAAGGGAGAGAAGAAAATGAAGAGACTAATCCAGAAGAAACAAAAACAAAAGACCTACTTGAAAGAAAGAAAAAGATAATGGAGAAAAGAAAGGTAGAGAGAAGTAAAGAGAAAAGAACGAAAAGGAAGCCACCAAAGAATAAGAGCATGAATGAAAGGTGAAGAAAATATCAAAGGGAGAAGTATGAGAGGCAGAGCCTGTGGTATAAGTTAGAACCATTTAATGACAATGAGGTCCCTGGATGGTGAGAAGGGGCAGGAGCTGGATGCCTTCTTCTAGATAGAATCCCTGCTGACCTTAGTGCTCACAGTGGTTACAGACACTGGGATATTCTTTTGACAGCTCAGATTGTGACTGAGGTCAGGATGCTTATGTCAAAAATAAATCTTTCCAGTCTAGAGGGCCAAGTGGGGAAGGTTTACTGGTTGTGGAAGCAGTTCTTTTCTGCTCAGGAGTGTTTGTAAATCCAGCCCGGGTATTTTGATGTTCTGAAGAGGTGAAATTCATGTGACCTCAGATGTGAGGGTGGTGATCACAGATCCTGATACACGATGGTATGGTTCTGCATGGGAGGAGTAGGGAAAGGGGTGTGACTGGTTGCTATATGGGTGAGGATGTGGGATGGTCGTGATTTTTGGCAGGGAGAGGGTGTGAGGACCAAGGGAGACTTCCACTTTTCTCATTACCAGCCATCAGCTTGACCAGCTGCTGCCTGGTAGAATGTTAGTTACATGAGTTCAAGATAGATATAATCCATCAAGTTAGCCAACAATTCATCTTTTTTTCCCTCTCTGCTTTTGTTCAGCAGCATCTTATTTAGAATTCAGTTCTTGGTATTCAGACCACTTCTCTATCCTGCACAGGTTTGACTGAGGAAGGGACTTTCTATTGCTCATATGTAATTTCAGGTAAAATCAGAAGACAACTGAAGAAAGTCCATAACACTGACCGTACTCCATGTAAATTTTGAGAACATCTCAAAAACATTGTTTGTATTGGGCACTAAGAAAAATAGACCTGAGCAGGGACAGAAGGGAAAAGATGGGAAACTGATATCAAGGGCTCAAGTGGAAAAGCGGATATTTGGAGAATGATAATGGCAGCAGACACGTGAAGGTGCTTGGCACAGTATATACATTTATAGATTGTGAAAAATGATGTACGAGCCCCCAATACAATGATTTTAATAAACTTTAAAAATCCCCCCCCCCCAAAAAAAGATAGACCTGATGAGCTGCAGGAGAACATCCAGAACATCATTTAGCTAGAAAGCAAAAGGTCTTTTAAAAAGAAAGGGAGGAAAAAAATTGATGAAAGTGTATGTCAGAATAGACTCTGAAACTGAAAGAAGAGAAAAACATTCAAGCCATTGGTGCAAATATGGGAAAACTCTATAGCCAAAATGTTAAATAATGCAGGAGGCATCAAAAGAAGATGGAGAGAATGCTCAGAGTCACTGTGCCAAAAGAAGTAGTCGATACGCAGTCATTGCAGAGGTAGCCTATGAACAAGTACCAGTGGTTCCCAAGAAAGAAGTTGAAGCTTCACTGAAAGCATTAACCAAAAGCAATACTTGAGGAATTGATGGAATATGAGCTCACATATTTCACTAAGATGGCGAAACACTGGCAGGACTCACTCTTCTGTGTCAGGCAAGAGTACAGTTTCTTGGTCATCTAACTAGAAGAGATCCGTAAGGATCCCCTTTTTAAGGAAAGACAGATGATCCAAAAGAGTGCTCAAACTGTACCACAATATCATTAATATCCCAACAGTTTCATAAAGAAACTTTTTTGATGAAGATTATCCTGCAACAGTTGCAGCAGTGTATTGATTGTGAGCTGGAAGAGGTTCGGGCCAGATTCAGAAGATACCATGGAATAAGGAACATCATTGTTGACGTTGGATGGAGAATCCCAGAGAGATTTGTACTTGTGGTTTACGGATATACTAAGGCATTTGATATGTGGATTCTGACAAACTATGAATAGTCGAGAAGAAGGACAATCTCAGAACATTCCATTGTACCCTTTCAAGCCCTCTACAGGAATCAAGAGGCAGCTGTGTGAACAGTGAAAAGACACACTGCATGGTTGAAATTTAAGAATGGTCCCTGTCAGGCACCTGTCACCGTCCTTGTTCAGTCTGTACGGTGAGCAAGTAATCCGAGAAGCTGGATTATATGAAGAAGAACGCACCCTCAGGGATGGAGGAAAGCTTGCTTTTGATATGCAGATGACACTGCCTTGCTTGCTGAATGTGAGGAGGACTTCATGCACTTGCTAAAGAAGATCAAAGATTGTAGTCTTCTGAATGGATTAATACTCAATATAATGAAAACTAAAATCTTCACAACAGGACCAGTAGGTAACACCCTATCAACAGAGAAAAGAAAGAAGTTGTCATAAATTTCATCTTTCTTGGATCCACAATCAATGCCACTGGAGCAGTAGTAAAGAACTCAAAAGCCAAACTGCATTGCTGCACAACACCTCTTTAGACTATTGAAAAGCAAGGGTGTTCTTTTGAGGACTAAGCTGTGTCTGACTGCAGCCATAGTATATTCAGTTGCCTCATCTGCTTGTGAAAGTTGGACGTTTAATAGGGAAGAAGAATCGCATTAGAATTATGTGACAGAGGACTGAAATTACTATGAACTACCAAAAGCACAAGCAAATCTCTCTTGGAAGAAGTTCAATCAGAATACTCTTTAGAGGCAAGGATGATGAGACCTCATTCCATGTACCTTGAACATGTTTGGAGAGATAACTAAGGAGAAAAGGGCACCCTGCTTGGTAAAGGATTGTGGTGGAAGCAAGAAGACCTTTGACAACATGGATTGACACAGTGTCTGCACCGAGTGGTTAAAACGTGAGGCAAATTATGAGGATGGCTCAGGACTGGGTTTTCCTTCTTTGTGTTATACGTAGGGTCTAGAATGGACTAGAAGAATCTCAACAATAACAACATTTTAGTGGTTCAACCAGTTTCCTGTGCTTGGATGTTATCCTGAAGTCCGGTATTTTGCATCTATGAGTAAATTAGTGATCTTTTCCTGCAGATTCCTAATCATTGTGGAATCCCTGTGAATATATTAATTTAATAATATCTTAGGAAAATTGAAGATATATATGATGCCTAGGAACAGTTATGATATAACGAGACAGTTACAAAATAATATATTTAAAGTCTTCTTTATTTTCACATGAAACATCTAAAAGCAAGCTAAATTCATTACCATTGAGTCAATTCCAACTCATATTGACCCTATGGGACAGAGTAGATCTGTCCTGATGGGTTTCTGAGGTGTAATCCCTTACAATTATGGAAGGTCTTATGCATCATCTATGGTGCAGGTAGTGCTTTTGAAGTGCTGAAATGGAAGTTAGTGACCCACTGTCTAACCAGGACACCATTAGTGCCTCCCATTGTAATTTTATAAACTAATAAAATGAGAGATAATGCTGCTGTGTACATGTTGTAAAATGGAAATCTGGAGAGTTTACAAAGAAACTAATTTTTTATGTCATTGTCTTCTTTTACCTTTTTATATAGCTCACGAAGATGATCGAGAAACAAAAATGTTGCCCGAGAGTCAAGATTCAGGATCAGAAATCCAAATGCAAGAAAAGATGAGATCTCCCAGAGAGGAAAAGCAACATAGTAAGTAGTATAGTTTTTGCTAGTTTCAAATAAGTTAAACTCATCAGAAAATACTGTTTTAAACTCAAGAATATGAATTTAGATAAGCATTTTACAGTGATTTTACTCTTTGCTCTAAAATGTGAACACCTTTAGGCAAGTAGGGAAAATTAGCAAATGTATTGATAACTGTCCATTTTAATAGGTGGTGGGAAAAATACTAAATGGCCATGTGTCATAGACAAAGTATTCACAAAGGGCAAGAACACCTTCAGAGTTTTTAAACCTCCCTAAGATTGTCTTGAATTAATCAGTAATGTGAATGCATTGTATATTTGTGATAATTGAGAAAACTAACCACTTTTAAACTTGTAATGATTTGGGTTCAACAACAACAACAACAACAACCACAAACAATAGCAAGTGGGGCTGAGCCTGGTGGTGTATGTAAGTGGTTGAGTGCGGGACTGTGGCCCGCGGGCTTGGCGGTTCAAATCCAGCGGCGGCTCTCGGAAGCAGTGCTGGGTAGTTCCCATGACCACCAGAGGGCAGTGATGCCCCCCAAAAAACAATAGCAAGAAAAGGCAAGTGTTCATTAATGTGAATAGAGAAATTGAGTTTATAGAAGTCTGCTTTAGGTACAGAGTGGAAAAACAGAATTTAAATGTCAAGTACAAAGGGAAAGCACAGAAAAGGAATAAAAATGAAACCTACAGTACAGAACATGAACAAAATGAGAATATAAATAGAGGTATGTCTTTATTTATTAAAAATTATTTTATTGTGGACTCTTGAGGCTCTTATCATAAATCATCCATCCATCAATCCATCCATTGTGTCAAGCACATTGGATATATGTTGCCATTGTCATTTTGAAAACATTTTCTTTTGACTTGAGCCTGTGACATCAGCTCATAAAATTCTCCCCCTTGCGCCTTCCCCCTCACAAACCCTTGATAATTAGAATTTTCCCCCATGTCTTCACCAACTACTGTCACCCTTCACCCACTTTTCTGTTTTGTTATTTTGTGTTGCCAAATTGGTTCTTACACTTAGGGACATTACTAGAAAGTATGATTGACAGGTGAAGAGAAACATCAAAGAAAGGAAAACAGAGGACAATGTCTATGGCCTAGAGAGACAAAGAGATCTCTGGGTGGTGAGGGGAGGCTGGGACCTAGGATTCCTGGTCTTAGATAGAGTCTCTGCTGGCTTTGATGTTGTTTGTGATTACAGACACTGTTCTAGATATTCTTTTTTATGGTTCAGATTGTGAGTGAGGTCAGAATGTTTATTTTAGAGAGAACTCTTTCAAGCCTAGTGGGCCAGTGGGGAAGTTTTGCTGGTTGTGGAAAGAGTTCTGGACTGCCTAGAAATGTCAAGGGACCCAGGATTGGGTATTCTGTTGTTCTGATGAGGCGGAATTTACATTATTCCAGATTTGAGGATGATGGTCACAGATCCTGATACACTATGGTATGGCACTGCATGAGTGGAGGAGTGAAAGGCATGTCACTAGTTGTTGTATGGGTGAGGATGTGGACTGGCCATGATTCTTGTCATGAAAAGGGTATGAGGACCAAGGGAAACACTCACTTTTCTTATTACCATCCACCACCAGGACTAGCTGCTGTCTGGTGGAATGCTACTTTCAAAAGTTCAAGTTGGATGCACTGCATCAAGATTGCCAACAATTAACTCCCCTCCACTGCTTTTGTTCATCATCTTCTTATTTAGTATTCTGTTCTTGGTATTCAGCCTAATTTTATATACAGGCACAGGATTGACTGAGAACAGACTATCTATTGCTTGCATATAACTTCAAGTTACAGCTGAAGGAAATTAAAGAAAGTTTGTAAGAACCCAAGTACAACATGAAGTGTTTACTCCACATAAATTTTGAGCCCATTTCAAGAACAGATTGCTTGCATTGGGCACTAAGAAGGGAAGACATGATGAGCTTCAGGAGAACATCAAGAACATCATTCAGTTAGAAAGCAAAAGGTCTTTTAAAAAGGAAGGGAGGAAAAATGATGTGATTAAATGATCAAATGATTAAATGATCAAATGATTAAAATGGATGTCAGTAGAAACTGAAATGGAAAAAAGAAGAGAAAAACATTCAAGTCAGAGGTGGAAATACAGTAAAACTCTATAGGCAAAATATTAAATAATGCAGGAGGCATCAAAAGAAGATGGAGCGAATGCTCAGAGTTACTGTCCCAAAAGAACTAGTCGATATTCAGCCATTCCAGTGGTAGCATATGAGCAAGTACCAATGGTGCCCAAGGAAGAAGTCTAAACTGAACTGAAAGCATTAACCAAAAGCAAGGCTCCAGGAATTGATAGAATATTAGCTTACATGGTTCACTAAGATGATGAAATACCGGAAGGATTAACTCTTCTGTGGCAGGCAATTTGGAGTACAGTTTCTCATCTGACTGGAAGAGATCCATAAATGTACCATGTTTAGAGAAAGAGTCATGACCCAATTGAATGCTCAAATTATACTACAATATCCTTAATATCGCATGCAAGTGTATTTTTGCTGAAGGTCATCCTACAGCAATATATGAATAGGGAGCTAGAAGAGGTTAAGGCCACATTTGGAGCAAGAGATATCAATGCTGATGTCAGAGGCTTCCGGTATAAAAGCAGAGAATTCCAGAGCTATGTGTACTTGTGTTTTATTGACCATGCTATGACTATGCTATTGACTATTCAATATATAAATCATGACAAACTATGAATAGTCTTTAGAAAAATGAGAATCTCTGAACATTCCTTTGTACACTTCCAGACCCTGTAAAGGGGTCAAGAGGCAGCTGTGCAAATAGTAAAAGGACATTGTGACAGTCATCTAATCTGGTGTCAATTTGAGGATTAAAAGTGAGGAGTGGAGTCTAGGCTGTCAATCGGAAGATAGCCAATGAGACCTCTGTGCGGGCATGGCCTTCTTCTGAGAATTCAGGGAAATCTGACTGTATTTCCCTTTTGTAGGTGAGCGACTTACTGCTCACTCCCTGGGAGACATGGCAGCTGACAAGACACATGGCAACATGCTGATAGACCCTGAGGCCTGGAAACTGAAGGAGCCACAGGGAGACCCCTGCCAGCACTGAGATGCTTTTACCTCCACTGGATACTCAAGACTCTGCACTCACTGGCCAGTGATTGTCCTTGTGTCATTTCATATACTTTGGGAGTCTGACAAGGACTTTATAGATTGGTATTGGACATATGGGAATAATATCATACTTATTACCTTGGACTGGCCTGGGATGGGATGTTTTCTCAATGTTCAATTGCTCTTGTATATAAACTTCTTTCTTGTTCACATATGAGTGTCTATTGATAAGTTTCTCTAATCTACCTGGATAGACTAAACAGACACACTGCATGGTTGAAAATCAAGAAGTTGGGAGTCAGGATTGCATCTTGTCAACATACTTGTTTAGTCTGTATGATGAGCAAATAATCAGAGAAGCTGGAGTATATGAAGAAGAAACACCTTCAGGAATGGTGAAAAGTTTGCCTTTGATATGCAGATAATACAGCCTTGTTTGTTGAATGTGAGGACTACTTGATGCACTTGGTGAAGAAGATCAAAGATTGCAGTCTTCCTTGTGAATTACCACTCAATGTAACTAAAACTGAAAAGTTCACAACAGGACCAGTAGGTAACATTTTATAAACAGAATGAAGACTGAAGTTATCTATAAATTTCTTCTTTCTTGGATCCACAAGCAATGCTACTGGAAGCAGCAGTAAAGAACTCAAAAGCCACATTGCATTGGATATCTTTGCTGCACAAGACCTCTTTAGAGAATTGAAAAGCAAGGATATTCTTTTGAGGACTAAGCTGTGCCTGACTGTCTTCATGGTATTTTCAATGGCCTTGTCTGTTTGTGAAAATTGGACATTTAATAGAGAAGAAGAATTGATCCATTGGGATTATGCTACAGAGGGTGACTATTGAAATTACTATGCACTGCCCAAAGCACAAGCAAATCTCTCTTGGAAGAAGTTCAATCAGAATACTTTTTAGAGGCAAGGATGATGAGACTTCATTTCACCTATATTGGGAGAGGACACCAACATTTAACATGTTGGGAGAGATTAATCATGAGAGAAGGGCACCATACTTGGTAAAGGACTGTGGTAAAAAAAAAAACAAAAACAAAACCTTGGCAACACAGATTCACACTGTAGCTGTGTTGATGGGCTGAAATATGAGACAAATTGTGAGGATGACTCAGGACTGGGAGGTGGTTCCTTCTGTTGTACGTAGGGTCACTATATGTTGGACTGGACTAGAAGGACCACCACCACCATATTTAAGTGATTCAACCAGCTTTCTGTGCTTGGAATGACTCATGAAAATTTAGGACATTTATGATGCCTAGGAAAAGATATGAAATAATGACACAGCTACAAATAAATACATTGAATCATCTCTATTTTCACACTCAACAGCTAAACTCACCACCATCAAGTCAGTTCCAACTCACAGTGGCTCTATGGGACAGGGTAGAACTTGCCCTGTGGGTTTCTAACACTACAACACTCTACAGTTAGTAGAAGGCCTCGCAATCACCTTTGGTACAGGTAGTGCTTTGGAACTGCCAAAAACGAAGTTAGCAACTCACTGTGTAACCAGGATACCACGAGGGCTTCCCATTGTAATTATATATGACTATATTATATGAGAGAGAATGTTGCTGGTACATGATGCAAATCTTAAATCTGGAGAGTTTACAAAGGTGCTAATTTTTTAATTAGTGGTCTCATTGAATCTCTTTATACAGCTCATGAAGATGAACAAGAAACTCAAGAACTGTTTGATAGTCAAGATTCCGTATCAGAAAGCCAAATGCAAGAAAAGATGATTTCCCCGAGAGGGGAAAAGCGATGTAGTAAGGAGTAAAATTTTCGCTAGTTTCAGATTACGTTAAATTCATTAGAAAATATTTTTGTACTCAAGAAAATAAATTTATATATATATTTTATAGATATTTTCCACTTTTCTCTAAAATGTGAACACCTTCAGGTAACTAAGCAAATGTATTGATACCTGGCAATTCTAACAAGTTTTGGCAAGAAGGCTGAATGGGCGTGGGCCCTGGACTCAGGATTCACAATGGCCAAGAACACCTTCATAGCTTTACACCTCCCTAAAACTGCCCTGAATTAATCAGTACTATGAGTATATTGCATGTTTGTGACAATAGAGAAAACTAACCTCTTGTAAAATTGTAATGATTTGGGTTCAACAACAACAATTCCCAATTAATAGTAAGAAAAGGCCAGTGTTCAATAATTTGAACCCAAGCAACTTAGTCTCTAGAAGCCCATCTAAGATACAGAGTGGAAAATAGAATTCAAGTGCCAGGTACAAAGGGAAAACAAAGAAAAAGAATGTATTTGGTATACTTGGGCATAAAAATGAGAATATAAATAAAGGATGTTTGTTTAAAATTATTATTGGCAGCTCTTAAAGCTTTTATTAGAATCCATCCATTTTATCAACCACATTTGAAGATATGTTGACATTATCATTTTGAAAATATTTTTTTCTTCTCTCCTACCCTTGAAAGCATTTTCTTTCGACTTGAGCCTGTGCCATCAGTTGATAAAATTTCCACCCTCACCCATCCTCCCTCATGAACCCTTGATAATTTAGAATTTTTCCCTTCACCAAACGCTGTCTCCCTTCACCACTTTTCTGTTTTGATACTGTGTGCTATCAGATTGATTCTTACTCTTAGGGTCACTAGTGAAAAGAATGGAATTACTTTCTAGAGTCTCCAAGTTGAAATCTCTACAGTCAGTGAGAAAGGAAGATACAAGACATGTTGGCAGAGTGGATGCAACAATGGCTCACAAGGAACAACTGTCAGGACAGCATGGGGTTGGAGCGTGATATGTTCTTGTGTGTAGGTCACTGGGAGTTGGAAATGACACATAAGAGCATCTGGAAGGAAATTGATGTTAAGGCCTGCAATGAAAAAGGTAGAGATTTGGAAAATAAAAAAGGGAATGAATTAAAAAAGAAAGAGAAACTTATACCACAGGAAAATAGGGAGAGAGAAAGAAGAAAAGAGAAAAGGAAAAAAAATGATGAGAAATAAAGGCAACAGAGAAAAGAAAGATAGATAGAAGTAAACACTAATAATGAAAGGGAAGACCTCAAAGAATTAAAAGCATGAATGAAAGCTGAAGAAACCATCAAAGGAAGGAAAAACTGGGAGAGACAGTACCTATAGTATAGGTTACCACCATTTAATGACAAAGCGATCCCTAGATGGTGAGGAGGGCCAAGGAGCTGGAATGTCTGGCTTAGTTAGAGTCCCTACTGGCTTTAGTGTTTTCTGTGGTTACAGTCACTGTTCTGGATAATCTTTTGATGACTCAGGTTGGGACTGAGGTCAGCAAGCTTATTTCAGAGAGAATTCTTTCCAGCCTAGAGGGCCAGTGGGGAAGGTTTTCTGGTTGTGGAAAGAGTTCTGGATGTCCAGGAGTGTGCAGGATCCCAGTACTGGGTATGAGTTGCCCTTATGAGGTGGGATTCATGTGACCCCAGACTTGAGGATGGTGTTCTCAGATTCTGATACACTATGATAAGGCTCTTCATGGAAGGATTAAGGAAAGGGGTGTCACTCTTTGTTATGTGGGTGAGGGTGTGTGCTGGTCATTACTCTTGTTATGAAGAGGGTGTTAGAACCAAGGGAGGCTCCCACTTTTGTCATTACTAGCCACCAGCCTGATGAGATGATTTCTGGGGGAATATTCCTCATAAAAGTTCAAGATGGACATACTGCATCAAGTTAGCCAAAAATTCAATTTCTCTCTCTGTGTTTTTGTTCAGCATCTTTTTATTTAGTTTCCAATTCTTGGTATTCAGACCACTTCTCTATTCAGGCAAAGGATTGACTGAGGAACAGACCATCTATTACTCATATGTAGCTTCAGGCTGAAGCTGCAGACAATTGAAGAAAGTCCATGGGAGGCAAAGTAAGACACTGAGTGTAACCCCTGTATAATCTGGGAACAACTCAAAAACAAATTGGTTGCATTGGGCACTAAACGAAGACCTGATGAGATGAGGGAGAACATCAAGAACATCATTCAAGCAGATTGCGAAAGGTTGTTAAAACAGAAAGGGAAGAAAAAAAAGATTAAAACAGATGTCAGAGAGACTCTGAAACTGAAAATCAAGAGAAAAAAAATCAAATTTTTAGTGACAACACAGTGAAACTCTATAGGCAAAATATGAAATAATGCAAGAAGAATCAAAAGAAGATGGAAAGAATACTTAGAGTCACTCGACCAAAAGAACTAGTTGACATTCAGCCATTCCAGTGGTAGCAAATGAGCAAGTACTAATGGTGCCCAAGGAAGAAGATGAAGCTGCACAGAAATCAAAACCAAAAACAAAGCTAAAGGGATTGATGAAATATGAGCTCATGTTTCACTGAAATGATGAAACAATGGCAGGATTCACTCTTCTGTACCAGCCATTTTGGAGTACAGTTTCTTGGTCACCTGACTGAAAGGGATCCATAAATGTACCCTTTTTAATGAAAGGTATATGACCCAATGACTGCTCAAGTGATAGAACATTGTCCTTTATATCCTAAGCAAGTAAATTTTTGCTGATGTTCACCCTACAACATTTGTAGCAGTACATTGATAGGGATCTGGAAGTGGTTCAGGCCAGATTTAGAAGTTACCATGCAACAAGAGAAACCATTGCTGTTATCACATGGCTTTGATACGAGAGTGGAGAATCCCAGAGAGATGTGTACTTGTGTTTTCCTGACTATGCTAAGGCATTCAATATGTGGACCATGACAAATCTTGATAAGTCTAGAGGAGAATCAGAATCTCAGAACATTTCCCTGTACTCTTACAGACCCTATACCTTAGTCATACTCAACCACCCTAATGATAGTTCATCATGTTGTGGTGACACCCCAAATATAAAATTATTTTTGTTGCTATGTAAGATTGTACATTTTCTACAGCTATGAATTGGCCAACCTGTGTGCAAGTGTCATTTGACCCCCCCAAAGGGGTGGAACCCATAGATTTAGAATGGCTGCTTACATTGATCAAGAGGCAGCTGTGCAAACAGTAAAAGGACAGACTGCATGGTTAAAATTCAAGAAAAGTGGGAGTCAGTGTTGCACCCTGTCATCTTATTTGTTCAGCGTGTATGATGAGTAAAGAATCAGAAAAACTGTAGCATGTGAAGAAGAAACACCCTCAGGAATAGAGGAAAGCTTGTCTTTGATATGCAGATGATATAGCCTACCTTGTTGAACGTGGGTACTTGAAACACTTGTTGAAGATGATCAAGGATTGCAGTCTGCTGTATGGATTACTACTTACTGTTCCGAAAGCACACACCAACACAATGTGACCAGTAAGTAATATCATATGAACGGAGAAAAGATTGCAGTTGTCATGGTTCATCTTCCTTCGATTCACAATCAATACTCATGGAAGCAGCAGCAAAGAAATCAAAAGACACATTGCATTGCATATCTTTGTTTCATAGTACCTCTTTAGACTATTGAAAAGCAAGGGTGTTCTTTTGAGGACTAAGTTGTGCCTCACTGAAGCCATGGTGTTTTCGATTGCTTCATCTGCTTGTGAAATTTGGACATTTAATAGGGAAAAAGAATCGATCCACGTGAACTATGATATGGGGGTAACTATTGCAAGTACCAGTAACTGCCAAAAGCACAAGCAAATCTCTCTTGGAAAAAGTTTTATCAGAGTGCTCTTTACAGGCAAGGATGATGAGACTTCATTTCACATACTTTGGCATGTAGAGAGGGATTAATCATGAGAGAAAACACCATGATTTGTTAAAGGATTGTGATAAAAAAAAACTTCTGACAGGATGGATTGACAGAACATCTGCACTGATAGGCTGAAAAGAGAGACATGGTGAGGCTGGCTCAGGACTGGGTGGTGGTTCCTTCTGTTGTCCCTATAAGTTTGAATGGACTAGAAGGAGCACAACAACAGCAGCAATATTTTAGTGATTCAACCAGTTGCCTGTGCTTGCATATTAATTTGGTGTTCAATATTTTGCAATTATGAGTGTTTAATGAGTACCTTCTGCAAATTCATGATCACTTTTGAGTCCTTATGAATATATATTAATTTACATAATAAATGATTTATGAAAATTTAAGACATATATGATCCCTAGGAATAGATATGAAATAGTGAGATAGGACATACTAATATATTAAGAGTTGTCTTTGTTTTCTCATTAGACATCTAAAAGCACGCTGAATTCATTACCATCAAGTCAAATCTATATCATATTAACCCCATGAGACAGGGTAGAACTGCCCTCGTGGGTTTCTCATACTGTCGTTCTTTACAGTGAGTAGAAAGCCTCACCTCTCTCTCTTTTGAACTGTTTAAATTAAATTTACCTATCCACTGAATAACCAGTATACCACGAGAGCCTCCCATTGCAATTGTATATACTTCTAAAAGGAGAGAGAATGTTATGTACATGTCGTAACCTTAAATCTGGAGAGTTTACAAAGGATCTAATTTTGTATTTAGTGATCTCATTGCATCTCTTTATATAGCTCATGAAGGTGAAGGAGAAACAAAAGAGTTGCCTGATGGTCAAGAGTCAGTATCAAAAATCCAAATGCAAGAGAAGAAGAGATCTCCCAGAGGGGAAAAACAATATCATAAGTAGTATAATTTTGACTAGTTTCAGATTAAGTTAATTTCATTAGAAAATAATTTTGAACTCACGAATATGAATTTAGATGTATATTTTATAGAAATTTTACACAGTACTCTAAAGTGTGAACACGTTCAAGTAACTAGTGAAAATAAGCAACTGGCCCTTTTTACATGGTGGCCATGGGTGATGGATTCACTATTCACAAAAGGCAAGACCCCCTTCATAGTTTTATACCTCCTTATGATTGTCTTCAATTAATTATTTAATACTGTGAGTTCATATTTGTGACAATACAGAAAATTAACCACTTGTAAGCTTGTGATGATTTGGGCTCAACAACAATTCCTGAATAGCAAGAAAAGGCCAGTGTTCATTAATGTGAATAGAGAGATTGAGTTTATATAAGCCTGTCTAAAGTACAGAGTTAAAAGTAGAATTCAAGTGCCAAGTACAAACGAAACACATAGAAAAGGAATAAAAAGAAAATCTAGAACATGGGACACGAACAAAATGAAAATATACATAAAGTATGTGTTTATTTGTCTAAAATTATTGGTGACTCTTACAGTATTTATCATAAACCATCCATCCATCCATCAAGAATATTTGGATGTATGTTGTCATCTTCATCTTGAAAACATTTTCTTTCTTATTGAGCTATTGGCATCAGTTGATAAATTATACCCCCATCCTCCCTGATGAACCCTTGATAATTTAGACTTTTATCCATGTCTTCCACCAACTGCTTTCACCCTTCACCCACTATTCTGTCTTGTTATTGTGTGCTACAGACTTGGTTCTTACTCTCAGGGACACTATTGGAAAGAATGGAACTGCTTGCTTCCCATGGTTTCTGAGGCAAGAATCTCTATGGAGTCAGTGAAAAAGGGGGATCCGCAACAAGACATATTGGCAGAGTGGATGCAACAATGGCTCAGAATGAACAAATGTGAAGACAGCCTGGGGTTGGAGAGGGATGTGCTCTGGTGTGTGTATGTCACTAGGAGTCAAAAATGACTCAACACATAGGAGCCAACAGCAAGAGAACCAAACGTGAAACCTGATATATATAGATACATATACATATAGTGAAAACAAGGAATGAATTAAAAAAGGAAATGAAAAGGAAACTTAAACTAAGAAGAAATCAGGAGAGAAGAATAAAAGAATAATCCAGAGAAAACCATGAGAATGACAAAAAGATAATGGAGGGAAAAAAAGGTAGAGAGAAGTAAAGAGAAAATATGAAAGAAAGCTGTCAAAGATCAAAAGCATGAATGAGCGTGCTGAATCCTAAGCGCTAGAAAAACCAGGGAGTGTAAACCCCCCCTCCCCCCAAAACACATGAGTGAAAGCTGAAGAAAAATATCAAAGAAAGGAAAAACTGTGAGAGCCAGAGCCTGTGGTCTAGGTTAGCACCATTTAATGACAAAGAGAATACTAGATGTTTAGGAGGGGCAAGGAGTTGACATGCCTGGTCCTAAACAGAGTTCCCCCTTACTTAAATATACTCAGTGGTTGCTGACACTGTTCTAGATAAGATTTTGATGGCTCAGATTGTGACTGAGGTCAGCATGATTATTTGAGAAATAATTCTTTCCAGCCTAGAGGGCCAGTGAGGAAGGTTTTCTGGTTGTGGAAGGAGTTCTTTCTGCCCAGGAGTGTCTAGGAACCCAGCACTGGGTATTCTGTTGCTCTGATGAGGTATGATTCATGTGACCCCACACTGGAGGATGGTGATCACGGGTCCTGATACACTGATACACTATGATATGGTTCTTCATGGAAGGATTAAGGAAAGGGATGTCACTCTTTGTTATGTGGGTAAGGGTTTGTGCTGGTCATTACTCTTGTTACAAAGAGGGTGTGAGGACCAAAGGCTCATTACCTGTCACCAACTTGATCAGATACTGTGGAATGTACCTTATAAAAGTTCAAGATGGATGTATTGCATCAAGTTATCCAACAGTTCAAAATTTTTTCTCTTTCCACTTCTGTTCAGCATCTTCTTATTTAGTTTTCAATTCTTGGTTTCAGACTGCTTCTTTATTCAGGCAAAGGATTGACTGAAGAACAGACAATCTATTGCTCATATGTAACTTCAGGTTAAAACGGAAGGAAAATAAAGTCCATGAGAGCCAAAGTCAAACATTGAGTGTACACCATGTAAATTTAGAGAACATCCCCAAAACAGATTGGTTGTATTTGGGCACTAAGAAACAACCTGATGAGATGAGGAAGAACATCAAGAACATCATTTGGGCAGAAAGCGAAAGGTCATTAAAAATGAAAGATAAGGGGAAAAAAGATTAAATTGGATATCAGAAGAGAGTCTGAATCTGACAGAAAAAGAGAGAAAAAAATCAAGCTTTAAGTGCCAGTACAGTAAAATTCTAGAGGCAAGATGGTAAGAAATGCAGAAGATGCAAAGAATGCTGAGTCACTGTACCAAAAGAACTAGTACACATTGAGTCATTCCAGTGGTAGCATGTAAGCAAGTACCAATAGTTCCCAAGGAAGAAGTCGAAGCTGCACTGAAAGATTATCTAAAAGCAATGCTCCAGGAATTGATGGACTCTGAGCTCATATGTTTAACTAAGATGATTAAATAATGACAGGATTCACTTTTCTGTGCCAGGCAATTTGGAGTACAGTTTCCTGGTCAGTTGATTGGGAGAGATCAGAAGTGTACCCTTTTTAAGGGAAGGTATATGACCGAACAGATTGTTCAGATTATAAAACAATGTCCTTAATATACCGAGTAAGTAATTTTTGCTGGTGGTCATCCTACAGTGTTTGCTGCAGTACAATGATAGGGAACTGGAAGAGGTTCAGGCAAGATTTGGAAGTGAATCTGCAACAAGGGGTGCCAATGCTGATAACAGATGACTCTGGTATGAAAGCGGAGTATCCTAGAGGGATGTGTACTTGTGTCCTATTGACTGTGCTAAGGCATTCAATATGTTCCATGACAAACCTTGAGAAGTCTTGAGAAGGATGAGAATCTCAGAACATCTCAGAACATAATGATACTCTTACAGACCCTGTACATTAGTTGTACTCAACATTCCTAATGCCTTGACACTTTCATACAGTTCCACATGTTGGGGTGACACCCCAAGTACAAAATTATTTTTGTTGCTACTTCATAACTCTAATTTCTCTACAGTTATGAACTGGCCGACCCAAGTGAAGGATCATTTGATGCTCAAAGGTATGGGACCCACAGGTTGAGAACAGCTCCTTACATTGATCTCGGAGGCAGCTGTGCAAACATTTAAAGTGCACACTACCTGGCTGAAATTCAAGAAATTCAGTGTGGCATCCTGTCACCCTATTTGTTCAGTTTCTCCTAAGAGAAACTCACTCTTAGGAATAGAGGTAAACTTTCCTTTGATATGCAGATGATACAGACTTGCTTGTGGAAGAAGATCAAGATTTGCAGCCTTCAGTAAGGACCATCACTCACTGTTCCAAAGACCCACATCAACACAACAGGGCCAGGAGGCAGCATCATATAAATGGAGACAAGATTGCCGTTGTCATGGTTCATCTTCCCTGAATCCACAATCAAAGCTCAAGGAAGCAGCAGTAAAGAAATCAAAAGGCACATTGCATTGGATACAGTTGCTGCACACGACCTCTATAGATTATTGAAAAGCAACGGTGTTATTTTGAGGAGCAAGCTTTGCCTGAGTAAAGCCACGGTGTTTTTAATGGCCTCGTCTGCTTGTGAAAGTTGAACATTTAATAGGGAAGAAGAATCAGTGCATAGGAACTACGGCACATGGGGTCACTATTGCAAGTACCAGTAATTGCCAAAAGCATAAGCAAGTGTCTTTTGGAAGAAGGTCCATCAGAATGCTTTTTAGACACAAGGATGATGAGACTTCATTTCATGTACCTTGGACATGCTCAGAGAGCTCAGTCATGGGAAAAGATCACCATGCTTGGTAAAGGATTGTGGTGGAAAAAAGAAGACCTCTGGCAAGAAGGATCGGTACCGTGTCTGTATTGATGGGCTCAAACATAAGACAAATTGTGAGACTGGTTAGGACTGGGTTTTACTTCCTTGTGTTATACATAGGATCCCTATAAGTTGGAATGGACTAGAAGGACCCCAACAACAACAACAACAGCAACATTTTATTGATTCAACAAGTTGCCTGTTCTTGCATACTATTTGGTATCTAATATTTTGCAATTATGAGTAATTTAATGAATTCCCTCTACAAATTAATTATCATTGTTGAGTCCTATGAATGCATATTAATTTACTAATAAATGATTTATGAAAATTTAGGATATATTTGATGCGTGGAGTACAAATGAATTATTGAGACAGGACAAACTAATACATTAAGGATTGTTCTTCATTTTCACATTAAACATCTAAAAAGCATGCTACACTCAGTACCACTGAGTCCGTTCCATATCATATTGACCCTATGGGACAAGGTAGAATTTCCCTTGGAGCCTCGCCTCTCTCCCATGGTGCAGACAGTTCTTTAGAACTGCTGGAATTGAAGTTCTCTACCCACTGAGTAACCAGGACACTGTGAGGGCATCCCACTGCACTTTTGCATTACTATAAAATGGGAGATAATGCTGCTATGAACATATTGTAAATCTGAAATCTGGAATTTTTATTTAGTGATTTCATTGCATCCCTTTATATAGCTTATGAAGGTGAACGAGAAACAAAAAAAACTCCTGAGAGTCAAGTTTCAGTATCAAAAACCCAAATGCAAGAAAAGATGAGATCTCCCAGAGGGAACAAGCAATACAGTAAGTAGAATAATTTTTGCTAGTTTTAGATTAAGGTGAACTCATCAGAATGTATTTTTGAACTCAAGAATATGAATTTAAATGTGTACTTTATAGAAATTTTACACTTTGCTCTAAAATGTTAACACTCTCAGTTAACTAGTGAAAATAAACAAACGTATTCAAACTGTCCATTTGAAGGGGTAGTGGGAAGAATGCTGAATGGCCATGGGTCATGGACTCACTATTCACAGTGATAAGAACACCTTCATAGTTTTACGCCTCCCTATGATTGTCTTGAATCAATCAGTGCTATGAGCGCATTACATATTTGTGACAATTGAGAAAGCTAACCACTTTTAAATTTGTAATGATTTAGGTTCAATAGAAACAATAATAACCAATTAATAACAGGAAATGTGAAGGGATTATTAAAATGAGCAAGAGAAATTGAGTTTCCAGAAGATCACATAAGGTACAGAGTGGAAAAATAGAATTCAAGCGCCAAGTGCAAAAGGATAATACAGAAGAAGACTAAAAGGGAAATCTAGAGTACGGAACATGAGCAAAATGAGAATATAAATAAAGGATGTGTCCTTGTATTAAATCCTTTATTTTATTGGGTACTCTTGTAGTACTTACCAGAATTCATCAATCCATCCATTCTATCAAGCACTTTTGGACATATGCTGCCATTGTCATTTTGAAAACATTTTATTTGTACTGGAGCTGGTGGCATTAGCTGATAACACCCCCCACACCTCACCCATCATCCCTTATGAACTCTTGATAATTTAGAATATCTTCCATTTCTTCACCAGCCCCTGTTTCCATCCACTCACTTTTCTGTTTTGTTACTGTGTGCTACCAAGTTGGTTCTTACTCTTAGAGACACAACTGAAAAGAATGGAACTGCTTCCCAGGGTTTCCAAGGGCGTAATTTCTACTAAGTCAGCGAAAAAGAAGATTCTCCACAAGATATGTTGGCAGCGGGGATGCAACAAAGGCTCAGAATGAGCAAATGTGAGGACAGCGTGGGGTCGGACAGTGACAAGCTCTTGTGTGTAGGCCACTAGGAAGTGGAAATGACTCAGCCACACATAAGAGCAACAACAAGGGAAACGAACGTGAAACCTTTATATATACACATACATACACATGCATACACACACACACACATATATATATACACATATACATAAATATCTGTTGTTCTAATGAGGTGGAATTCAGGTGACCCCAGACTTGAACATGGTGAACACAGATTCTGATATGCTATGCTGTGGTTCTGCATGGGAGGAGTAGTAAAAGGGGTGTCACTGTTTGCTATATGAGTGAGGGTGTGTGTGGCCAATACTCTTGTCATGAAAGGGTGTGAGGACCAAGGGACACTCCCACTTTTTTTTCTCCTTACCAGGCACCAGCTTGATCAGATGCTGTCTGTTCTGATCTAGAATATTCTTATGAAGGTTGAAGGTGGATGTACTGCATCAAGTTAGTCAACAAGTCACCTTTTCCCTCTGCATTTGCTCAGCATCTTATTTAGTATTCAGTTCTAGGTATTCAGACTCCTTCTCTATAGACACAAAGCATTGACTGAGGAACAGACCATCAACAGCTCATTGTAATTTCAGGTTAAAGCTGAAGACAATTAAACAAAGTCCATGAGAGCCAGAGTACAACTCTGAGTGTACGCCACGTAGCTTGGGAGAACATCTCAAAAACAGATTGGCTGCATTGTGCACTGAGAAAGGAATAACTGATAAACTGGCGGAGAACATCAAGAACATCATTCAGCAAGAAAATAAAAGGTTGTTAAAGGGAGGAAAAAATGATTATAGTGGATGTCAGAATAGACTCTGAAACTGAAAGAAGAAAAAAAATTCAAGCCATAAGTGGAAATATAGGAAAACTCATTAGAGAAAATATTATACTATGGAAGAAGCATCAGAAGAAGATGCTCAGAGTCACTGTAGCAAAAGAACTCGTCGACAATCGACTATTCTGGTGGTAGCATGTGAGCAAGTACTAAAGGTGCCCAAGGAAGAAGTTGAACTTGCACTGAAAGCATTAGCCACATGCAAGGCTCCAGGAATTGATGGAATATGAGCTCACATGTTTCACTAAGATGATGAAATACCAAAGGGTTCACTCTTTGGTGTTAGACAATGTGGAGTACAGTTTCTTGGTCACCTGACTGGCATATATATATATATATATATATATATATATATATATATATATCTCTTTTAAAGAAAGGTAGATGACCCAAAAGGGATGCTCAAACTATAGAATGATATTAGCATCCCATGCAAATAAATTTTTCCTGAAAGTCATCCTACAGAGGTTGCAGCTGGAAGAGGTTCAGGCCACACTTAGAAGAAAACTTAGAAGGAACAATGTTATATCATTGCTAATGTCCGATGGTTCTGGTATGAAAACAGAGACTACCAGAGAGATGTGTACTTATGCTTTACTGACTATGCTAAGGCATTCAATATGTGGACCATCACAAAGTATGAATAGTTTTGAGAGGAATGAGAATCTCAAAACATTATCCTGTGTTTTTACAGAACCTATACAGGGATCAATAAAAGGAACAATAAAAGGACACACTGCATGGTTGAAATTTAAGAAAAGTGGGAGTCAGGGTTATGTCCTGTCACAATATTTGTTCAGTCTGTATGATGCTGGAGTATATAAAGAAGAAACTCACTCCAGGAATGGAGGAAAACATTATTGATAATGCAGACAATACAGCCTTGCTTGTGGAGTTGAGCAGTACTTGATGCGCTTGTGGAAGAAGATCAACAATGGCAATCTTCTGTAGGGATTACCACTCAATGTACCTAAACCCTACATCTTCATCACATGCCCAATAGGTAGAATCATACAAATGGAGAAAAGAGTGAAGTCATCAATTTCATCTTTCTTGGATCTACAATCAATACTCATGAAAGCAGCAGTAAAGAAATCAAACGACATATTGCATTGGTTATCTTTGGTGCACAAGACTTCTTTGGAGTATTGAAACACAAGTGTTATTTTGAGGTCTAAGCTGTGCTTGACAGAAGCCGTGATATTTTCAATTGCCTTCTCTGCTTGTGAAAGTTGGAGCTTTAATGGGAAAGAATAGCTGATGCTTTGGAACTATTATACAGGGCAAGACTATGGAAAGTACCATGAACTGCCAAAGCAGAAGCGTATCTTTCTTGGAAGAAGTTCTGTCAGAAAGCTCTTTAGAGGCAAGCATGATGAGACGGTCATTTCACATTCTAGGACATGTTGGGAGAGATCAGTCACAGGAGAAGACCACCATACTTGGTAAAGAATTGTGGTGGAAAAAAGATGTTTGACAAGATGGATTAACACAGTGTCTGCATTGATGGGCTCAAACATGAGACAAATTGTGAAGATGACTCAGGACTGGGGGTGGTTCCTTCTGTTTTACATAGGGTCACTGTAAGTTGAAATGGATTAGAAGGATCACAACAATAACATTGTAATTATTCATCCAGTTGCTGGTGCTTGCATATTAATTTGGTGTCCACTACTTTACAAATATGAGTAATGTAATGAACTAGATCTGCAAATTCATTAACATTGATGAGTTCCCATGAATGTATGTTAATTAACAATAAATGACTTAGGAAAATTTAAGACATATGATGCCCAGGAATAGATGTGAAGTAACAGGACAGCTGCAAAATAACACATTAGAAAACTTCCTTGTTTGGGGCTGAGCCCTGGGGGCAAAAGTGGTTGAGTGCAGGACTGCGGCCCGCGGGCTTGGCAGTTCAAATCCAGTGGCAGCTCTCAGGACCAACGCTGGGTAGCTCCCATGACCAGCAGAGGGCAGTGATGCCCCCCCAAAACAAAACAGAACAAAACAAAACAAAATCTTCCTTGTTTTCACACCAAACATCTAATAGCAAACTTAACTCACTATCATTGAGGCAATTCCATAACACAGCGACCCTATGGGACAGGGGAGAACTTGCCCTGTGGGTTTCTAAGACTGTCACTCCTTATAGTATTTGAAGACTTCAATTTTCTTCTATGGAGCAGGTGAAATTGAAATGGTGGAATTGAAATTATATAACCATGACAAGATGAGGGAATCATAGTGCAATTTTTATAAGTATTAAAACGAGAGAAAATGCTGGTATGTACATGTTATAAATCTGCAGAGTTTAAAAAGGAACTAAATTTTTATTTAGTGATTTCATTGTATCTGTTTATATAGCTCAACAAGGTGATCAAGAAACAAAAGACTTGCCTGAGAGGCAAAAGTCAGCAGCAAAAGTCCAAATGGCAGAAAGGACGCCATCACGCAGATGGGAAAAGCAGCACAGTAGGTGTTATTATTTTTTCTAGTTTCAGATTAAACTCATCAGAAAATATTTTTGATCTCAAGAATATGAATTTAGATATAGGAATTTTATAGAAATTATAGAAATGTAGTTCTTTTCCCTAAAATGTGAACACCTCAGGTAGCTGATGAAAATAAATAAATGTGTTGATAACTGTCCATTTTAACGTGTGGTGACAAGAACATTTAATGGACATGTGTAATGAACATAGTATCCACAAAAGGCAGATAAACCTTCAGAGTTTTACAGCTTCCTAAGGTTTTCTTGAATTAATTAGTAATGTGAGTGCCTTGCACATTTACAATAATTGAGAAAGCCATACACTTGTAAATGTGTAGGGGGTGGGGGTTCAACATCAACAGCAGTAATTGCCAATTAATAGCAAGAAAAGACAAGTGTTCATTAATGTGAACAAGCGAAATTGAGTTTACACAAGCCCAGCTAAAAGAAAGAGTGGAAAAGTTGTATGTAAGTATTACTCCTAAAGGAAAACACACTAAAAGAATAAAATAAAATCTACAATATGACACACGAGCTAAATGGGAGTAAAAATTTTTAAAAAAAAAAAAAATTTTAATGGGGGTTTTACAGCTCCTATCACAGTGAATACATACATCCTTTGTTTCAAGTACATTTGTACACGTTACCATCATCACATTCAAAACACTTTCTAATTGAGTTCTTGGTATTAGCTCACGGTCTTCCCTTGCCCACCCCCCTCCCTTATAAATCCTTGGTCATTCATACATTGTTAGTATTTTTTTCAGGCCTTAGCCTGACTGCTGCCT
Organism: Nesogale talazaci; assembly: GCA_004026705.1. NCBI lineage: Eukaryota > Metazoa > Chordata > Mammalia > Afrosoricida > Tenrecidae > Nesogale > Nesogale talazaci. Next base: position 68,117 of record PVJH01000323.1, on the reverse strand, counting down.
CCTTTCACCCACTTTTCTGTGTTGTTTCTTTGTGTTGCCAATCGTTTCTCACCCTCCGGGGCACAACTGGAAAGAATGAAATCGCTTGACAGGGTTTCCATGGCCATCATCTTTACAATGCCCATGAAAAAGGATGACCCTTGACTAGACAATGGCTCAACATAAACAACTCTGAGGACAGCCTGGGGTCAGAGAGTGCTGTGCACGTTCCTAGGGGTCAGAAATGACCCAACCACACCGACCAGCGCAGCAATAATCAGAGAAACTGGACTATATGAAGAAGAACTTCACCATCAGAAATGGAGCAAAGTCTGGCTGCCATAGGCAGATACCCCAGTCTTGTTTGCTGAAAGCGAGCATTACTTGAAGCACTTGTTGATGAGGATCAAGTCTGCAGCCTCTGGATGAATTACCACTCAATGTAACCAGAACCCACATCCTCACAACAGACCAGGAGGCAGTATCCTACAAAAGGAGAAAATATTGGCATTGTTGTGGATTTCATCTTTCTTGAATCCGCAATCAATGGTCACGGCGGCATCAGTAAAGAAATCAAAAGCCGCGTTGCACTGGATATGCTTGCTGCAGAAGACCTCCTTATTTAAAAGCAAGTGTGCTATTTTGAGGTCCAAACTGTGCCTCACTGAAGTCATGGTTTTTTCAACGGTCTCATCTGCTTGTGGAAGTAGGACATTGAATAGGAAAGAAGAATCGATGCATTGAAACTATGGTACAGGGGAAGGCTTTTGAAAGTACCATGAACTGACACAAGCAGAAGTGAATCTCTTTTGGAAGACGTTCAGTCAGAATGCTTTTTTGAGGCAAGGATGATGAATCTTCGTTTCATGTACTTCGGACATATTGGGAGAGAAAAAGATGGGAGAAGACTACCATGCTTTGAAAAGGACTGGGGGTGAAAAAGAAAACATTTGGCAAGAAGGATTGACACAGTGGCTACACTGAAGGGCTTAAACATGAGACAAATTATGAAGATAACTTTGAGCTGGGTCCCTATAAGGTAGAATGTGCTAGAAGGTCAACAACAACAACAACAACAACAACAACAAAGAGTTTAGTGATTCAATGAGTTCCCTATGCTTGCATCTTATTTTGGTATCCAATATTTTGCAATTTTGAGTAATTGATGAATTACTTCTGCAAATTCATTATCATTGTTGGGTCTGTGGTACAAATATAAACAATAACTTATGAAAATGAAAGGCATATATGATACCTAGGTATAGATATGAAATAAGAGAGCTACAAAATGATACATTAAAAGTCTCCCTTGGTTTCATATTAAATATCTAAAAGCAAGCTAAACTCACTACCATCCTATTCATTCCAACTCACAATGATCCAATGGGAAGGACAGACCTTCCCCAGAGGGTTTCTGAGACTGTAACTGTTTACAGTAGTAGAAGGCCTCACCTTTCTTCAATACAGCAGGTAGTGCTTTTGAACTGCTAAAATTGAAGTCAGCAACCTGCTGTGTAACCACAACATCACAAGGGGTTCCATTGCAAATTTTTTATAACTATAAAAATGAGAGAAGATGCTGCTATGAATATGTTATAAAACTGAAATCTGGAGACCTTACAAAGGAACTAATTTTTTACTTAATGGTCTCATTGCATCTCTCTTTATAGCTCCAGAAGATGATCGAGAAACATTAAAGTTGCCTGTGAGTCCAGATTCAGCATCAAAAACCCAAGTGCGAGAAAAGATGAGATCTCCCCGGAGGGAAAAACAACATAGTAAGTTGTATATACTTTTCTAGTTTTGGATTAAGTTAAACTCTTCAAAGAATAAATTGGAACTCAAGAATATGAATTTAAATATATATTTTACAGAAATTTAATACTTTGCTCTAAAATGTGAACACCTCATATAGCTAGTGAAATTAAGACAACTTTCTTCACATTTGCTTATGCACACATCTGTCTTCAGCGATCTTGTTGGGAAAATGAGCATCACGGAATGTTAGTTTCATAGAACGAAGTGTGCTTGCACTGAGGGAGTACTTGAGTGGAGACCCAATGTCTACCTGCTAACTTAATACTAAACCTATAAATATATGTATATAGATCTATTTCCCTGTCACCAACATAAAATATTTATAAACGTATATGCTTCTATTTAGACTTCTATAAATTCCCTTTGCCTTCTAGTTCATTCCTCTATTTCCTTTTACTTTCCTCTTGTCCCACTAACATGCTCAGCCTTCATTTGGGTTTCATATTTCCTCTTGGTTACATTGTCCTTGAGGAAACCTGACCAGGCTTAAACCCCCCTCATCACAGATTTTGGATGACTTGCTGTTCTCTCCCCCCCACCCCCCGCCCCCGGTGTGTTAATATCACTTTCTCCATCCCCTATGTCCCCTTGGAACTGTCCTATTGTTTTCTCCTCCAGATTGCTTATCTAGCATATCTTATCTAGTTAGACTGGCAGAGATAATAATGTGCACAAAAACAAGAAAGAGCAAAACAACAACAACAACAACAAAAACAAAGAAAATCCTATAAATAGTTAAAAGTCTGTTTGTTGACCTTTCTGGATATTCTTCTTGATAGCTCAGACTGTGACTGAGGTGACCATGTTTATTTCAGAGAGAATTCTTTCCAGCCTAGAGGGCCAGTGGGAAAGGTTGGCTGGTTGTGGAAGACTTTCTGGCTGCCCAGGAGAGTCTAGGAACCCGCCCTGGATATTCTGCTACTCTGATGAAGTGAAGTTCATATGCTCCAAACTTGGGGATGGTGGTCAATACTGATAGACTATGACATGACTCTGCCTTGGAATAGTAGGGAAAGAGGTTTTATGCTTATCACGTGGGTGAAGGTGTACACTGGTCCTGATTGTGGTTAGGAGAACGCTGTAGGGACCAAGGGAGACTCCCTCTTTTTTTATCAACAGGCACTGGCTTGATCAACTGTTTTCTGGGTGGAAGGCTACTTTTAAAGTTTCAAGATGGCTGCACTGTCTCAAGTTACCCAACAATTCAACTAGGTTTCTTTTTCTTTTTTCTTACTCTGGTTTGGTTCAGCATGTTCTCCTGCTGGAATTCAATTCTTGGTTATCAGACCACTTCTCTAGACTGTCACAGGAGTGACTGAGCAACAGACCATCTATTGCATATATATAAGTTCAGGTTAAAGGTGAAAAGGAAGTAGTCAGTAAGAGCCAAAGTAGGACCTTTGGGTACCCTATGTAAATACTAAATATATCTCAAAAATAGATCTGATGCATTGGACATCATGACAGAAGACTGGAAGAGCTGCGGGAGAACACTGTTTAGGAAGAAAGTTAAAGGTCATTTTTAAAAAGTGAAGGACAAGAGAGTTTTAAAGTAGATATCAGAAGAGACTCTGAAAATGGAAGAAAAAAATTCAAGCCTTAAGTGGCACTATAGAATGACTTTGTAGGCAAAATATTAAACAACACAGGAAGCAACAAAAAGATGGAAAACTTGCTCAGAGCCACTGTATCAAAAAGAACTAGTCATATTCAGCTATTCAAAAGGTAGCATCTGAAAAAGTGCCAATGGTGCTATACTGAAAGCATTAACTAAAGCCATGGCATCTGGAACTGATGGAATATTAGCTTACATGTTTCCCTAACATGATGAAACATTGGCAGGACTTACTGGTCTGTGCCAGGATCTTTGTAGTACAGCTTCTTGGCCATCTGAGTGGTAGAGTTCCATATTTGTACCCAGTATAAGGAGAGGTAAATGACCCAACCAAATTTTCAAACTATATAACAATCCTCATTAATATATCATACAATTTTTGCTGAAGATCATCCAATGGCGGTTGCAGCAGTACATTGACCGGGAAGTGCATGAGTTTTATGCCAGATTCCCAAGAGGACATGGAACAAGGGATTGCACTGTTGATGCCAGTTGACTCTGGTCTGAAAACAGAGACTACTATAAAGATACCTACTTCTGTTTACTAACTATGATAAGGCATCCAGATATGTGAACCGTAACAAACTGTGAATAACCTTCAGAAGCATGAGAACCTCAGAACATTCCATGTGCTCTCACAGACCCTGTAACTGAATCAAGAGGCAGCTGTGCAAACAGTAAAAGGGCATATTGCCTGGTTTCAATTCAAGAGGTGTATATCAGGGTTGCATCCTTCACTGTACTTGTTCAGTCTGTAGAATGAGCAAAAAATCATAGAAACTGGATTATATAAAGAACTCACTGTCATAAATATATAAAAACTTACCTGTAATATGCAGATGCCACAGCATTGTTTGTTGAAAGCTAGGGTTATGTGAAGCGCTTGCTGATAAAGATCAGGAATTGCAACCTTCAGTATGGATTACCACTCTGTGTAATGAGAACCCACATCCTCGCAACAGGATCAGTAGGTAACATCCTATAAAAAGAGAAAACATTGGAATTGTCATGGATTTCATCTTTCTTGGATCCACAATTAATGGTCATGGGAGCAGCAGTTAAGAGATAAAAGCCACATTGCATTGGATAGCTTTGCTTCACCAGAACTCTTTAGAGTATTGAAAAGCAAGGGTGATAGTCTGAGGCCCAAGCTGTGCCTCACTGAAGCCATGGTGTTAGGTTCAACTTCTTGAGAAAGTTGGACATTTAATAGGGAAGAAGAATCAATACATTTGAACTATGGTACAGGGGAAGACTATTGTATGTACCATGCACCGGCCAAAGCAGAAACACATCTCTATTGGAAGAAATTTAGTCAGAATGCTCTTTAGAGACAAGGATGATGAATCTTCATTTCATGTACTTTGGACATGTTCACAGAGATCAGACATGGGAGATGGGCACAACGCTTGGAAAAGGCCTGGGAATGAAAAAGAAAACATTTGCCAAGAAGGACTGACAGAGTGGCTGCATTGACAGGCTCAAACGTGAAACAAGTTATGAGGATGACTCAGCACTGGGTGGTGGTTCCTTTTGTTGTACATAGTATCACTATAAAAGACCCACCACCACAATAACAACATTTTAGCTTTTCAACAAGTCTGTGATTGTATATTGATTTAGTGTTAATTTTTTTCTATGCAAATCCATTCCCATTGTTGAGTCTGTGAATATAAATCTAAATAAAAATAACTTGAAAATTGAAGACATACATCATGCCTAGGAATGGATTTGAAATAATAAGAGAGCTGCAAAATAATACATTAAAAATCTTCTTTGTTTTCACATTAAACATCTAAAAGCAAGGTAAACTCACCACCATTAACTCAATTCCAACTCACAGTGCCCCTATGGGATGAGGCAGAACTGCCGCTATGGGTTTCCTGAGTCTGTAACTCTTTATAGTAGTAGAAGGCTTCCCCTTTCTCTTATGGAGCAGGTATTGCTTTTGAAGTGCTCAAATTGAAGTTAGGACCCCCTGTGTAACTACACCACCGCAAGGGCATCCCACCGCAATTTTGTATAACTATAGAAGTGAGAGACAATACTGCTCTGTACATGGTATAAATCTGAAATCAGAAGATTTTACAAAGGAGCTAAATTTTAATTTAGTGGTCATTGTATCTCTGTATATAGCTCGAGAAGGTGACCAAGAAACAAAAAAGTTGCCTGAGAGTCAAGATTCATTTTCAAAAGGCCAAATGCAAGAAAAGATGAGATCTCCCAGAAGGGAAAAGCAGCACGGTAAGTAGTATAATTTTTTCTAGTTTAAGATTAAGTTAAACTCATCAGAAAATGTTCTTTTAAACTCAAGTATGAATTCACATATATTTTATAGAAATTTAATACTTTTTTCTAAAATGTGAACAACCTCAGGTATCTAATGAAAATAAGCAAATGTATTGATAACTGTGCATTTTAAATAGGTCATGGACACAGTATGGACAAAGGTCAAATAAACCTTTAGAGTTTTATACCTCCTTAAAGTGTTCTTAAACTCAGCTATACCATGAGTGTACTGCATCTTTGTAATAATTGAGAAAACCTGCACTTGCAAAATTATAATGATTTGGATGAAAGAGTAACAACGATAAATCCCAATTACAAACAAAGGCAAGTGTTCGTTACTGTGAACAAAAGAAAATTTATAGAAGGCCACCCAAAGTAAAGAGTGAAAAAATTGAAATAAGTGTCAAGCCTAAGGGAAAACAGTAGCAGAATAAAAAAGAAATCTAGAATATGATATATGAACAAAATGAGACTGTATAAATAAGTCCATTGTGTCAAGCACATTTATACATTTGTAGCCATCATCATTTTCACGTTTCCTTTCTAATTGAGCTCTTGGTACCAGCTCATGCTCCCCCCTTCCCCACCTTCCCTTCCACATGAACCCTTGATAATGTATAAATTATTAGAATTTTTTCAGGCCTTAGCCTGATCATCGCCTCCCATCATCCACTTTTCTCTTTTGTTACTTTGTGCTGCCAAGTTGAATCTCACCGTGGGGGACACTACTGTAAAGAATGGAACAGCTTCCCAGGGTTTCCACGGCTGTAATATTCACAATGTCATTGAGAAAGGAGGATGCTTGACCAGAGGTACTGGCAGAGGGGCTGCAACAATAGCTCAAAACAAACCACTGGGAGGCTGACATGGGATCAGAGAGTGCTGTGCTCTGCTGTGTGCAGGTTCCTAGAGGTCAGAAGAAGTAAGGGAAATGATCTTAAGATGGGAATGTGCAGAATATATGTTTGAAAGAATAAACAATGGAATGAATACAGAAATATGGAAAAATTGTACTAAGGAAAAATAAGAAAAAGGAAGAAGTAAAGAGATCAGGAAAAATCTAAGACAAAGGAAACAAAGGGAAAGGGAAAAAAAGGTAGACAGAAGTAAAAAAAAAAACTAAACAGGAAAGCAGACAAAAGAAGGTACACTGGTAGAAAGGGGAGCTGGAGATATGGGGAAACCGGGATGGGTGAGCCCCTTCGGGCCAGTGGTGAGATTGGAGCAGCTGGAAGGATGGAGAGAAGGTGGGGTAGAGAGACGGAACCAACTGCAAGGATATACACATAAGCTCCTATTTGAAGGACGGACATCATAGGAGTGGGTTGGGGGAGAGGTCGGGCAGTGTAAGATATGACAGAACAATGCCAATGTATAAAGTATTGAGGGTTGGTGGGGGGGTGGAGAGTAGGGGAAGAGGGGAAGGAATGGAAAAGCCGATACTAGGGGATCAAGGGAAAAGGTGGATGATTGGATAACGATAATAGCAGCGGACATGTGAAGGTGCTTGGCACAGTATGTTTATTTATGTATTCTGAAAAATGATGTACGAGCCCACAATAAAATGATTTTTAATAATAAAAGAATGAATAGGTAAAGAGAAAGAGCAACACTTATTTGAAAATACATTTTGACTTTACTCTCTAATGATCCCAACATGATCAGTGTGTTCTTTGGAGAGGACTCAAGCTATTTCTCATTGCCTATCTCCAGGTCTGCTATTACTAGCTGTGTGATGTCAGAGCTTCTGTTCAAATAACTAGAATAAAGGACTCTTGTTCACCAAAAAAAAAAAAAAAGAAAGAAAAAAATGAATAAAAAGGTGAAAACATTCAATTAAAGAAAGGAGAAAACTGTGACAGAACTTGTGGTAAAGGTTAACAACATTTAATGTCCAAAGAGTTCCCCTAGGTGGTGAGGTGGAGAAAGGCGCTGTACGCCTGGTCCTGGATAGAGTCCCTCCTGGTTTTGGTGCTGTGTGGTTACAGATACTGTTCTGGATAGTCTTCTGGAAGGCTCAGATTGTAGCTGAGGTCAGCATGCTGATTTTTAGGAAGAATTCTTTCTGGCCTAGAAGGTCAGTAAGGAAGGTTTCCTGGTTGTGGAAGGAGTTCTTGCCTGCCCAGGACAGTCTAAGAACCCAACGTTGGGTATTCTTTTGTTCTGATGAGGTGCAATTCATGTGACGGCAGAATTGAGGATGGTGATCAGAGATCCTGATATACCATGATATGGTTCTGGCTGGGAGGGGTGGGAAAGGGGTGCCACTCTTTGCTATGTGGGTGAGGGTGTGTACTGGCCATTACTCTTGTCATGAAGAGGGTGGAAGGGTCAAGGGAGCCACCCTCTGTTATCATTATGATGCACCAGCTTGATCAGCTGCTGTCTGGTGGAATGGTTTTTATAAAAGGTCAAGATGGATGTACTGCAGCAAGTTAGCCAAGAAGTCACCATTTTCCCCTCTCAGCTTTTGTTCAGCATCTTCTTATTTAGTATTCAATTATTGGTATTCAGACCACTTATCTATACAGGCAAAGGATTGAATGAAGAACAGACTATCTCTTGCTCATATGTAACTTTAGGATAAAGCTGAAGAAACTAATGAACATCAATGAGAGTCAAAGTAAGACACTGAGTGCGCTCCATGTAAATGTAGAGAATACCTCAGAAACAGATTTGTTGCCTTGGATACTGAGAAACATCAAGAACATCATTGAGGCATAAACCAAGAGGTCATTAAAGAAGAAAGGGAAGGAAAAAAAGAGACTCTGAAACCGAAAGAGCAAGAAAAAAACTTCAAGCCCCAAGTGGCTAGACCAAATATGAAACAAGGAAGGAAGCATCAAAAGAAGATGGAAAGAATTCTGAGTCACTGTACCAAAATGAACTGGTGGGTGTTCAGCCATTCCTATAGTAGTATATGAGCAAATACCAATGGTGCCCAAAGATGAAGTCGAAGCTGCACTGAAAGCATTAACCAAAATCCAGGCTTGAGGATCTGATGGAATATAAGCTCACATGTTTCACTAACATGATGAAACCCTGGCAGGACTCACTCTTCTGTGCCAGACAATTTGGAATACAGTTTCTTGGTCGCCTGACTGGAAGAGATCCATGTGTGTGCCCTTTCTAAGGAAAGGTAGATGAACCAACAAAATGCTCAAACTATGGAACATTATCCTTAATATCCCATGCAATGACATTTTTGCTGAAGATCATCTTACGACAATTGCAACAATACATTGATTGGGTGCTGGAAGAGGTTCCAGCTGGACATGGAAGGGAACATGGAACAAGGGATATCACTGCTCATATCAGATGGTTCTGGCATGAAAGCAGAGAATCCTAGAGAGATGTGTACTTATGTTTTACTCACTAAGCTAAGGCATTCTATATGTGGACCATGGCCAACTACGAATAACTTTGAGAAGAATGACAATCTTACAACATTCCATTGTGCCCTTTCAGACCCTGTGGGAACAGTAAAAGGACACACTGCATGGTTTCAATTCAAGAAAGTTGCATGTCTGGGTTACACCCTGTCACCGTATTTCTTAAGTTTGTATGGTAAGCAGAGAAAAAGGATTGTATGAAGAAGAAACTCCCTTTAAGAAGTAGAGGAAATCCTGCCTATGGTATGCAGATGATACAGCCTTGCTTTTTGAAGGCAAAGAGTACTTGAAATACTTGTTGAAGATGATCAAAGACTGTAGCCTTCAGTATGTAATGAAAAACCAATTTCTCACAACAGGACAAGTAGTTAACACTGTATACATGGAGAAAAAATTGAATTTGTAATGCATTTCATTGTCTGTGGATCCACAATTAGTGTTCATGGAAGCCATAGGAAAGACCTCTAAATACAGATTTCCTTGGATATCTTTGCTAAACAAGACCTCTTTAGAGTATTGAAAAGCAAGGGTGGGCTGAGCCCCGGTGGCGTAGTGGTTGTATGCGGGACAGCGGCCCACTGGGTTGGAGGTTCAAATCCAGCAGCAAGGCTGGGCCTCCCACTCCCACCAACAGAGGGCAGTGATGCCAAAAAAAGAAATGAAAGGGTGTTCTTTTGAGGACTAAGCTGTGCCTGACTGCAGCCATGGTATTTTCAATGGCCTCATCTGCTTGTGGAAATTGGACACTGAATAGGGAAGAAGAATCGATGCACTGGAACTATGGTACAGGGGAAGACTATTGTAAGTACCATGAACTCCAAAAGCTTAAGCAAATCTCTCTTGGAAGAAGTACCTTCAGGTTGTTCTTTAGAGGTGAAGATGATGAGACTTCATTTCACATACCTTGAACATGACCAGAGAGGTCCATCACAGAAGAAGGACCACCATGCTTCAAACATGAGAAAAATTGTGAGGATGGCTCACGACTGGGCTTTCCTTCTGCTGTACGTAGGGTTACTCTAAGTTGAAATGGGACTGAGCCCCGGTGGCGTAAGTGGTTGAGTGCAGGGCGGTGGCCCAGGGGCTTGGCAGTTCAAATCCAGCAGCAGCTCTCAGGAGCAGTGATGGGTAGCTCCCATGACCACCAGAGGGCAGTGATGCCCCCCCTCCCAAGTTGGAAGGGACTACAAGTACCTCAACAATAACATTTTAGTGATTCAACCAGTTGTTTATGCTTGCATATGAATTTGGTGCTCAATATTTTGCAATTATAAGTAATTTAGTGATTACCTCCTGCAAATTCATTATCCTTGTTGAGTACCCATGAATATATATTAATTTAATAATGAATGACTTATGACAATTTAAGATATATAATTTAAGATATATATATGATATATATTTAAGGAATAGATGTGAAATAACAGGACAAGTACAAAATAATACATTGAAAGTCTTCTTTGTTTTCACACTAACCATCTAAAAGTAAGCTAAACTCACTACCACGAGTCAATTTCAACCCATAGTGACCTGTGGGTTTCTGTGACGTAACTCCATACAATTATCAGAGGCCAAGGCTGTCACCTATGGAGCAGGTAGTGGTGTTGAACTGCTGAAATTGAAGTTATGAATGCATGGTGTAACCAGGACACTGTGAGGGCCTCCCATTGTAATTGTATATACCTATATTATGAGAGAAAATGCTGCTATGTACATGTTGTAAATCTCAAATCGAGAAAGTTTACAAAGGAGCTAATTTTTTAAAATTTATGTTTTCATTGTATGTCTCTATATAGCTCATGAAGATGATCGAGAAACTAAAATGTTGCCTGAGAGTCCACATTCAGTATCAAAAACCCACGTGCAAGAAAAAATGAGATCTCCCAGAGGGGAAATGCAGCATCGTAAGTAGTACAATTTTTGCTAGTTTCAGTTAAGTTAAATTCATCAGGAACTATTTTTTGAACTCAAGAATATGAATTTAAATATGTATTTTTTATAATTTTTACACAGTCCCAAAATGTGAACAACCTCATAACTAGTGAAAATAAGCAAATATATTGATAATTGTACATTTTAATGGGAGGTGGCAAGAATACTGAATGGCCGTGGGTGATGGACACAGTATTCACAAAGGACAAGAACACCTTTAGAGTTTTACACCTCCCTGAGATTCTCTTGAATCAATCAGTACTGTGAGTGCATTACGTATTTGTGACAATTGAGAAAACTAACCATTTGTAACCTAATGATTTCGGTTCAACAACAACAATTCCCAATTTACATATATATAAAGTAAAAACAAGAGAATGAATTAAAAAGGAAAAGAATGGAAAATGATGCTAAGAGAAATTAGGGAGAGACAAAGGAGAAAATAGGATAATCCAGAAAAATATGAGAGTGAAAAAAGGGAATGGAGGAGAGAGTAAAGAGAAAACATGAAAAGAAAGCCATCAAAGAATAAAAAATATTAATGAAAAGTGAGGAAAAAACAAAGAAAGGAGAAAACTGTGAGAGAACAGAGCCTGTGGTAAAGGATAGCACCATTTAATGGCCAAGAGATGCCTGGGTGGTGAGACAGGCTAAGGAACTGGATGCCTGGTTTGAGACAGACTCCCTGCTGGCTTTGATGTTCTCTGTGATTACACACATTGTTCAGGATATTCTTTGATGACCCAGACTGTGACTGAGGTGAATATGCTTATTTCAGGAAGAATTATTTTTGGCCTGGAGGGTCACTGGGGTAGTTTTGCTGGTTGTGGAAGGAACTCTGTCTGCCCTGGAGTGTCTAGGTATTCTGTTGCTCTGATGAGGTGGAATTCACATAACCTCAGACTTGAGGACGGTGATCACAGATCCTGACACACTATGATATGGTTCTACATGGGAGGAATAGGTAAATGGGTGTCACTGGTTGTTATGTGGGTGAAGATGTGGACTGACAATGATTCTTGTGGTGAAGAGAGTATGAGAACCAAGAGAGGCTACAATTTTTCTCATTAACAACCACTAACTAAACCAGCTGTTGTTTGGTGGAATGCTATTTTTAAAAGTTCAAAATGGATGGACTGCATCCAGTTAGTCAATAAATCACCCTTTTCCCCCTCTCTGCTTTTGCTCAGTATCTTCTTATTTAGTGTTCAGTTCTTGGTATTTAGACCACTTCTCTATACAGGCAAAGGAGGAATACACCATCAATTCTTCATATGCAACTTCAGGTTAAAGCAGAAGAGAAGTGACATGAGCCCATCAGAGTCTAAGTAAACCATTTAGTGTAAATGACATAAAATTTAAAAACAAATCAAAACAAACTGGTTGCTTTTGGCAGCAATTAAAGAAGGCCTGATGAGCTGTGAGAGTGTGGTTGTTACATAATCTCTAGTCAATTTGGGACTTGAGAGGATTAAGAGTAAAAGGGTGTAGTCTAGTCTGTCAATTGGGTCGCAAAAACCAATGATGCCGCTGAGTCTTTGAGGAAAACTCTAGTATGTCCTCCTTGGAGGTGGGAGAAACTCACTCTCACTAGTTTTCTTCTTTGGTGATTCACTGCTGATAAGGTTGACTCCCTCTGATACATTGCTGAGGAGAAGTCATATGGCCCCACCCTGATGGAATCAGAATCCTGAATATGGAGAAACCACCTTAGAGACCTCTGTCAGCACTGAGATGCTTACAACGCCACTGAATCCAGATGACTTTGTTCCCACTGGCCTGTGACCATCCTACATCTGCCATCATTGTATGTGTTTCATGAGTCTGAAGAGCATTTTATAGTTTGGTATCAGACATAAGGGCTAATACTGGACTTGATCAGGAGTGGGCTGGAATGTTTTCTCAATGTTCAGTGCCTCTTGTATATAACTTTTCCCTTATATGAGTGTCTCCATTAATTTGTTTTATAGTCTACCCAGACTAACACAGGGAGACATCAAAAATAACATTCAGCTGGAAAGCAAAAGGTTGTTAAAAAAGAAACAATAAAAAATTGATAAAAGTGGATGTCAGAAGAGACTGACACTGAAAGAAGAGACAAAAATTCAAGCCACAGGTAGCAACATAGTAAAACTCTATACGGAAAATATTAAACAATGCAGGAGGAATCAAAGGAAGGCAGAATATGAGTAAGTACCAATGGTGCCCAAGGAAGAAGTTGAAGCTGCACTGAAAGCATTAACCAAAAGCAGTACTCCAGGAAATGACAGAATATGAGCCCACATATTTCACAAAGATGATGAACACTGGCTGGACTCATTCTTTTGTGACAGGCACTTTGGAGCACAATTTCTTGGTCATCTGACTGGAAAAGATCCCTTTTTGAGGAAAGATAGATGAAACAATAGAATGCTCAATATATACAGCAATATGATTAATATCCCAGGCAAGAAAATCTTTGTTGAAGATCATGCTATAATGGTTGCACCGTTCATTGAGAGGGAACTGTAGGAGGTTCAGGCCAGATTTAGAAGAGAACATGGACCAAGGGATATCATTGCCCATGTCAAATGGTTCTAGTGTAAAAGTTCCAGAGAGATTTGTACATATGTTTTACTGACTATGCTAAGGCATTCCATATGTGGACCATTACAAACTATGAATAGCCTTGAGAATCTCAGAATATTTCATTGTGCCCGATCAGACCCTATACAGGGGTCAAGAAGCAGCTGTGCGAATAGTAAAAAGACACACTGCATGGTTTCAATTCAAGAAAGGTGCCTGTTAGGGTTACATCTTGTCACCCTATTTTTAAGTCTATATATGATGAGCAAATAATCAGAGAAACTGGATTACGTGAAGAAGAAACTCACCCTTAAAAATGGAGGAAAGCTTGTTTTTTTTGGGGGGGGGGCATCACTGCCCTCTGGTGGTCATGGGAGCTACCCAGTGCTGCTCCTGAGAGCCGCCGCTGGATTTGAATCATCAAGCCCGCTGGCCACAGTCCTGCACTCAACCACTTACACCACCAGGGTTCAGCCCCGAGAGCTTGTCTTTTATATGCAGATAACACAACCTTGCTTGTTGAATATGAGGAGCACTTGAAGCACTTGCTTAAGATGATCAAAGACTATAGTCTTCAGTATGGGTTACTATGCAGCGTAACAAAAACACACACCCTCACAACAGGCCCAGTAGGTAACATCATATAAACAGAGTGAAGATTGAAGTTGTCAAGGATTTCATCTTTCTTGGATCCACAATCAATGCTCATAGAAGCACCAGAAAAGGAATTAAAAGACACTTTGCACTGAATATCTTTGCTGCACAAGACCTCTTTAGAGTATTGAAGAGCAGCGGTGTTATTTTGAGGACTAAGCTGTGCCTAACTGCAGCCATGGTATTTTCAGTGGCCTCCTCTGCTTGTGAAAGTTGGACATCTGATAAGGAACAATCGATACATTGGAACTATGGTACAGAGAAAGACTACTGCAAGTATCATGAGCTGCCAAAGGCATAAGCAAATCCCTCTTCAAAGAAGTTCTGTCAGAATGCTCTTTTGAGGCAAGGACTTCATTTCATGAACCATGGACAGGATTGAGGCAATCAGTGGGAGAAGACCACCATGCTTGGTAAAGGATTGTGGTGGAAAAAAGATGGCCTTTGGCAGCATGGATTGACCCAATGGCTCTTTTGATGAATTTGAACTTGAAACAAATTGTGAGGATGACTCAGCACTGGGGTTTCTTTCCTTCTGTTGAATGTAGGGTCACTCTAAGTTGGAATGCATTAGAAGAACCTCAACGATAACAACACATTACTTATTCAACCAGTTGCTTGTACTTGCATATTAATTTGGTGTCCAATAGTTTGCAATTTTTAGTAAATTAATGAATTACTTCTACAAATTCATTATCATTGTTGAGTACACACGAACATATATTAATTTAATAACAAATGATTTATGATGATGTAAGATATATATGATGCCTAGGAGTAGATGTGAAATAACAGGACAGCTGCAATAAAATACATCAAAACTCTTCTTTGTTTTGACTTTAAACATCTAAAAGCAAGGTAAACTGACTACCAATGAGCCAATTCCAACTCAGAGTGACCATATGGGACAGAGTAGAACTGCTCCTGTGGGTTTTTGAGCTTTTACTTAATCTTATTGAACGCCTTGCCTATTGCCTACAGAGAAAGAAGTGGATTTGAAGTGCTGAAATGGAAGTTAGCAGCCAGGATACCATGGGGTCCTCCCATTGTAACATTATGTACTAGTGAACTGAGAGAAAATGCTGCTTTGCACATGTTGTAAATTGAAATCTAGAGAGTTTACAAAGGAGCTGCTCTTTTATTTAGCGGTCTTACTGCATCTCTCTATATAGCTCCTGAAGATGATCAAGATACACAAATGTCTGAGAGTCAAGATTCAGTATCAGCAACCCGAAGACAAGAAAAGATGAGATCGCCCAGTGGGGAAAAGCCACATCGTAAGTAGTATAATTTGTGCTGCTTCAGTTAAGTTAAACTTATCATGAAATATTTTTGAACTCGAGTATGAATTTAAATATGTATTATATAATTTTTATACTGCTCCAAAATATGACCAACCTCAAATAACTAGTGAAAATAAGCAAATGTATGGATAATTGCACATTTTAACAGGAGGCAGCAAGAATACTGAATGACCATGGGTGATGGACTCAGTATCCACAAAGGGCAAGAAAACCTTCAGAGTTTTAAATCTTCTTAAGTTTTTCTTGAATTTATCAGTATTGTGAGTACATTGCATATTTGAGACAATTGAGAAAACTAGCCACTTGTAACCTTCTAATAATTTGGGTTCAACAACAATTCCCAATTAAATGTAAGAAAAAACATGTGTTTATTAATGTGAACAAGACTAATTGAGTTTATAGAAGCCCGTATAATGTACAGAGTGGAAAAATAGAATTCAAGTGCCAAGTATAAAGAGAAAACAAAGAAAAAGAATAGGAAGGAAATGTAGAATATTGAACGTGAACAGAATGAGAGTATCAATAAAGGTTATGTATTTCTTTTAAATTATTTTATCAGAAGTCTTACAGTGCTTATCACCATCCATCCATCCATCCATTGTATCAAGTACATTTGGACACATGTGGCCATGGTCATTTTGAAAATATTTTCTTTCTACTTGAGTCCGTGGCATCAGTTCATGGATTTCTCCCGCTCACCCATCCC
This sequence comes from Nesogale talazaci, assembly GCA_004026705.1. NCBI lineage: Eukaryota > Metazoa > Chordata > Mammalia > Afrosoricida > Tenrecidae > Nesogale > Nesogale talazaci. The sequence continues at coordinate 51,863 of PVJH01000323.1, read as the reverse complement.
CCCTCATGAACACTTGATAATTTAGAATTTTTTTCCATATCTTTCACGAACCGCTGTCTCCCTTCACCCACTTTTCTATTTTGTTATTTTGTGCCATCAACTTGGTTCTTACTCTTAGGGACCTTATTGGAAAGAGTGGAACTCCTTCCCAGGATTTCCAAGACTGGAATCCCTACAAAGTCAGTGAGAAAGGGAGATCCTTGACAAGGCATACTGGCAGAGGGGCTGAAATGATGGCTCAGAATGAACTTCTGTGAGGACAGCAGGGGGTCGGAGAGCAATGTGCTCTCTGGTGTGGGGGGTCACTAGAGTCGGAAATGACTTGACAACACATAAGAGCAACAGCAAGGGAAACGAACCTGAAACCTGCAAGAAAAAAGATTTGTGTGTACATATAGCAAAACCAAGAGAATGAATTAAAAAGTGAAAGAAAAGGAAAATTACACTAAGAATAATGAGGGAGAGATGAAGGATTGATGAGGGATAATCCAGAAAAATAATGAAAAAGAAAAAAGGAACAAAGAAGAGAGAGGAGAAAAAATGAAAAGGAAGCCATCAAAGAATGAAAAGTGATAATGAAAAGTGAAGAAAAACTCAAAGAAAGAAAAGAACAGTGAGAGAACAGAGCCTGTGGTCTAGGTTAGCACCATTTAATGACAGAGATCCCTGGGTAATGAGGAGGGGCAAGGAACTGGTTGCCTGGGCCTAGATAGAATCCCTGCTGGCTTTGGTGTTGTCTGTGGTTACATACACTGTTCTGGATATTCTTTGATGGCTCATTGTGACTGAGGTCAGAATGTTCATTTCAAAAAGAATTCTTTCTGGCCTACAGGGTCAATGGGCACGTTTTGCTGGTTGTGGAAGGAACTCTGGCCTGCCCAGGAGTGTCTAGGAATATTGTCCTGGCCATTCTGTTGCTCTGATGAGGTGGAATTCACGTGACCCCAGACTGGAGGATGGTGATCACAGATCCTGACACAATATGATATGCTTCTGCATGGGAGGAGTAGGGAAAGGGGTGTCACTGGTTGTTCTGTGGGTGAGGTTGTGAGCTGGACATGATTCTTATGATGAAGAGGGTGTGAAGACCAAGATGGGGCGGGGCTCTCATTTTTCTCATTACCAGCCCCAGCTTGAACAGCTGCTGTCTGGAGGAATGCTACTTGCAGAAGTTCAAAATGGATGTGCTGCCTCAAGTTAGCCAATAATTCACTTTTTTTCTATCTGCTTTGTTCATCATCTTCTTAGTATTTAGTTCTTGGTATTCAGACCACTTCTCTGTAGAGGTAAAGGAGGAACAGACAATCTAGGGCTCATATGGAACTTCAGGTTAAAGCAGAAGAGAATTGAAGTTAGTTCATGAGAGCCAAAGTAAACCACTCAGTGTAGACCACATAAAACTTAAGAAGAACTCAAAAACAGACTGGTTGCATTTGACACTGATGAAAGAAATCCTGATGAGCTATGGGAGTGTGTTACTTACATAATCTGGTGTCAATTTGAGACTTGAGAGGATTAAGAGTGAAACAGTGATGTTTAGTCTGGCAATTGGGTCACAGCCACTGATGCCTCTGTGGGTATGGCTTTCCGCTGAGTCTTCTACAAAATCTCTATTTTGGAGGCAAGATAAACTTGCTCTTAGTACTACTCTTCCTTGGAGACTCACAGCTGACAAGGTTGACTCCCTCTGAGACATCGCTGAAGGGAAGCCTCGTGGCTGTACCCTGATGGAGCCAGAATCCTGGATCTGGAGAAACCCCATGCAGACACTTGTCAGTCCTGAGAGACGTACAAGGCCACTGGATCCAGAAGAATTTGTACCCACTGGCCTTGACTGTCTTGCATTCAGCATCATTGCATGTGTTTAGTGACTTTGAAGAGGAATTTATTGCTGGATATCAGATTTAAAGGCTAATATCAAACTTATGGACTTGATCTGGAGTGGCCTGGGATGTTTTCTCAATGTTCAATTGCTCTTGTTCATAAACCTCTCCCTTACACACATATAAGCATCTCCATGAATTTGTTTCTCTAGTCTACCCAGTCTAACACAGGGAGACATCAAGATCAGCATTCAGCTAAAAAGTAAAAGGTTGCTAAAAAAGAAAAGAAAGAAAAATTGATTAAAGTGGATGTCAGAAAAGACTCTGACACCAAAAGCACAAGAGAAAAATATTCAAGCCATTCATAGCAACAGAGCAAAACTCGATAGACAAACATATTGAACAATGCAGGAGGCATCAAAAGATCAAAAAAATGCCCACAGTCACTGTACCAAGAATTAGTCAAAATCCAGCCATTCCATTGGTAGCATATGAGCAGGTACCAGTGGTGATCAAGGAAGAAGTTGAAGCTGCACTGAAAGCATTAACCAAAAGCAAGGCTTGAGGAATTGATGGGATATGAGTTCACGTGTTTCACTAAGATTATGAACACTGGTTGGGCTCAATCTTATGTTCTAGGCAACTTGGAGTACAATTTCTTGATAATTTAACTGGAAGAGACCCCTTTTTGAGAAAGATAGATGACCCAAAAGAATGCTCAATGTGTATACAACAATATGATTAATATTCCAAGCAGAAATTTTCTGTTGAAGATCATGCTCCAATGGTTGCACAGTTCATTGATAGGGAGCTGGAAGAGGGTCAGGCCAGGTTTAGAAGAGAACATGGAACAATGGATATCAAGTGGAAAAGCTCAGAGAGATGTGTATATGTGTTTTACTGAGTATGCTAAGGCATTCTATATGTGGATTATGACAAACTATGAATAGCCTTGAGAAAAATAACAATCTCAGGACATTCCACTGTGCCCTCTCAGACCCTGTACAGGGATTGAGAGGCGGGCTTGCCAACAGTAAAACAGTTGTTTTTGTTATACAGTAAAACAGTATAACAGTGTGTTTTTGTTATACACCCTCACTACAGAACCAGTAGGTAACATCACGTAAACAGAGTCAAGATTGAAGTTGTCATGGATTACACCTTTCTTGAGTCCTCAATCAATTCTCATGGGAGCAGCAGTACAGAAATCAAAAGACACACTGCATTGCACATTTTTGTTGCACAAGTCCTCTTTAGAGAATTGAAAAGCAGGCCTGTTTTGAGGAGTAAGTGGCGCCTGACTACAGCCATGGTATTTTCAATGGCCTTGTCTGTTTCTGAAAGTTGGACATTTAATAGGAAAGAAGAATTGAGGCACTGGAACTCTGGTACAGAGAAAGACTAGTCAAAGTATCATAAGCTGCCCAATGCACAAGCAAATCTCTCTTGGAAGTTCTGTCAGAATACTCTTTAGAGACAAGGATGATGAGACTTCATTTAATGTATCTTGGGAATGATCGGGTAGTTCATTCATTGGAGAAGACCACCATGCTTGGTAGAGGATTGCGGTGGAAAAAAGAAGGCCTCTGGCAACATGGATGGACATGGTGGCTGCACTGATGGACTCTGACATGAGAAAAATTGTGAGGATGGCTCAGGACTTGGTTTTCCTTTCTTCTGTTGTACACAGGGTCACTACAAGTCAGAATGAATTAGAAGAACTTCCACAATTGCAACATGTGGAACTTATTCAACCAGTTGCTTGTGCTTGCATATTCATTTGGTGTCCAGTATTTTGCAATTATAAGTGATTTCATGAATTACTTCTGCAAATTGATTATCATTGCTCAGGACACATGAATATATATATTCATGTAGTAATAAATGACTTATGACAATTTAAGAGATATATGATGTCTAAGAATAGATGTGAAATAACAGGACAGCTACAATATATCAAAGTCTTCTTTGTTTTCACTTTAAACATCTAAAAGCAAGCTAAACTCACTACCACTGAGTCAATTCCAACTCACAGTGACCCTACGGGTAGAACTGCCCCTGTGGGTTTCTGAGACTGCAGATCCTTAGAGCTACTGAAGGCCTTGCCTATCATCTATGGAGCATGTAGTAAATTTGACGTGCTGACCTTGAAGTTAGTGACCCACTGTCTAACCAGGACATCACAAGGTCCTCCCACTGTAAAGTTTTACACTTACAAAATGAGAGAAAATGCTGCTGTGAACATATTGTAAGTCTGAAATCTGGAGAGTTTACCAAAGAGCAATTTTTAAAATTATTGTCCTCATTACATTTCTCTACATGGCTTGTAGAGATGATCGAGAAACAAGACTGTTGCCTGAAAGTCAAGATTCAGTATCAACAACCCAAATCCAAAAGAGGATGAGATCTCCCAGAGGGGAAATGCAACGTTGTAAGTGGTGTAATTTTTGCTAGTTTCAGATTAAGTACAACTTATTTGAAAATATTTTTGAACTCAAGAATATAAATTTGAATACATATTTTATAAAAATTGTTATACTTTACTCTAAAATGTGACACCCTCAGAATGGGTGGTGGCAAGAATGCAGCGTAGTAATGGGTCATGAACTCCGTATTCACAAAGGGCAACGAATCCTTCCGAGTTATACACCTCCCTAAGATGGATCCCTAAGTTCTTGTATTATTCAGTACTCTGAGTGCACTGCATATTTGTGACAAATAAGAAAACCAGCCACTTGGAAACTTGTAATGCTTTGGGTTCAACAACAATAATACCCGATTAATTGCAAGAAAAGGCATGTATTTATTAATGTGAGCAAGAGAAATTGAGTTTATAGGCACTTGTCTAATGTCTAGAGTGGAAAAAGAGAATTCAAGTGCCAGGTAGAAAGAGAAAACAAAGAAGAAGAATGAGAAGGAAATGTAGAATATTGAACGTGAACAGAATGAGAGTATCAATAAAGGTTCTGTGTTTCTTTTAAATTGTTTTAGCAGAGATCTCACAGTGCTTATCACATTGCATCCATCCATCCATGTGTCAAGCACGCTTGGACAGATGTTACTCTCACTTTGAAAATATTTTCTTTCTACTTGAGCCCAGGCATCAGCTCATAAATTATGTCCACTCATTCATTCTCCCCCATTAACCCGTGATAATTTAGAATGTTTTTCCGTATCTTCCACCAACCACTGTCTCTCTTTACCCACTTTTCTAATTTGTTACTGTGTGCCATCAACTTGGTTCTTACTCTTAGGGACATTGTAGGAAAGATTGAAACTGCTTCCCAGGGTTTACAATGCCAGAATCCCTCCTAAGTCCACGGAAAAGGGAGATTCTCAACAAGACATATTGGCAGAGGGGATGCAACAATGGCTCAGGATGAACAATTGTGAGGACAGCATGGGGTCGGACAGTGATGTGCTCTGCAATGAATACTTATAGGTGTGTGTGTATATATACATGTACGTACACATGTTTGCCACATACATGGCAAAAACAGGAGAATTAATTAAAAATGGAAAGGAAAAGGAAAATTATGCAAAGGGTACTTAGGGAGAGATGGAGAAAAGAGGATAATCCAGAAAAAACTATGAGAAAGAGAAAAAGGAATAGAGAAGAGAAAAGCAGAATAAAACGCACTAATGAAAAGGGGAGAAAAAATCAAAGAAAGAAAAGAACTGTGAGAGAACAGGGCCTGTGGTCTAGGTTAGCACCGTGTAGTGACAAAGAGGTCCCTGAGTGGTGAGGAGGGCAAGGAGCTGGATGCCTGCTCCTAGAGAGAGTCCCTGCTGGCTTTGGTGTGGTCTGTCATTACAGACACTGTTCTCGATCTTCTTTGATAGCTCATTGTGACTGAGGTCAGGGTGCTTGTTTCAGAAAGAATTCTTTCTGGCCTAGAGGGTCAATGAGGAAGTTTCGCTGGTTGTGGAAGGAACTCTGGCCTGCCCAGCAGTGTCTAGGGTCCCAGCACGGGGTATTTTGTTGCCCTGATGAGGTGGGATTCATGTGACCCCAGACGGGAGGACGGTGATCACAGATCCTGACACACTATGATGATATGGGAAGCGTAGGGAAAGGGGTGTCAATGTTTGCTATGTGGGTGAGAGTGTGAGCTGGACATGATTCTTGTGAAGAAGAGGATGTGAGGACCAAGGTGGGGGGCTCTCATTTTTCTCATTACCAGTCACCAGCTTGAACAGCTGCTGTCTGGTGTAATGCTACTTTCAAAAGTTCAAAATGGATATACTGCCTCAATTTAGCCAATGATTCACCTTTTTTCCTTCTCTGCTTTTAGTCAACATCTTCTTAGTCAGTATTCAGTTCTTAGAATTCAGACTAATTATCTATACACGTAAAGGAGGAATAGACCATCTGTTGCTCATATGCAGCTTCAGGTTAAAGCAGAAGAGAAGAGAAGTTAGTCCATGAGAATTTCAGAACATTCCGTTTTTCCCTTTCCCACCTGCACTTGGATCAAGAGGCAGCTGTGTGAATGTTAAAAAGGAACTGCATGGTTTCAATTCAAGAACGGGTCTTTAGGGTTGCATCCTGTCACCTTAATTGTTCAGTCTACATGATTAGCAAATAATCCTAGAAACTGGGTTATATGAAGAAGAAACACGCTCAGGCCTGGAGGAAAGCTTGCTTCTGATATGCAGATGACACAGCCTTCCTTGTTGAATGTGAGGAGTACTTGATTCGCTTACTGAAAATGAACAAAGAATGCAGTCTTCAGTATGGATTACCCTGCAGTGTAACGAAAATGCACACCTTACAACAGGACCAGTAGGGAACATCATAAAAACAGAGTGAAGAGTGAAGTTGTCATGGATTTCATCCTTTTTAGATCTACATTCAATGCTCATGGAAGCAGCAGTCAAGAAATCAAGAGACACATTGCATTGGATATCTTTGCTGCACAACACCTCTTTAGAGTATTGAAAAGCAAGGGTGTTCTTTTGAGGACTATGCTGTGCCTGACTACAGCCATGGTATTTTCAAAGACTACAGAGAAAGACTACTAAAAGTACCATAGCCTATCCAAAGCACAAGCAAATCTCGATTAGAAGTTCCATCAGAATGCTCTTTAGAGGCATGGGAGAGGAGACTTAATTTCATGCACCTTGGATGTGTTGGGAGAGATCAGTCATGGGACAATACCATGCTTGGTAAAGGATGGTAAAGGTGGATAAAAGACTTTTGGCAACAGTGACTGCATTGATGGGCTCAAACATGAAACAAATTGTGTGTGGTTCAGGACTGGGTGTTGGTTCCTTCTCTTTACACTGTGTCACCATGAGTTGAAATGGACTAGAAAGACCTCAACAATAACAGAAACATTTGAGTATTCAACATTTGCCTGTGCTTGCATATTAATTTGGTGGCAAATAGTTTGCAATTATGAGTAATTGGATGGATTGCTTCTGTAAATTCATTATCATTGTTGAGGATCCATGAATATATATTAATTTAATAATAAATGACTTATGATAATTTAAGGTATATATGATGCCTAGGAATAGATGTGAAATAACAGGACAGGTACAAAATAATTTATTAAATTTCTTTGTCTTCACTTTAAATACCCAAAAGCAAGCTAAGCTAATTAGCACAGAGTCAATACTAACTCATAATGACCCCATGGACAGGGTAGAATTGCCCCTGTGAGTTTCTGAGACTTTAATTCTTTATAGTTAGAGAAGGTCTTCTCTATCACTTATGGAGCAGGTAGTGAATTTGAAGTGCTGAAATTGAAGTTAACAACCCACTGTTAACCAGGACACTGTAAGAGCCTTACATTATAATTTTATAAATCTATAATACGAGAGATAATGCTGCTATGAACATGTTGTAAATATGAAATCTGTAGAGTTTTCAAAGGAGCTAATTTTTTATTTAGTGTTCTCATTGCATCTATTTATATAGCTGAAGAAAATGATCGAAAAACAAAAATGTTGCCTGAGAGTCGACATTCAGTATCAACAACCCAAATGCAAGAAAAGATGAGATCTCCCAGAGAGGAAATGCAACCTTGTAAGTAATATAATTTTTGCTAGTTTCAGTTAAGTTCAACTCACCAGGAAAAATTTTGAACTCAGGAATATGAATTTAAATATATATTTTATATAATTTTTACACTTTACTTCAAAATGTGAACAGCCTCACATAACTAGTGAAACTAAGCAACTATATTGATAAGTGGCCATTTTAGTGGGTGATGCCCAAAAGCTGAATGGCTAAGGGGGCTGTACTCATTATTCACAGAGGGCAAGACACCTTGAGTTTTCCACCTAAGATTTTATCCGTATTGTGAGCGCATTACATATTTGTGGCAATTGAGAAAACTAACCACTGTAACCTTCTCATGGTTTGTGTTCAACAACAATTCCCATTGTATAGCAAGAACAGGCAAGTGTTCATTAATGGGAACAAGGGGAATTGAGTTTATAGAAACCCACCTAAGATACAGACTAGTAGAACTGAAGTGCCAAGTACACAGGGAAAACAGAAAAAGAATAAAAGGGAAATGTAGACTAGAGAACATGAATAAATGAGAATATCAGTAAAGGATATGTTTTGTTTGTTTGTTTTGTTTTGGGGGGGGCATCACTGCCCTCTGGTGGTGGGTGTAGGAGGCCCAGTTTTTGCTCCTGTGGAGCCACTGCTGGAATTGAGCCTCCATCCCAGTGGGCCGCAGTCCCGTGCACAACCCCTACGCCACTGGGGCTCAGTTCAAAGGATGTGTTTTTTGTTTGTTTTAAGTTATTTTATTGGCGGTCTCACCGCTTATTATGATCCGTCCATCCATCCATTGTATTGAGCACATTTGGACATATGCTGCCATCTTCATTTTGAAAACATTTTCTTTCTACTTGAGTCTGTGGCATCAGCTTATAGAATTTTTCCCTCTCAAAGGGAGGAGACGAGTCAGTCAAGGTATCATCTAGCAATAATGAAATATGCAACTTTCTTCTAGTTCTTAAATGCCCCTCCCCCCTCCCCCCACTATCATGGTTCTAATTCTACCTTACAAATCCAGCTAGCCCAGGGATAGGAGCCAGAAACATGGGGACTTAAGGAAAGATGATCCTTTCCAAACCAGTGGTGAGACTGGTGATAGGGAGAGGGTAGAGTAGAATGGGGGGACCCATTGCAGGGATCTGCATATAGCCTCCTCACTGAGGTATGCACAACACGGTAATGGGTAAAAGGATACATCAGACAGTGTATGATATGACAAAATAATGATAATTTGAAAATTATTAAGGGTTCATGAGGGAGGGCAAGTGAGGAGGGAGGGGAAATACAAGGAGCTGATACCAAGGGTCTCTAAGTAGAAGGAGGATGGTCATCTAAGTAACTCCAAGGTGACTTAAAACCTTACCTACAAGCACCTGAAGTTTGAATATTAGATACCAGATAACAGATAAGGGAACAAGAAAAGTGGGTGAAGGAAGATGTCAGGCAGTGTAAGATATGACAAAATAATAATTTATGAATTATCAAGGGTTCATGAGGGAGGTAGGAGCAGAGAGGGAAAGGGAAAATGAGGCGCTTATATGAACAGCTCAAGTAGAAAGCAAATGTTTTGAGAATGATGAAGGCAAGAAATGTACAAATGTGCTTGACACAATTGATGGATGTATAGGGATTGTGATGAATTGTACAAGCCCCCCAAAAATGATTTAAAAAATATTTCTTCCTCACTCACCATGAGGAATATGAATCCTTGTTAATTTAGATTTTTCCCCCATATCTTCCACCAACCACTGTCTCCACTTTTCTGTCTTGTTCTTGTGTGCTACCAAGTTGGTTCTTACTCTTAGCAACACTACTGGAAAGAAGGGAACTGTGTCCCAGGGTTTCCAAGGTTGGAATCCCTACAAAGTCAGTGAAAAAGGGAGCTCCTATGATGCATGGGTCACTAGTGACAGCAATGACTCAACAACACATAAGAACAACTGCAAGGGAAATGAATCTAAAACTGCAATGAAAAAGTACACACACGACGATATTTCTTTCATGGAGATGAGAAGCTGGTCTCCCTGGTTGTTGGGAGTGAGCTCTCAGAGATGATGAGTCACGGACAAGACAAGATGGCAGCGTCTGAGGAGCCGGAGGAGAAGCCGCATGGTTTTGCCCTGATGGAGTCAGACCTCTGAAGCTGGAGAGGCCATGTGGGGACCCCTGCCAACAATGAGTTTCTTCGGCCACCACTGGATGCTGTTGATGGACCCTGAGCCCTGGAAGCGAGGAGCCACGAGAGGACCCCTGCTGGCGCCAGGACTCTGCACCCACTGACCTGTGACTTTGTGAGTTGGAAGGAGACTTTATAGGCTGATATCAGGCATATAGGTTAATATCTGACTTATGACTTTGTACTCAACTGGATTGGGATGCTTTCTAAATGTCCTATTTCTTTTATATATAAACCTTTTTCCTTATATCCAAAAAAAAAAAACAAAACGTACACACACACACGCGCACGCGCACACACAGACACACACACATACACACACACACACACACACACATATATATATATATATATATATATATATATATATAGAGAGAGAGAGAGAGAGAGAGAGAGAGAGAGAAAAAAACAAGGGAAGAAATTAAAAAGAGAAAGGAAAATCACACAAATGAAAAATGGAGGGAGAAGAAGAAAAGAAGATAATCCAGAAAAAAACTACGAGAAAGAGAAAAGGGAACAGAGAAAAGAAAGGTAGAAGTAATAAGAAAAAATGAAAAGGAAGTCATCAAAGAATAAAAAGTCTGAATGAAAGGTGTAGAAAAAACTTAAAGAAAGAAAACTGTCAGAGACAGAGTCTATGGTATAGATTAGCACCATGTAATGGCAAAGAGAATGCTGAGCAGTGAGGATGGGCAAGAGCTGGAATGCCAGTTCCTAAACAGACTTCCTGCTGAGTTAAATATAGTCTGTGGTTACAGACACTCTTCTGGGATATTCTTTTGATGGCTCAGAATGTGACTAAGGTCAGCATGCTTATTTCAGAAAGAATTTTTTCCACCCTACAGGGATTGTGGGGTGGGGGTGGGGGTGGTTTGCTGGTTGTAGAAGGAGTTCTGGCATGCCCAGAAGTGTCTAGGAACCCTGCTGCTCCTCTGAGGTGGGATTCACGTGAGCCCAGATTTTAGGAAGGCTGACAGATCCTGATACACCATGATATGGGTCGACATGGGAGGAATAGGTAAAGGGGTGTCACTGGTTGCCATGTGGATGAGGATGTGAGCTGGCCATGATTCTTGTGGTGAAGAGGGTGGAAGGACCAAGGGAGGCTCAAATTTTTCTCATTGCCAGCCACTGGCTTGACTAGCTTCTGTCTGGTGGAATGCTGCTTACAAAAATTCAAGATCGATGTACTGAATCAAATTAGCCAACAATTCACCTGTTTTTTTTCCTCTCTGCTTTTGTTCATCATCATCTTGTTTAGTAGTCAGTATTTGGTATTCAAACCACTTCTCTATACAGACAAAGAATTGACTGAGGAACAGATCGTCTATTGCTCATATACAACTTCAAGTTAAAGCTAAAGAGACTTAAAAAAATCCAGGAGAGTCAATGTTTTACACTCAGTGTAACCCATGTAAAACTTGAGAATAACTTAAAAATAGACCGGTTGCATTAGGCACCAATGAAAAAACACACTGATAAACTGTGGGAGTACAGAAGTTACATAATAGGGTGTCAATTTGGGACTTGAGAGTGAAGAATGGAGTCTAGTCTGTCAATCAGGACAGAGCTACTGATTCCTGTTTGCATGGCCTCTCCCAGAGACTTCTGTGAAATATTTCCTACTTGGAGTGGGGAGAAACTCACTCTCACTTCTTTTCTTCTTTGGAGACTCATTACTGACAAGGTTGACTCCTTCTGAGATGTTCCTGAGAGAAGCCACATGGCCCTACCTGATAGAGCCGGAACCCTGGATCTGGAGAAACCATGTGGAGACCCCTGTCAGCTTGGAGAGGCTTAGAAAACCATTGGATCCAGAAAATTTTGCACCCACTGGCTGTGATCATCCTGCATTCGGCATCATTGCATGTGTTTCCTAAGTCTGAAGAGGATTTTTATAGCTTGGTATAGGGCTTAATATCAAACTTGTGGAATTTATCGGGAATGTGTTGAGATGTTTTCTCAATGTTCAATTGCTCTTGTATATAAACCTCTCCAAGAATGAGTGTCTCCATGAATTTGTTTCTCTAGCCTATCCATACTAACACAGGAAGACACCAAGAACATCATTCAGCTAGAAAGCAAAAGGTTGTTAAAAAAGAAATGAAAGAAAAAATGATTACAGTGGATGTCAGAAGAGACTCTGACACAGAAAGAATAAGAGACAAGAATTGAAGTCATAGATACCAAAATAGTAAGCCTCTATAGGCAAATATTAAACAATGCAGGAGGTATCAAAAGAAGACTGAAAGAATGCTTAGAGTCACAGTACCAAATAGAAGTAGTCGAAATCCAGTCATTCATTGGTAGGATATAAGCAAGTACCAATGGTGTCCAAAGAAGTCGAAGTTGCACTGAAAGCATTTATCAAAAGCGAGACTTGGCTGAGCCCCGGTGGCATAGTGGTTGTGCGCTGGACTGCGGCCCACTGGGTTGGAGGTTCAAATCCAGTAGCAAGGCTGGGCCTCCTACTCCCACCACCAGAGGGCAGTGATGCCCTAAAAACAAAAAAACAAAACAATAAAAGTGAGACTCGAAGAATTAATGGAATATGAGCTCACATATTTCACTAAGATGATGAAACACTGGCAGGACTCAATTGCTTTTGCCAAGCAATTTGAAGTACAGACTGGAAGTGTGCCCTTTTGGAGAAAAGATAGATGATCTAACGGAATGCTCAATGTATTCAACAATATCATTAATATCTCAAACAAGAACTTTTTTGCTGAAGAAATGTACCACAATGGTTGCACAGTACCTTGATCAGAAGCTGGAAGATGTTCAGGCCAAATTTAGAAGAGAGCATGGAACAAGAAATATCCTTGCCTATATCAGATGGTTCTGGTATGAAAGTAGAGAATCCCAGAGAGATGTGTTCCTGTGATTTGCTCATTGTGCTAAGGCATTCAATAGGTGGACCATGGCAAACTACAAATAGCCCTGAGAAGAATGGGAATTTCAGAACTTTCCATTGCGCCCCTCCAGAGCTTGCATATGGATCAAGAGGCAGCTGTGCAAACAGTAAAAGAGCACTGCAGGGTGTCAATTCAAGACAATGCCTGTCAGGGTTGTATCCTGTCACCTTATTGCTCTATCTGTATGATGAGCAAATTACCAGAGAAACTGGATTGGATAAAGAAAATCACCCTCAAAAATGTAGAAATCGTGTCTCTGATAAGCCCACGATACAGTCTTGCTTCTTGAATGTGAGGGGTACTTGAAGAACTTGCTAAAGGTGATCAAAGATTCCAGTCTTCATTATGAATTACCACACAATGTAACAAAACCCAAAATCCTCACAAAAAGACCAGTAGGTGACATGATTTAAATGGAGTGAAGATTGCAGTTGTCATGGACTTCATCTTTCTTGGATTCACAATCAATGCTCATGAAAGCAACAGTCAAGAAATCAAAAGACACACTGCATTGGATATTTTTGCTTCATAGTACCTCTTTAGAGTATTGAAAAGCAAGGGTGTTCTTTTGAGGACTAAGCTGCGCCTGACTGCAGCCATGGTGTTTTCAATGGACTCCTCTGCCTGTGAAAGTTGAACTTTAAATAAGAAAGAAGAATCAATGCATTTGAACTATGGTACAGAGAAAGACTACTGAAAGCACCATAACCTGTCCAAAGCGCAAGCACATCTCTCCTGGAAGAGGTTCCATCAGAGTGCTCTTTAGAGGCAAGGATGATGAGATTTCATTTCATGTACCTTGGACATGTTAGAAGAGATCAGTCAGGGGTGAAAACCACCCTGCTTGGTTAAGGATTGTGGTGGGAAAAAAAGATGTTTAGCAAGATGGATTGACACAGTGGTTGTGGCGATGGACTCAAACGTGAGACAAATTGTGGGGATGGCTCGGGACTCAGTGGTGGTTTCTTCCATTGTATGTAGGCTCCCCCTACATTTGAATGGACTAGAAGGACCACAATAATAACAACATTTTAGTGATTCAACCAGTTGCCTATGCTTGCATATTAATTTGGTGCCCACCATTTTGCAATGATGAGTAATTCAATGAATTACTTCTGCAAATTCATGATCACTGCTGAGAACCTATGAATATATTAATAATTTTGACTTATTAATGATTAAGAAATAACACTAATAAAAATGACTTATGAAAATTTAAGATATATATGATGACTAGGAATATATATAAAATAATAAGAAACCTACAAATTAATACATCAAAAGTCTTCTATGTTTTCACATTAAACATTTTAAAGCAAGTTAAACTCATTACCATTGAGTCAACTCCAATTCATAGTGACCTTTTGGGACAGGGAAGAAGTACCCCTGTGGGTTTCTGTAACTGTAACTCTGTACAGTACTAGTAGGCCTCACTGGTCTCCTATGGAGCAGGGCATGGTTTGAACTGCTGAAAATAAAACTAGAACCTCATGGTGCAAGCCTGACACGAAGAGTCCATCCCACAACAACTTTCTTTAACTATTCAAATGAGAGGAAATGCTGTTAAGCATATGTTGTAAATTGAAATCTGGAGAGTTTATAAGGGAGCTAATTTTCGTTTAGTGGTTTCGTTGTATTTCTTTAAATAGCTCATGAAGATGATCAAGAAATGCAAAAGTTGCCCGAGAGTCAAGATTCAGTATCTGAAACCCAAATGCAAGAAATGATGAGCTCTCCCAGAGGGGAAAAGCAACATAGTAAGTAATATAAATTTTACTAGTTTCAGATTAAGTAAAACTTATTTGAAAGTATTTTTGAACTCAAGAATATGAATTTAAGTACATATTTTATAGAAATTTTACACTTTGTCCTAAAATGTGAACACCCTCATATAAGTAGTGAAAATAAGCAAATTTTTGATAACTGTTCATTTAAATGGGTGGTGGAAAGAATTCTGAGTGGCCATGGGTCATGAACTCAGGATTCACAAAGGGCAAAAACCCTTTCAGCAGGGCTGAGCCCTGGTGGCATAGTGGTTGTGTGCAGGACTGCGGTCCACTGGCTTGGTGGTTCAAATCCAGCAGCAGCTCTCCAGGAGCAAGGTTGGGCCTCCCACTCCCACTAGAGGACAGTGATGCCCCTCCAAAAAAACAAAACAAAAAACCCTGTCAGCGTTATATATCTCCCTAAGATCTTCTTGAATTAATCAGCACTGTGAGTGCGCTGCGTGTTTGTGACAAGTGAGAAAACTAACCACTTGTAATGACTTGGGTTCAACAACAACACCAACAATTCCCAATTAATGGCAAGAAAAGGTAAGTGTATATTTATGTGAACAAGAGAAATTGAGTTAATAAAAGCCTGCCTAACGTACGGTGTGGAAAAATAGAATTCAAGTGCCAAGTGCAAATGAAAATCACAATAAAGTATAAAAAGGAAATCTAGAATATGATCCATGAACAAAATGAAAATATCAATAAAAGATGTGTGGTTCTTTGCTTATAATTATTTTATTGGGGGCTCTTACAGCTCTTATCACCATCCATAAGCACTTTTGGACATTTGCTGCCATCATCATGTTGAAAACATTTACTTTTTTCTTGAACCCCCAGCATTAGCTCATAACTCCTCCTACCCACCCCACATCCATCAAGAAGGCCTTGATAATTTAGAATTCTTTCCATGTCCTTCACCCACTTTTCTGTTTTGTTTTTGTGTGCCACCAAGTTGGGTCCTTCTCTTACTCTTAGGGACTCTGTAGGAAAGAGTGGAACTGCGTCCCAGGGTTTCCAAGGCTGGAGTCCCTACAAAGTCAGTGAGAAAGGGAGAGCCTTGACAAGGCATACTGGCAGAGGGGATGCAACAATGGCTCAGAATGAACTTCTGTGAGGACAGCAGGGGGTCGGACAGTGATGTGCTCAGTGGTGTGGGGGTCACTAGAGTCGGAAATGACTCAACAACACTTAAGAGCAACAGCAAGGGAAACGAAGATCAAACCTGCAATAATATATATATATATTTTAAAGTAAAACAAGGGAATGAATTAAAGAAGGAAAGGAAAAGAAAACTTACAGTAAGGGAAAATAGAGAAGAAAAAGAAGAAAAAATAATCAAGAGAAAACTATGAGAAATAAAGAAAGGCAACAGAGAAAAGAGAGAAGTAAAAAGACAAAATGAAAGGGAAGACTTCAAAGAAGAAAACACATGAATGAAAGGTGAAGAAATGATTAAAGGGAAGACTGAGAGACAGAGTCTGGTCTAGATCAGCATGACTACAAGACAAAAAGATCCCTGGGTGGTGAAGAGGGGCAAGGAGCTGGATGGCTGGTTCTATATAGAGTCCCCGTTGACTTTGATGCTGTCTGTGGTTACAGACACTGTTCTGGATATTGTTTTGATGGCTCACATTGTGACTGAGGTCAGTGTGCTTATTCCAGAAAGAATCCTTTCCAGCCTAGAGGGCTGGTGGGGAAGATTTGCTGGTTATGCAAGGAGTTCTGGCCAGTCCAGAAATGTCTAGGAACCCAGCACTGAGTCTTCTGTTGCTCTAATGAGGTGGGATTTACATGAGCCCCAATTTTAGGATGGTGATCACACATCCTGATACAAGATGATAGGGTTCTGCATTGGAGGAGTAATGAAAGAGGTGTCACTGCTATGTGGGTGAGGATGGGGCTGGACACGATTCCTGTTAAGAAGAAGGTGTGAGGAGCAACATTTTCCACCACGTTTCTCATTACCAGTCACCAGCTTGATACGATGCTGTCTGGTGGAATTTTACTTATAGAAGTTCAAGATGGATGTATTACATCAAGTTAGCCAACAATTCACCTCCCCACACCCACTTCTCTGCTTTTGTTCAACATCTTATTTGGTGTGCAATCCTTGGTATTCAGACCACTTCTCTATACAGGCAAAGAACTGACTGAGGAACAGACCATCTCTTCTTCATATGTAACTTCAAGTTACAACCAAAGGGAACTAAAGAAAATTCACAAGAGACACAGTACAACACTGAGTGTACTCCATGTAAATTTAGAGAGCATCTCAAAAAGATATTGGTTGCATTGGGCACTAAGAAACCAAGACCTGATGAGCTGTGGGAGAACATCTAGAACATCATTCATGCAGAAAGCAAAAGGTCCTGAAAAAAGAAAGGAGAGGGGAAAAAAAAAGATTAACGTGCATGTCAGAAGAGACTCTGCAAGTAAAAGAACGAGAGAGAGAAATTCAGGCTTTAAATGGCAATATAGTAAAATTCTATAAGATACATATTAAACAATGCAGAAAGCATCAAAAGAAGATGGAGAGACACTCATATTCACTGTATCAAAAAGGAACAGTCAACATTTAGCTATTCCAGTGGTAGCATATGAGCAAGTGCCAGTGGTGCCCAAGGAAGAAGTCGAAGCTGCACTGAGAGCATTAACCAAAAGCAGGGCTCCAGGAATTGATGGGATATGAACTCACATATTTCACTAGGATGATAAAGCACCTTCAGCACTCACTCTTCTGTGCCAGTCAATTTGAATGTATAGTTTCTCGGTCACATGATTGGAAGAGATCCGTAAGCGTAGCATTTTTAAAGAAAGGAAAATGAGCCCACAGAATGCTCAAACTACACATCAATATCACATATCCCAGGCAAGCAAATTTTTGCTGAAGGTCATCATACAATGTTTGAAGCAATAAATTGATAGGGAGCTGGAAGGGGTTCAGGCCAGATTTAGAAGAGATCAAGGATATCATTTCTGGTGTCAGATGACTTTGGTCTGAAAGCAGGGAATCTCAGGGAGATGTATATTAGTGTTTTACTGACTGTGCTAAGGCATTCAATATGTGGACCATGAAAAACTACGAATAGCTTTGAGAAGAATGAGAATCTCAGAATACCCCACTGTACTCTTACACATCCTATATACCAGTGGTTCTCAACTTTTCTAATTCTGGGACCGTTTCATACAGTCTCAAGTTGTGGTGACCCCCCAACCACAAAATTATATTTGTTGCTACTTTATCACTGCAAATTTGCTACTGCTATCAATCAGGTGATCCCTATGAAAGGGTCATTCAACCCCCAAAGTTGAGACCAGCTTCCATCCCTGGATCAAGAGGCAGCTGTGGGAACAGTACAAGAAAACACGGCATGGTTGAAATTCAGGAAAGGTGGGAATCAGGGTTGCATCCTGTCACCATCCTGGTTCAGTCTGTATGATGAGCAAGTAATCAGAGGAGCTGGATCGTGTGAAGAAGAAACTCACCCGCAGGGCTGGAGGAAAGCTTGCCTTTGATGATACAGGCTTGCTGGTTGAATGTGAACAGTGCTTGATTTACTTGTTACAGAAGATCAAGGATTGCAGTTTTCAGTATGGATTGCCACTTACTGTAACAAAAAGCCACACTTTCAGAACAAGACCAGCAGGGAAGATCACATAGACGGAGAAAAGATTGACGTTACCATGAATTACATCTTTCTTGGATCCACAGTCAATGCTCATGGAAGCAGCAGTAAAGAAATCAAAAGACACATTGCATTGCATACCTTTGCTGCACAAACCTCTTTAGAGTACTGAAAAACAAGGGTGTTGTTTTGAGGACTAAGCTGTGCCTGACTGGAGCCAAGGCATTTTCAATGGGCTCATCTGCTTGTGGACACTGGACATTTAATAGGGTAGAAGAATCCATACATCTGAACTATGGTACAAGGGGTGACTGTTGAAAGTAGCATGAACTGCCAAAAGCAGAAGAAAATCTCTCTTGGAATAGGTTCAGTCAGAAAGCTCTTTAGAGACAAGCATGATGAGACTTCATTTCACATACTAGGACATGTTGGGAGAGATCAGTCACAGGAGAAGACCACCATGCTTGGTAAAGGATTGTGGTGGAAAAGAAGACCTTTGGCAAGATGGATTGACACAGTGGCTGTATTGATGGGCTCAGACATGAAACAAATTTTGGAGATGACTCAGGACTGGGTGGTGGTTCCTTCTGTTGTACGTAGGGTCACGATAAGTTGGAATGGACTAGAAGGACCACAGCAATCACAAAAGTTTTTAGCAACTCACCAGTTGCCTGTGCTTGCCTATTAATTTGGTGTCCACTATTTAGAAATTATGAGTAATTTAATGTTTAGTACTCATGAATATATTAATTTAATAATAAATAACTTATGGAAATTTAAGATACATGTGATGCCTAGGAATAGCTATGAAATAACGCAATAGCTGCAAAATAATGCAATTTAAAAGTCATTTCTTTTTACTTTAAACATCTGAAATGAGGCTAAACGCATTAGGCTTCACTCAATCCCATCTCATAGCAACCATACAGGACGTGGTAGAACTGCTCCTTTGGGCTTCTGAGACTGTAGCCCTTTTTCAGTAGTTAGAAGGCCTCACCCTTCTCCTCTGGATGAGGTAGTGGTTTTGAACTGCTGAAACAGAAGTTAGCAACCACAACATGGCGAGGGCATCCCACCGCAATTTTTGCTAACAATAAAAATGAGAGAAAATGTTGGTATGTGCATGCTATAAATCTGAAACCTGAACATTTAAAAAGAAGTTAAATTTTTATTTAGTGGTTTCATTGCATCTCTTTACATAGCTTATGAAGATGAACAAGAAATAAAAAAGTTGCCCACGGATCAAGATTCAGTATCAAAAACCCAAATGCAAGAAATGACGAGATCCCCCAGAGGAGAAATGCAAGATAGTAAGTAGTATAATTTTTGCTAATTTTAGATTAAGTTAAACTCATCAGAAAATACTTTTAAACTCAAGAGCATGGATATAAACATATATTTTACACTTTTCACTAAAATGTGAGCACCCTCATATAACTAGTGAAATTAAGCAACCATATTGATAACTGTCCATTTTCATGTGTCATGGAAACAATAGTTAGTGTTCATGGGTCATGAACTTGGTATTCACAAAGGGCAAATAAGCCGTAAGAGTTTTAGACCTTCCTGAGGTGTTCATGAATTTATCTATACTTTGAGTGCATTGCATATTTTTGACAATTGAGAAAACTATGTTTGCAAACTTGTAATGATTTGGTTTCAAAATCAAATGATTTTGGTTTCAACAATTAGCAGCAAGAAAATGTAAGTATTCCTTACTGAGAACAAGATAAATTGAGTGTACAGAAGTCCATATAAAGAGTGGAAAAACTGAATATGAGTGGCAAGCCTAAGTGAAAACACAGTAAAATAATTTTTTAAATCTAGAATATGATACATGAATAAAGTGAGACTGTAAATAAGGGACTACTGTCTGTTATTTTTAAAAGCATTTTAAGGTGACCCTGACACCTCTTATCACAGTGCACACACATATCCATTGTGTCAACCACACTTGTACATATGTTGTAATCATTTTCAAAACATTTACTTTCTACATGAGACCTTCGTAAAAGCTCAATTTCCCATCTTCCCTACCCTCCCTCCCTCATGAAAAACTGATAATTTAAAAATCACCAGTATAGTTTTCGGTCTTACACCAACCACTGTCTCTCTTCACTCACTTTTCTGTTTTGTTACTTTGTGATATCAAGTTGATTCTCACCATTGGGGACAATACTGGAAAAAATGGGACTGAACGGCTACCCAGGGTTTCCACAGCTGTAATCAAGATCCTTGACTAGAAATATTGGCAGAATGGATGAAATAAGAGCTCAAAATAAACAACTACGAGGAGGCATGAGATTGGAACGCCATAGGCTGCGTTGTGTGAAAGTTCTTAGGGGTCTGAAATAGCTCAACAACACGTAACAGCAATGGACAGGGAGAAATCTTAAGATTTGAAATGAAAAAAGAAAGTTCTTTGAAAGTATAAACAATGGAATAATAAAAAAGAGTCAAAAATTTACATTAAGGAAAAATTGGAGAGAGGAGGGAAAAAAAGAGAATTATCAAGAAAATTTTAAGAGAAAGGGAAACTTAAATGGAATGAGGACATGAAAACTTGGATAGAAGTAGAGAGGAAAATGAACAGGACAGCAGACAAAGAATAACAAGAATGAATGAAGAGGGAAAACAATCAGAGAAAGGAGAAATATGTGAGAGACAGAGCCTGTGGTAAAGGTTAGCACCATTTAATGTCCAAAGCATCCCCTGGGTGGTGAGGAGGGGTAAATAGCTAGATATCTGTTCCTAGGTAGAGTCCCTGCTGGCTTTGCTGGTGCCTGAGGTTACAGACTCTGTTCTTGATATTCTTCCTGAAGGCTGAGATTGTGACTAAGTTCAGGATGCATATTTCAGAAAGCATGATTTCTAGCCCAGAGGGAAAGATATGCTGGTTGTGGACAGAGCTCTGTCTGCCCAGGAGTATCTAGGAATCCCACTGGGTATTCTGTTGTTCTGAAGAGGTGGATTCATGTGTCCTCAGACTTCAGGATGGTGATCCCCGATCCTGATACACTGTGGCAGGAGTCTCCCTTGGAGGAGTAGGGAAAGGTGTGTCATGGGGTGCAATATTGGAGAGGGTGTGTGCTGGCCATGACTGTTGTCAGGAGGAGGATGTAAGGACCAAGGGAGCCTACCATTTTTCCTCATCAACCATCACCAGCTTTATCAGCTACTTTCTGGGTGGAATGCTACTTGAAAAATTTCAAGATGGGGCTGAGCCCCGGTGGTGTAGTGGTTGTGCACGGAACTGCGGCCCACTGGGACGGAGGTTCAATTCCAGCAGTGGGGCTGGACCTCCTACTCCCACCACCGGAGAGCAGTGATTCCCCCCACCTCCCCCCACAAAAAAAAAAATTTCAAGATGGCCGTACTGCCTCAAGTTAGCCAGCAATTCACCCGGGTCTTATTCATTTTTCTCATTCTCTGGTTTTGTTAAAGATGTGCTCTTATTTGGGATTCCAATCTTGGTAATGAGATCACATCTCAATACAGTCAAAGGAATGACTGAGGAAGCGACCATCTATTGCTCATATTTAAGTTCAGGTTAAAGCCGAAGAGAAAGGAAGTGGGTCAATGAGAGCCACAGTATGACCTTTGTGTACCCTAGGTAAATAATGAGTACATCTCAAAAGCAGATTACATGCACTGGGCATCATGACAAAAGACTAGGGGAACTGTGGGAGAACGTGGAGAGCATCATTCAGGAAAAGCAAAAGGTCATTAAAAAGAAAGTGAAGGACAAATGAGTTTGACAGTAGTTTTCAGAGGAGACTCTGAAAATGAAAGACATAGAAAAAATTTAAAATCTTAGGTGGCACTATCGAATGATTGTATAGGTAAAACATGAAACAATGCAGGAATCATCAAAAGAAGATGGAAAGAATGCTCAAAGTCACAGTACCAAAAAGAACTGTCAGCACTCAGCGATCCCAAAGGTAGCATCTGAGCAGGCACCGATGGCGCCCCACTAAGAAGTCAAGCTGCACGGAAAGCATTGACTAAAAATATGACTCCAGGAATTGATGGAATATGAGCTTACATGGTTCACTAAGGTGATGAGACACTGGCAGGACTCACTCATGTGGCTCAGGAAATTTGAAGCGTAGTGTCTTGACCATGCAAATAACTTTTTGCTGAAGATCATCCAACAACATTGATGGGGAAGTGACCAGAGGTTCATGCCAGATTCTGAAGAGGACATGCAACAAGGGATTTCACTGCAGTTATCAGATGACTCTGGTCCGAAAACAAAGAATGCCATAAAAATATTTACTTCTGTTTAACTGACTATGCTACAACACGATAATATGTGAACTATAACAAACTACGAATAACCTTGAGAAGAATGAGACATTTGAGAAGATAGGACATTTCATGTGCTATCACCGACCCTGTGCTTGGATCAAGAGGCCGCTGTCCAAACAGTAGAAGAGCACACAGCCTGATTTAAATTTAAGAGGTGTGTATCAGAGTTGCATCCTTTCCCTCTGTTTGTTTAATCTGTGTGGTACAAATAGCAGGAGAAGCTGGAGTATATGAAGAACTCACCATCAAGAATGCAGGAAAGTGCAATATGCAGCTGAGATGAGCCTTGCTTTTTGAAAGTAAGGATTATGTGAAGCACTTGATGAAGATCAAGGATTATAGTCTTTAGAATGGAATACGACACTATGTACTGAACACCCACAGCCTCAAACCAGAGCAGTAGGTAACATCTCATAAATGTAAAAAACATCGAAACTGCCATGAATTTCATCTTTCTTGGATATATAATCAATGGTCATGGGAACAGCACTAAAGAAGTAAAAGTGACATTGCATTGATTATCTTTGCAGCACTAGACCTCTTTAGCATATTGAATATTAGGGTGTCATTTTGAGGTGTAAGCTGTGCCTCACTGAAGCCATAGTGCTAAGCTCATCTGCTTGTGAAAGTTGGATATTGAACAGGAAAGAAGATTTGATGAATTTGCACTATGGGACAGGGGAGAATACTACTGAAAGTACAATGAAGTGGCAAAATCAGAAGTAAATTGCTCTTGGAAGAAGTTCGGTCAGATTGCTTTTTAGGGAAAGAATGTTGAATCTTCATTTCCCATACTTGAGACATGTTTGGAGGGGCCAATCGGGAGAAGGGACCCATGCTTGGTAAAGGACTGGCTGGGGTGGAAAAAGAAAATCTTTGGCAAGAAGAATTGACACATTATCTGCCTTGATGGGTTCACACATGAGACAAACTGTGAGGATGACTCCAGACTGGGTATTGGTTCCTTGTGTTATACATATAGTCACTGTAAGCTGGAATGTCTGAGGATACCCACAACAACAACAGCAACAACAACAGTTTAGTTTTTCAATAAGTTGCCAATGCTTATATATTAATACGGTTTCTAATATTTTGCAATTTGAGTAATTAATAAATTAGTTGTGCAGGTTCATTTTCATTGTTGAGTCTGTGAATACAAAGTAGTAGATAGCTTATGAGAATTTAAGACGTGATGCAGAAGGATAGATATGAAATAATAAGAAAGCTACAAAATAATACATAAACTGTCTTTTGAGTTTTCACATGAAACATCTAAAAACAAGGTACACTCACTACCATCAAGTTAATTCCAACTTACAATGACCCTCTGGGACAGAACAGCACTGCTCCTATGGGTTTCTGAGACTGTAACTCTTTACAGTAGTGGAAGGCCTCACCTTTCTTCTGGGAGCAGGTAAGGATCTTGAACAGCTGGAATTGAAATTAGCAACCCACTGTGTAACCAGGACCCCATAAGCCTGCTCATTGCAGTTTTTTATAACCATAAAAATGAGAGAAAATGCTGCTAAATACATGTTATAAATCTGAAATTTGGACACTTCACAGAGGAACTAAACTTTTATTTCGTGGTTTGATCGTATCTTCTTATGTCGCTCAAGAAGATGAACGAGAAACAAAAACGTTCCCTGAGAATCAAGGTGTAGTACCAAAAACTCAAATACAAGAAAAGACAAGATCTCCCAGAAGGGAAACGTCATATAGTCAGTAGCATAATTTTTGCTACTTTCAGATTAAGTTAAACTCATTAAAATATTATTTAAAGTCAAGAGTGTGAATATAAATATATATTCTATAGAAACTTACCACTTTTCATTAAAACGTGAATACCTTTTCCCTGGGGAAAAGAAGCAAATAAATTCATAACTATCCATTTTAACGGGTGGTAGCAAAAAGACTGAATGAACATGGGTCATGGACTCGATATTCACAAATGACAAATAGCCTTCAGAGTGTTACACTTCACTAAGAAGTTCTTGAATTAATCAGTACTGTGAGTGCATTGCACATTTTTTACAATTGAGAAAACCATACAATGGTGAATTTGTAATGATTTGGGTTCAACAGTAACAACAATGATTCCCAAATAATGGCAAGAAAAGGCAAGTGTTCATTACTGTAAACAAGAGAAATTGAGTTTCTAGAAGACCACCAAAATTAAAGAGTGCAAGAATTGAATGTAAGTGCCAAGCCTAAGGGAAAATACAGTAAAAATTTTTTTTCTAAATCAGAATATGATAGAGGATACAATGAGAACATAAATATGGGAATTTTGTCTTTTTAAAATCATTTCTGGTGACTAATAGCTCCTATCACAGTGCATACATGCATGCTTTCTATCAATCACATCTGTACATGTGCTGACATCATTTTCAAAATATTTACTTTCTAATTGAGACCTTCTCATGTTCCTGCTATCACTATTCTCCTTTCTCTTGAACCCTTGATAATTTATAAATCATTAGTATTTTTTTTAAGTCTTACACTGACCACTGCCTCCCTTCACCCACTTTTCTGTTACTTTGTGCTACCAAGTTGATTCTCACCCTTAAGGACATTTCTGGAAAGAATGGAACTGCTTCCCAGGGTTTCCTTAATCATCCCAATGTCAGCAAAAATGGAAGATACTTGACTAGATGTATTGGCAGAGTGGATACAGTCATGGCTCAACATAAACAATTGTGAGGACAGCCTGGGATCAGAGAGGTCTGTGTTCTGTGGTATGGAGGTTCCTGGGGGTCAGAAAGGACTCAGGCATATCTAACAGCAACAGAAAGGAGAATGTAATAAGATCTGCTATGAAATATGTAGTTTATTGAAAATATAAACAATGGAATGAATAAAAATAACTAGAAAAAATTCACATGTAGGAAAAATTGAGAAGGGGAAAAAGTGAATAATAAAAAAAAAATCTAAGAGAACAGAAAACAAATGGAATGAGGAAGTGAAAACATGGAAATAAATAGAAAAACGAACAGGACAGCAGCCATTGAATAAAAACCCTGAAGGAAAAATGAAAAAGTCAATCAAAGAAAGGAGAAAAATGTAAGAGACAGAGTCAATGGTAAAGGTTACCACCTTTTAATGTGCAGAGTTTCCTATGTGGTGAGGAGGGGAACACAGCTGGATGTCTGCTCCTAGATAGAGTCCCCGCTGGCTTTCTGCTGTCTCAGGTTACAGACACAGTTCTGGATTTTCTTATTGAGGGCTCAGATTGTGACTAAAGTCAGGATGCTTATTTCAGAAAGAATGGTTTCCTGCCCATGGGGCCAGTGGGCAAGATTTGCTGGTTGTGGAAGGAGTGCTGTCTGTCCAGGAGTGTCTAGGAACTCATGTGACCCCAGACTTGAGAGTGGTGATCCCAGATCTTGATATCCCATGACATGGCTATACCTTGAAGGAGTAGCAAAAGAGGTGTCACAGGGTGCAATAATGGAGAGGGTGTGCGCTGGCCATGACTGTTGTCAGGAGGAGGATGTAAGAACAAGGGAGCCTCCCATTTTTCTCATCCCCAGTCACCAACTTCATCAGCTGCATTCTGAGTGGAATGCTACTTGCAAATTTTCAAGATGGCTGCACTGTCTCAAGTTAGGTAGCAATTCATCTGGAGTTTCTTCAGTGTTTTCTTTCTCGGGTTTTGTTCAACATGTTCTCTCATTTGGATTTCAATTCTTGGTAATGAGACCATTTTTGTATACAGTCCAAAGAATGACTGAGGAACAGGCAACCTATAGCTCATAAGTAAGTTCAGGTTAAAGCAGAAAACAAAGAAAGTAACTGGAAGAGAACCAAAGTATGACCTTTGGTTGCCCCAGGTAAATACTGAATACATATCAAAAACACATTTGAAGCATTAGCCATCATGACAGAAAACCTGAGGAGCTGTGGGAGAATGTGGAGAACATCATTTAGGAAGAAAGCAAAAGAAAATTTTAAAAAGGGAAGGACAAAAGAGTTTTAGAGTGAATATCAGAAGAGACTCTGAAAAGAAAAAACCTAGAGAAAAAACCATAAGTGCCACTATAGAATGACTCCATAGGTAAACATTTAAGCAATTCACAGAGCATAAAAGAAGATGAAAAGAGTGTCCAGAGGCATTGAACCCAAAAGAACTAGTCAACATTCAGCTATTCAAAAGGCAGCATGTGAGTAGGTACCAATGGTGCCTTACAAAGAAGTCAAAGCAGCACTGAAAGCATTAACCAAAAATAAAGCTGCAAGAGTTGATGGAGTATTTGTTTACACGCTTCAGTAAGCTAATGAGGTGCTGGCAGGACCCACTCATCTGTGCCAGGAAATTTGCAGTACAGTGTCTTTGATAACTGACTGAAATAGTTCCATATTTGTTAGCCCAGGGAGACTAGAAAAACAAATTCATCAACACGCATATGGATATAAGGGTAGGTTTATATACAAGAGGAATAGAACAATGAGAAAGCATTCCAACCCAGTCCAGTTCAAAGTCATGTCCTATATTAGCCCATATGCCTGATACCAGTCTATAAAGTCTTCTTCCAAGTTACAAAGCCCCAGGTCAGTGGGTGCAGAATTCCAGTACTTGCAGGGATCTCCCATGGCTCCTCACTTCCAGGGCTTAGGGTCCATCAACAGCATCCAGTGGTGGTAGAAGCAACTCAGTACTGGCAGGGGTCTCCACGTGGCTTCTCCAGCTTCAGAGGTCTGCTTCCATTAGGGTAAGGCCATGTAGCTTCCCCTTCCAGCTCCTCTGATGCTGCCATCTTGTCTTGTCCATAGTTCATCGTCTCAGAGACTGACTCCCAACAACTGGTGAGATGGCCTTCATCTCCATGAGGGAAATATTGTAAAATTTCCCAGTAGTCTCAGGAGAAAGCCATGCCCACACAGAAGCCTCACTGGTTACTCAATGAGTAACCTATCTCCAGATTAACAGGCTAGCACCCCTAGACTTCTAATCATGAAATTGACATCAAGCACATGACCGCAACACTACAGAACTATATTATTAATACCCCATGCAAGTACGTTTTTGGTGAGGAGCATGGAACAACAGTGACAGAAGAACATTGATAGGGAGCTGCAAGAGATTCATGCCAGATTCACAAGAGGATATAAGACAAGGGATTTCATTGTGTATGTCAGATTACTCTGATCTGAAAACAGAGAATAAGGAAATTTATTTCTGTTTTACTAACTGTGCTAAGACATTCTAATATGTGAACTGTAAGAAACTATGAATAAACTTAAGAAGAATGAGAATCTCAGAACATTCCATGTGCTATCACTCACTGACCCTGTACTTGGATCAAGGGGCCGCTGTACAAACAGTAAAAGGACACACTGCATGGCTTACATTCAAGAGATGTGTATCAGGGTTGCATCCTGTCACCATATTGTTCAGTCTGTATGGTGAGCAAATAATCAGAGAAGGTGGATTATATGAAGAAGAACTCACTGTTAGGAATGGAGGAACATTTGGTTGAAATATGCAGATGTCACAGCCTTGTTTGTTTAAAGTGAGGATTACTTAAAGAGCACTTGCTGATGAAGATCAAGCATTACTGTCTTCAGTATGGATTATACTAAATGTACCTAAAACCCAGTCTCACAATCAGAGCAGCAAGTAACATCTTATAAATGGTGATGTGATTGAAATTATCACAGATTTCATCTTTCTTGGATTCACAATCAACAGTCATGGGAGCCACACTAAAGAAATAAAAGCCACATTGCATTGGATATCTTTGCCGCACTAGACATCTTACAGCATTGAAAAACACGGGTGTTAGTTGGCCGTGTAAGCTGTGACTCATTGAAGCCAAGTGTTAAGGCTTTATCGCTTGTGAACGTTGGATATTGAACAGGGAAGGAGATTTGATGTATCTGCAGTATGATACAAGGGAATGCCATTGAAAGTACAATGAACTGGCAAAATCAGAAGCAAGTCACTTTAGGAAGAAGTTCAGTCAGAATGCTTTTTAGGGGCAAAGATGATGAATGAATGAATCTTCATTTCACACACTTTGAACATGTTTGGAAGGATCAATCATCAATCGGGAGAAGGGCCCCATGCTTGGTAAAGGACTGGCTTGGGGAGAAAAAGAAAACCTTTGGCCAGAAGAATTGACACAATGGCTGCATTGATGGACTTCAACATGAGACAAACTGTGAGACAAACTGGATTGGGTGTTGGTTCCTTCTGTTGGCTATATGGTCACTATAAGTTGGAATGTCCTTGGAGACCCACCACCACCACAACAACAGTGTAGTTCTTCAACCAGTTGCCGATGCTTATATATTAATATATTAATATTTTACAACTGTAAGTCATTAATGAGTTACTTCTGCATTTTCGTTATCACTGTTGAGTCTGTGAATATAAATGTAAGTAGATAGCTTATTAAATCTTAAGACATGTGGTGCAGAAGGATAGATATGAAATAATAAGAAAGCTACAAAATAATATATAAACTGCTTTCTGTGTTTTCATATGAAACATCTAAAAGCAAGGTAAACTCACTACCATCGAGTTCATTCCAATGCACAGCGACCCTCTGGGACAGAACAGCACTGCCCCTGTGGCTTTCTGAGACTGTAACTCTTTGCAGTAGTGGAAGGTCTCACCTTTCTCCTGGGAGCAGGTAGGGATTTTGAACTACTGATATTGAAGTTAGCAAACCACTGTGTAACTACAACACCATGAGCCTGCCCACTGGAATTTCACAGCTATAAAATGAGAGAAAATGCTGCTTTGTACATGTTATACATCTGAAATCTGAACACTATACAAAAGAACTAAACTTCTATTTCCTGGTTTCATTGCAACACTTTCTGTAGCTCAAGAAGATGAACGAGAGACAAAAACATTCCCTAAGAGTCAAGGTGTAGTACCAAAAATCCAAATGCAAGAAAAGACCAGGTCTCCCAGAAGGGAAACATCATATAGTAAGTAGGATAATTTTTGCTACTTTCAGATTAAGTTAAGCCCATTAGAAAATATTTTATAAAGTCAAGAATATGAATATAAATATATATTCTATAGAAATTTACCACTTTTTATTAAAATGTAAACCGTCAGCTACCTGAAGCAATGTGTTCATAAGTCTACATTTTTTTAATTAACAATCATTTTATTGGGGGCCCGTACATCATTTTTCACAATACATAAATACATATACTGTGCCAAGCACCTTCACATGTCTACTGCTGTTAACATTCTCTAAATACCTGCTTTTCCACTTGAGCCCTTGGTATCAGCTTCCCATCTTTTCCCCTCTTCCCCTGTTCTCCCTTCCCCACAACCCTCAATACTTTATAACTTATTATTGTTCTGTTATATCTTACACTGCCCAACCTCTCCCCCAGCCTACTCCTTTGATGTATGTCCTCCAATTAGGAGGTTATGTGTATATCCTTGCAGTTGGTTCCCTCTCTCTACTCCACCTTCTCTCCACCCATCCAATAACTACAACCTCACTACTGAGGCTCATCTGTCCTGGGTTCCCCTTATCTCCAGCTCCCTGCTTTACCAGTGGATAACTCTCCATTTTAACGGGTGGTGGCAAGAAGACTGAATGGCCATGGGTCATGGAATTGATAGTCACAAGTGACAAATAATCTTCAGAGTTTTACACCTTACTCAGAAGTTCTAGAATTAATCAGTACTATGCGTGCATTGCATATTTTTGACAGTTGAGAAAACCATAAATCAGTAAACTTCTAATGATTTGGGTTCAACAGTAACAATAACAATTCCCAATTAACATCAAGGAAAGACAAGTGTTCATTACTGTGAACAAGAGTAATTGCATTTATAAAAACCCATCTAGAGTAGAGTAGAAAATATGAGTTTATGTGCCATGTCTAAGGGAAAACACTATAAAAGAATTTTTAAAAATCTATAGTATGTTACATGAACAAAATGAGAATATAGGCTGAGCCCCGGTGGCGTAGTGGTTGTGTGCGGGACTGCAGCCCACTGGGACGGAGGTTCAATTCCAGCAGTGGGGCTGGGCCTCCTACTCCCACCACCACCGGAGAGCAGTGATGCCAAAAACAAACAAACAAACAAAAAAAAAAAAGAGAATATATAAAAGAGTTTTTTGAAGGCATTTTATGGTGACTCTGACAACTCCTATCTGTGTATACATGCATCCAGTTGTGTCAGCCACATTTGTTTATATGTCTATTTGTTTATATGTTTATTTGTTTATATGTTTCCATCATTATTTTCAAAACAGCTGCTCCTGAGAGCCGCTGCTGGATTTGAACCACCAAGCTCGCGGGCCGCAGGCCCGCACTCAACCACCTATGCCACCAGGGCTCAGTCCCCAAAACATTTATTTCCTAACTGAAACGTTGGTATCAGTTCATGTTCCACCTTTCACCATCCTCCCTTCTCTTGAACCACTGCTAATTTATAAAACATTAGGATTTTTTAGGTTTTACACCGACCACTTTCTCCCTTCACCCACTTTTCTGTTTTGTTCCTCTGTGCTACCAAGTTGATTGTCACTCTTAGGGTCATTACAGGAAGAATGGACCTTCTTCCCATGATTTCCTCTATGTTTACAATGTAAGCGAAAAGGGAAGGTTCTTTACTGGATTTATTGGGAGAGTGGACACATTGATGACTCCGAATAAACAGTTTTGAGGATGGCCTGGGATCATCGATGATGTGTTTGGTTGTGTGCCAGTTCCGAAGGATAAGAACTGACACAACAACAAGTAGCAACCGCAGAAATGGAAAGATCTTAAGACCTGACATGAAACAAGTAGTTCATTGAAAGTACACACAATGGAATGAGTAAAAAAGGACCAGAGAAATATGCACAAATGGAAAATTAGAAGACAAAAAAAGTATGATCAAAAATTTAAGAAAAAGGAAAAATTAAATGGAATGAGAAAATGAGAACTTGGACAGAGGTAGAGATTAAAGTGAACAGGACAGCTTATATAGAATAAAAACTGAGAAGGACAGGTGAAAAACTCATTCAAAGGATGGAGAAAATTGTGAGAGAAAGAACCTGTGGTAAAAGTTAGCACCGGGGTAAGCCCCCGTGGCACAAGTGGATGAGTGTGGGACTGCGGTCCGCGGGCTTGGTGGTTCAAATCCCGCAGCTGGGTAGCTCCCACGACCACCAGAGGGCTGTCCAAAGTGTCCCCTTGGTGGTGAGGAGAGGCATCTGGATGCCTGGTTCTATATCGAGAACCTGCAGGCTTTGATGCTCTATGAAGTTACAGACATTCCTCTGGATATTCTTGATGACTCAGATTGTGACTAAGGTCAGGATGTTTATTTCAGAAAGAATTATTTCCAGCCCAGAGGGCCAGTGGGCAGGGTTTGCTGGTTGGGAATGGTGCTCTGTCTGCCCAGGAGTGTCTAGGAACCCAGCTGTGGCTATACTGTTGCTCTGATGAGGTGGAATTGCTGTGATCCCAGATTTGAGGATGGTGATCCCAGCTCTTGATACACCATGACATGAGGCGGAGCAGTGAAAGGGGTGTCACTGGATACCATGTGGGCGAGGGTGCCCACTGGCTGTGACTGTGATTAGGTGGAGGACATAAGAACCAAGCGAGACTCTCACTTGTCTCACCAACAGCTGCCAGCTTGATCAGCTGTTTTCTGGGTGGAACACTACTTGCAAAATTTGAAGATGGCTGCACTTCCTCAAGTCAGCCAGCAATTCATCTGAGATATCTTCATTTTTTCTTTCTTTGGATTTGTTCAGCATGTTTTCTTACTTGAAATTCAATTCATAGTAATGAGACCACTTGTCTATGTGGCCAAAGGAATGACTGAGGAACAGATCATCTATTGCTCATATGTAAGTTCAGGTTACAGCAGAAATGGATGAAAGTAAGTCAGTGAGAACAAATGCGTGACCTCTGTGTAACCCAGGTAAATAATGAATGCATCTCAAAAACAGATTTGATGCATTGGACATCATGACACAAGACCTGAGGGGCTGTGGGAGAATATGGAGAACATCAAGCAGAAAGCAAAAAGTCATTAAAAGGAAAGCTACGGACAAATGAGTTTTAGAGTGGATATCAGAAGAGACTGCAAATGAAAGTCTTAGAGAAAAAATTCAAGCCTTAAATGGCACTAAAAATGACTCTGTAGGCAAAATATTAAACAGAGCAGGATCAAAAGAAGACAGAAAGATTGCTCAGTGTCTACTATACAAAAAGAAAACGTGAACATTCAGCTATTCAAAAGGGTGCATTATGAGCAAATACAAATACTGCCCTAGTAAGAAGTCAGCGCAACACTGGCAGCCTTAACCCCCCAAAATAGCTCCAGAAATCGATGGAATATTCACTTACAAGTTTCCCTGAGATGATGAGACACTGGCAGGACTCACCCATCTGTGCCAGTAAATTTGAAATACAGTTTCTTTGAAACCTGACTGGAAGAGTTCCACTTTTGTAACCATTATAAGGAAAGGTTAGTGACCCAACTTAATTCTCATGCCTTAATTCCCCCATGCAAATTAGATTTGGTGAGGAGCATCCAAGAATGGTAACAGAAATGCACTGACAGGGAGTTGCAAGAGGTTCATGCCAGATTCAGAGGACATGCAACAAGGGATTTCATTGTCAATATCTTATTACTCTGGTCTGAGAACAGAGAGTCATACAAGGATATTTACTTCTGCTTTACTATGTTAAGATACTCAAATATGTGAACGGTAACAAACTATGAATAGCCTTGAGCAGAATGAGACTCTCAGAACACTTCATGTGCTCCAATAGATCCTGTACTTGGATCAGAAGGCAGCTGTGCAAAGAAACAGTTAAAGGTTTAAATTTGAGAGGTGTGTATCAGGATTGCATCCTGCAATTATACCTGTTCAGTCTGTATGATAAGCAGATAGTCAGAGACGCTGGATGATATGAAGAAGAAATCACCATCAGGAATGGAGGAATGTTTGCCTGCAATATGCAGATGCGCCAGCCTTGTTTGTTGAAAGTGAGGATTATCAGGAATTTGCTGATGAAGATCAAGCATGACAGTCTTCAGAATGGATTACAAGTCAATGTACTGAAAACCCACACCCTCACAACAGGACAGTAGGTAACATCTCATAAACGGAGCAAAGATTGAAAAGGTCATGGATTTCATCTTCCATGATCCACAATCGATGATCATGGGACCAAAGAAATAAAAGCCACATTGCCTTGCCTATCTCTGCTGCACTAGGCTTCTTTATAATATCAAAAAGCAATCGTGATATTTTGAGGTATAAACTTCGTCTCCTTGAAGCCGTAATGTTAGGCTCGTGTGCTTGAAAATGTTGAACATTGGTTAGGGAAGAAGAATTGATGCATTTGGAATTTGTTATAGGGGAAGGCTATTGAAAGTACCATGAACTGGCAAAATCAGAAGCAAACAGTTCTTGAAGTTCAGTCAGGTGGTTTACAGGCAAGGATGGTGAATCTTCATTTCCCATACTTTGGACATGTTTGGAGGAATCAATCATAGGACAAGGGACCCATGCTCAGTAAAGGTCTGCTGGGGTGGAAAAAGAAAACATTTGGTAAGAAGAATTTTTAGAGTGTCTGCACTGATGGGCTTAAATATGAGACAAACCATGAGGATGACTCTGACAGGGTGTTGGTTCCTTCTGTTGTACATATGGTCTCTATACGTTGGAATGTTCTTGATGACCCACAACAACAACAACAGTCTAGTTTTTCAACAAGTTTTCCATGTTCTCATATTAGTATGGTTGCTAGTATTATGCAATTGTGAGCAATTTATGAATCATTTCTGCAAATTCAATATCACTGTTCAATCTGTGAATATAAATCTGAATAATAAATAGCTTATGAAAATCTAAGACATATATGATGCCTTGGAATAGATAATAAATAATAAGAAAGCTACAAAATAGTACATTAAATGTATTCTTTTTTTTCCCATGAAACATCTAAAAGCAAAGGAAACTAACAACCAGCAAGTTAATTCCAACTCGCAGCGACCTGATGGGCCAGGGCAGAACTGCCCCTGTGGGTTTCTGAGACTGTAACGCTTTACAGTAGTACGAAGTCTCACCTTTCTCGTACGGAGCAGGTAGAGATTTTGAACTCCTGAAGTTAGCAACCCACTGTGTAACCACGACAATAGGAGCCCACCCACTGCAATTTCTAGAACTATAAAAAGGAGAGAAAATGCTGGGACGTACATGTTATCAATCTGAAATATTAACACTTTACATACCAAAGAACTAAACTTGTGTTTTGTGGTCTGATCGCAACTCTTCCTGTAGCTCGGCAAGATGAACGAGAAACAAAAACGTTTCCGGAGAGTCAGGAGTTAGTAGCCAAAACTCCGACGCAAGACAAGACGAGGTCTCCCAGAAGGGAAAAGTCATATTAAGTCGTATAATTTTTGCTCTTTTCAGATTAAGTTAAATTCATTACAAATATTTTATAAACTCAAGAATATGGATGTAAATATACATTGTATAAAAACTTACCACTTTGCATTGAGATGTGAACACCCTCAGGTGACTGGTAAAGCTAAGGAAACATATTGATAATTGTCCATGTTAATGGGTGGTGGCAAGAAGACTGAATGGCCATGGGTCACGGACTTGATATTCACAAACGGCAAATAACCTTCAGAGTTTTACACCTCACTAAGAAGTTCTAGAACTAGTTGGTGCTATGAGTGCATTGCATATTTTTGACAATTGAAAAAAACCATAGAATAGTAAACCTTTTATGATTTGGGTTCAACAGTAGCAACAATAATTCCCAATTAGGGGCTCAGCCCCAGTGGCGTAGTGGGTGTGTGCAGGACTGGGACCCACCACAGGGGTGGCGGTTCAGATCCAGCAACAGCTCTCCAGGAGCATGGCTGGGCTTCCTACCCATCAGCACCAAAATAAATAAATAAGTAAGTAAATAAATAAATACATAAATACTAATTCCCATTTAACTGCAGGAAATGGCAAGTGTTCAGTACTGTGAATAAGAGAAATAAATTTTCTAGAAATCCACTTAAAGAGTGTAAAAATTGAATGTAAATACCAAGCCAAAGGAAAAACATAATAAATTTAAAAAATATATCTAGAATATGATACAGGAGCAAAATGAGAATATAAAAAAAGGGAAATTTGTCTGTTTCTTTAAAGCATTTTATAGTGGCTCTGAAAGATTCTCTCAAAGATCATACATCCATTCATTGTATCAACCTCATTTGCACACATGTTGTCATCATCATTTTGAAATCTTGAGCCTTGGTATCAGCTCATATTTCAACTTTCACCATCCGCCCTTCTCTTGAACCGCCAATAATTTATAAATCATTAATATGTATATATTTTAATCATTAATATATTTTTTTGTTTTTTGGGGGGGCGGGGTCAATCACTGTCTTCTGGTGGTTGTGGGAGCTACCCAACCTTGCTGCTACTAGATTTGAACTGCCAAGTCAATGGGCCACAGTCCCGCACTCAACCACTACGCCACTGGGGCTCAGCCCATTAGCATTTTTAAAATTCTTCATTGCCTCCCTTTACGCACTCTTCTGCTACTTTGTGCTACCAAGTTGATTCTCACCCTCAGGACACTACTAGGAAGACTGGAACTGCTTCCGAGGGTTTCCTTAATCATTACAATGTCAGTGAAAATGGAAGATTCTTGACAAGACTTATTGGCAAAGTGAGTCAATCATGGCTCAGAATAAACAATTGTGAGGACAGCCTGGGGTCAGAGAGTGAGGAGCTCTGTGGTGTGCAGGTTCCTGGGGGTCAGAAATGACAACCACACCCGAAGGTGACAGTATGGGAGAGATCTTAAGACCAGATAAGAAAAAAGTAGTTTATTGAAAGTAATGAAACAAAGTAATGAAACCAGAAAAAAATTATAAAGAGGAGGGAAAAAAATAGTCAAGAAGCTTTTCAGAGGAAGGAAACTTAAATGGAACGAGGAAATGAAAATTTGGATAGAAGTAGAAAGAAATGAACAGGACAGCAGACATAGAATAAAAACCCTGAAGGAAAGGTGAAAAAGTTCATCCCAGAAAGGAGGCAAACGTGAGAGAAAGAGCCTGTGGTAAAAGTTAGCACTATTTAATGTTCAAAGAGTGTCCTAGATGGTAAGGGGAAAGAAGCTGGATACCTGGTACTAGATAAGAGAACCTGCTGGCTTTGCTGCTGTCTGAGGTTACAGACCCTTTTCTGACTAGTTCTAACAAAAGAGTTCCGATTGTGATTAAGATCAGGAAGCTTATTTCAGAAAAAATGATTTCAAGCACAGAAGGCCAGTGGGTAAGGCTTGCTGGTTGTGGACGGAGCTCTTTCATCCAGGAGTGTCTAGGAATCCAGCCCTGGGTGTTCTGTAGCTCTAATGAGGTGGAATTCACATGACCTCAGACTTGAGGATGGTGATCACAGCTCCTTACACACTATGACATGAGGAGGAGTAGGGAAAGGGGTGTCACTTGGTGCCATGTTGGAGAGAGTGTGTGCTGGCCATGACTGTTGTCAGGAGGAGGCTGTACGAACCAAGGGACCCTCCCTTTTTTCTCATCAACAGCCACCAGCTTCATCAGCTGCTTTCTGGGTGGAATGCTACTTGAAAAACATCAAGATGGCTGCACTGCCTCAAGTTAACCAGCAATTCACCTGGGTTGTCTACTTTTTTTTCATTTTCTGTTGTTGTTCAGCATATTCTCTTATTTGGAATTCAATTCTTGGTAATGAGACCACTTCTCTACAGAGACAAAGAAATGAGTGAGGAACAAACCATCTATTGCTCATATGTAAGTTCAGGTTAAAGCAGACAAGAAAGACAGCAAATGATGAGAGCCAAAGTAGGACCTTTGTGTACTCCAGGAAAATAATGCGCCCATCTCAAAAGCAGACGTGCATTGCACATCATGGGAAAAGACCTGAAGGACTACGGGAGAACATCATTCAGGCAGGAAGCGAAAGTCCATTTAAAAAAGTGAAGGAAAAAGAGTTTTAGAGTGAATATCAGAAGAGACTCTGAAAAGGAAAGTTCTAGGGGGAAAATTCAAGCCTAAAGTGGCACTATAGATTGACTCTATAGGTAAAATATTGAACAATGCATGATCAACAAAAAATGATGGACAGAATTTCAGAGACATTGTATCAAAAAGAACTAGTCAAAAACTATTCTAAAGGTAGCATACGTACAAATATGTATATATGTAGGGTGCCCTAGTAAGAAGTCAAAGCAGCACTGAAATCCTTAACCTA
Organism: Nesogale talazaci; assembly: GCA_004026705.1. NCBI lineage: Eukaryota > Metazoa > Chordata > Mammalia > Afrosoricida > Tenrecidae > Nesogale > Nesogale talazaci. The sequence continues at coordinate 13,979 of PVJH01000323.1, read as the reverse complement.
AAAAATATCTCCAGGAATGGATGGAATATTAGCTTACATGTTTCATTAAGATGATAAGAGACCGGCAGACCTAATTCGTCTGTGCCAGTAAATCTGAAGCACAGTTTATTTGATACCTGAGTGGAAGAGTTCTATATTTGCACCTACTATAAGGAGAGGTAGGTGACCCAAGCAAATTTTCACACTACAGAACTATATCACTAACACTCCTTGCAAGGAAATTTTTGTGGAAGCACATTCAACAACTGTGGCAGAAGTGCACAGACAGGGAATTGCAAGAGGTTCATGCCAGACTCAGAAGAGGACAAGCAACAAGGGCTTTCATTGCGGATGTCAGGTGGCTCAGGTCTGAAAACAGAGAATACTATAAGGATATTCTGTTTTACTAACTGTGCTGAGACATTCTAATATGTGAACTGTAACAAACTATGAATAGCGTTAAGAAGAATGAGAATCTCAGAACATTCCATGGTGTCTCACTAACCCTGTACTTGGATCAAGAGGCAGCTGTGCAAATAGTAAAAGGACACACGGCATAGTTTAAATTCAAGTTGTGTGTCAGAGTTGCATCATTTCACTACATTTGTTCAATCTTCTCTGATGTGCAAATAATCAGATTAGCTGGATTCTGTGAAGAGCTCACTGTCATCAGGAACGGAGAAAAGTTTGCAATATGCAGATGCCACACCCTTGTTTGTTGAAAGTGAGGACCTCTTTGATTTCAGTGATCATCTGGAATACCAGATTAATAGAACAAAGTGGTCTTGCATTGAGGGAGTGCCTGGGTGGGGGCCTAAGGTCCAGCTCCTACCTTAGTACCAAAATACATACATACACACACACACGCCTGGATTTATTTATCTATTCATTCCCTCCTAATTATATATATATATACATACATACATACATACACCTGTCTGTTTTTTGATTTCTGCAAGTGCCCTTTGCCTTCTATTTCCTTCCTCTATTTTCATCTTCTTTCCTCCTGACCAACTATCAATCCAATGATGCCCAGCTCCCAAACAATAAAGTATCTGGGATCTTAAAGGCTTGAAGGTGAACAAGTGGCCTTCTAGCCCAGAAGCAGTGAAGCCCACATGGAGGAAACACACTAGCCTGTGTGATCATGAAGGATCGAAGAGAGTAGTTATCAAGCATCAAAGAACAAGAATCATATCACTAGGAATGAGGGAGAGAGTAGGGTGGGAACCCAAAGTGGACTTGTGGGCAATCGGACACCCTCTTACAGGGGAGTTGTGGGAAGGAGACAGGTCAGTCACGGTGCAGTGAGGTGATGATAAAGCATAAAACTTTTCTCAAGCTCCTGAAGGCTTCCTCCCCCCAACTATCATGGTCCCAATTCTACCATACAAATCCAGCTGGGCTGGAAGAGGTATACACTGGTAGGGATGGAAAGTGGAAGTATGTGGAAACCAGGTCAGGTGAAGTGGAGCTACTGGATGGGTGGAGGAGAGGTGGGGTAGAGAGGGGAAGCCAATTACAAGGATCTACACATAACCTCCTATTGGGAGGATAGACTTTGGAGGAGTGGGTGAGGGGAGACACAGTGTAGTGTAAGATATGACAAAAATAATTTTTCAGATATTGGAGGTTGGAGGGGAAGGGGGGAAGCAAGGATGGAAGGGAGGGAATGAGAAGCTGATATCAGGCTCAAGTGGAAAGGCAGATATTTGAAGAATTATCATGGAAGCATGCATGTGAAGGTGTTTGGCCAATACATACATTTATGCATTGTGAAAAGTGATGTGTGAGCCCCCAATAAAATGATTAAAAAAAGAAGAACAATAAATGAAAAAAAATAAAGTGAGGATTGCCTGAAGCACTTGCTGATGATGATCAAACACTGCAGTCTTCAGTATAGATTACAATTCAATGTAATGAAAATCTACATCCTCATGCCAGAACAGTAGATACCATCTTACAAATGGAAAAAAGATTGGAATTCTCATGGATTTCATCTTCCTTGCATTCACAATCTATGATTATGGGAGCTTGCACTAGAGAAATAAAAGCCATATTGTCTTGGATATCTCTGCTGCACTAGACCTCTTTAGAGGATCGAAAAGCCAGAGTGTTATTTTGAGGTGTAAGCTTTGTCTCATTGAAGCCATGATGTTAGGATCATGTGCTTGTGAATGCTGAACATTGATTAGGGAAGAAAAATCGATGCATTTGGAATATGTTACAGGGGAAGTCTATTGAGAGTGTCATGAGCTGGCCAAATCAGAAACAAACTGCTCTTGGAAGAAGTTCAGTCAGAATGCTCTTTAGAGGCAAGGGTGATGAATCTTCATTTCCCATATTTTGGACAAGTTTGGAGGGATGATCATGGAAGAAAGGTGCCAAGATTGGTAAAGGACTGATTGGTAAAGGGGTAGAAAAAGAAAACGTCTGGCAAGAAGAACTGACACAGTGTCTGCATTGATGAATGCAAACATGAGACAAACTGTGAGGATGACTCCAGATAGGGCGTTGGTTCCTTCTGTTGTCCATACAGTCACAATAATGTGGAATGTTCTAGAAGACCCACAAAAACATCAACAATCACAGTTTAGTTTTTCAACCAGTTTTATATTCTTCCATATTAATATGATTTCTAATATTTTGCAACTTTGAGTAATTAATGAATTTGTTCTGAAAATTCATTATCACTGTTCAATCTGTATATATAAATCTAAATAATAGATAAATGGTGAAGATTTAATACATATATAATGCCAAGGGGATGAGCAATAAACTTCCTCTTCCAGCCAGATTCCTGGGACATTCCTCTGCCTGTTTCCCAGGGCTGCCCGGCGCTCTGTCTCCCGACTTTCTGCCCACATTGTTACTGGACCTGGATGTGGACATCATGGCCATCCGGGAGGTGGACGTGCTACTCCACAATGTGTCTGACTAAGAAAAATAATGCCTAGGAACATATATGAAATAATAATAAAGCTATAGAATAATACATTAAAACTTTTGCTTTCACAAGAAATAGTTAAAAAGCAAGGACAACTCTCTACCATCGAGTCAATTTTAACTCGTAACGACCCCATGGAACAGGACAGAACTGCCCCTGTGGTTTCTGAGATGGTGACTCTTTATAATAGAGGAAGGCCTCACCTTTCTTGTGTAGGGGTTTTGACCTGCTGATATTGAAGCTAGGAACCTTCTGTGTAACCACGACACCATGCGCCCGCCCACAGCAATTTCTCTAACTATAAAAATGAAAGTGCTGCTAAGTACACATTATACGTCTGAATTGTGAAGACTTTGCACACAGAAGAACTAAACTTGTATTTCGTGGTCTGATCACATCTGTTTCTGTAGCTCAACAAGATGAACAAGAAACGAAAACGTTCCCCAAGAGTCAAGGTTCAGTATCAAAAACCCAAATGCAAGAAAAGACAAGATCTCCCAGAAGGGAAAAGTCACATAGTAAGTAGTATAATTTTTGTTATTTTCAGATTAAGTTAAACTTGTTAGAAAATATTTTATAAAGTCAATAATATGAATGCATGTATATATTGTATACAAACTTACCACTTTGCATAAAAATGTGAACACCCTCAGGTGACTGGTAAAGCTAAGGAAACATATTGATAATTGTCCATTTTAACGGGTGGTGGCAGAAGACTGACTGGCCATGGGTCATGGACTTGATATTCACAAATGGCAAATAACTTTGACAGTTTTACAGCTCACTCAGAGGTTTTAGAATTAATCGGTAATGTGTGTTCATTGCATATTTTTGACAACTGAGAAAACCACACAATAATAAATTTGTAATGAATTGGGTTCAACAATAACAACAATAATTCCCAATTGACAGCAAGAAAGGAGAAGTGTTCATGAGTAGGAACAAGAGAAACAGCGTTTCTAGAAGCCCACCTAATGCAAAGAGTGGAAAAATGGAATGTAAGTACCATGCCTAAGGGGTAACACGGCATTTAAAAAAAATTTAGAATATGATAGAGGAGCAAAATGAAAATATAAAAAGGGAAATTTGTCTGTTTTTGAAGGCATTTTATGTTGACTCTGACAGTTCATCTCACAGTGCATACATCCATGCACTATATCAACCACATTTGCATATAAGTTTCCATCATCGTTTCAAAATATTTACTTTCTAATTGAGAGCTTGGTATGAGCTCATGCTCCGGCTATCACCATCCTCCTTTCTCATGAACCCTTGATAATTTATAAATCATTAGCAGTTTTTCAGGTCTTACACTGACCACTGCCTCCTTTCACCATTTTCTGTTACTTTGGGCTACCAAGTTGATTCTCACCCTTAAGGACACTACTGAAAAGAATGGAACTGCTTCCCAGGGTTTCCATAATCATCACAATGTCAGCAAAAATGGAAGATTCTTGACTAGACTTATTATCAGAGTGGATGCAACAATGGCTCAACAGAAACAATTGTGAGGACAGACTGGGATCAGAGAGTGACGAGCTCTGTGGTGTGCATGTCCCTAGCGGTCAGAAATGACTCAACCACACCTAACGGCGAGAGAAAGGGGAAGACCTCATGACCAGATATGAAAAACATAATTTATTAAAAGTATAAACAATGGACTGAATAAAAAGTGAACCAGAAAAATAATTCACACACAGGAAAAATTAGAGAAGGGAAATAGGTGATTAGTCAATAAAAATTATAGAGAATGGAAAACATAACTGGAATGAGGAAATGAAAACTTGGATACATGTAGAGAGAGAAATGAACAGGATAGTAGATAGAATAAAAACCCTGGGGGCTGAGCCCCAGTAGTGTAGTGGTTGAGTGGCTTGGCAGTTCAAATCCAGCAGCAGCTCTCCAGGAGCATGACTGGGCCTCTCACTCCCACCAGAGGGCAGTGATGCCCCCCAAAAGTCAAACCAACCAACCAAACAAAAAAACCCTGAAGGAAAAGGTGAAAAAGTCCATCAAAGACAGAAAAATGCAAGAGACAGAGCCTGTGGGAAAGGTCAGCACCATTTAATGACCAAAGAGTCTTCCTAAGTGGTAAAGAGCAGCTGGATGTCTGATCCTAGATAGAGTTCCTGCTTGCTGCTTTACAGCTTCCTGAGGTTACAGACACTCCTCTGGATATTCTTCTTGATGGCTCAGGTTGTGACTAAGGTCAGGATGCTTATTTCAGAAGGAATCATTTCCAGCCCATGGGGCCAGTGGGCAAGGTTTGCTGGTTGTGAATGGTGCTCTGTCTGCCCAGGAGTGTCTAGGAACCCAGCCCTGGTTATTCTGTTACTCTGATGAGGTGGAATTCATGGGACCCCAGACTTGAGGATGGTGATCCCAGATCTTGATACACTATGACATGAGGAGGATCAACGAAAGGGGTGTCACTGAATACCATGTTGGAGAGGGTGTCTGCTGGCCATGACTGTGGTCAGGAGGATGTGAGGACCAAGGGAGACTCGCATTTGCCTCACCAATAACCATCAGCTTGATCAGCGGCTTTCTGGGTAGAACGCTACTTGAAAAATTTAAAGATGGCTGCACTACCTCCAGTCAATCAGCAATTCATCTGATACACATTTTTCTTTTTTTGGTTTTGTTCAACATGTTCTCTTATTTGAAATTCAGTTCTTGGTAATGAGAATACGTCTCTATACATCCAAAAGAAAGAATGAGGAAAAGATCATCTATTGCTCATATGTGGGTTCAGATTAAAGCAGAAAAGAAAGAAAGTCAATGAGAGCCAAAGTATGGCCTTTGTGTACTCCAGGTAAATACTGACTACATCTCCAAAATAGATTACATGCATTGGACATCATGACAGAAGACCTGAGTGGCAGTGGGAGAACATGGAGTGCATGTCCCAGAAGAAAGGCAAAGGGGTATTAAAAGAAAATGAAGGACAAAATAGTTTTGAAATGGCTATCAGAAGAGACTCCAAAACTGAAAGACCTAGAGAAAAAACTCAAGCCTAAAGTGGTACTATAGAATGACTCTATATGTACATTTATTAAACAATGCTGGAAGCATCAAAAGATGAAAAGAGTGCTCAGAGGCACTGTACCCAAAAGAACTAGTCAGCATCCAGCCATTGAAAAGGTAGCAGGTGAAAAGCACCAACGATGTCCTAGTAAGAAGTTGAAGCTGCACGGAAACCAGTCATTAAAAGCATGGCTGCAGGAAATGATGGAATATCAGCTTAGGTGCTTCCTTTAGATTGCTGAGAAGCTGGCCCAAATTACTCACCTGTGCCAGGAATTTTCAAGTACAGTTTCTTTGATACCTGACTGGAAGAGTTCCATGTTTGTACCCATTACCCATTATAAGCAGAGGTAGATGATCTGACTGAATTCTGAAATCACAGAATCATACCATTAATACCCCACACTAGAAAATTTTGGGTGAAGAGCATCCAACAATGGTGGCACGAGTACATTGATGGAGAGCTTCAAGAGGTTCATGCCCGAATCAGAAGAGGACAAGCAACAGGGGATTTCATTGTGGATGTCAGATGGCTCAGGTCTGAAAACAGATAATATTATATGGATATTTCTGTTTTACTAACTGTGTTATGACCTTCAAATATGTGAACTGTAACAAACTATGAATATCATAGAGAATGAGAATCTCAGGACATTCCATGTGCTCTCACTAACCCTGCACTTGGATCCAGAGGCAGCTGTGCAAATAGGAAAGGACACACAGCATGGTTTAAATTTAAGGTGTGTGTCAGAATTGCATCATTTCACTACACTTGTTCAATCTTCTCTAATGTGCAAATAATCAGATAAGCTGGATTCTGTGAAGAGCTCACTGTCATTAGGAGTGGAGGAAAGTTTGACTGCAATATGCAGATGCCACACCCTTGTTTGTTGAAAGTGAGGACCTCTTTGACTTCAGTGATCATCTGGAATCCCAGATTAATAGAACAAAATGGTCTTGCATTGAGGGAGTGACTGCGTGGGGGCCTAAGGTTCAGCTTCCACCTTAGTACTAAATATATATGTGTGAGTGTGTGTATACACACACCTGGATTTATTTATTCCCTCCTAATAGTATATACATTTAAATGCCTATATGTTTTGTGATTTCTGCGAGTGCCCTTTGCCTTCTATTTCCTTCCTCTATTTCCATCTCTCTTCCTCCTGACCCACTATCAATCCAATAGCTCCCAGATCCCAAACAATAAAGTATCTGGGATCTTAAATATTTGAAGGTGAACAAGTGGGCTTTTAGCCCAGAAGCAGTGAAGCCCACATGGAGGAAACACACTAGCCTGTGTGATCACAACGGGTCGAAGAAGTAGAATATCAAGCATCAAAGAACAAGAATCATATTACAGCAGGGTGGGAACCCAAGGTCCACTTGTGGACAATTGGACCCCCTCTTACAGGGGAGTCATAGGGAGGAGACAGGACAGTCAAGGTGCAGTGAGATGGTAATAAAGCATAAAACTTTCCTCTAGTTCCTGAAGACTTCCTCCTTTCAACTATCGGGGTCCCAACTCTACCTTACAAATCCAGCTGGACTGGAGAAGGTCTACTGGTAGAGATAGAAAATGGAAGTATGGGGGAACCAGGACAGATAAACCCCTTGGAGCCAGGAGTAAGAGTGGAACTACTGGATGGGTGGAGGAGAGGTGGGGTAGAGAGGGGGAGCCAACTACAAGGATCTACACATAATCTCCTGTCAGGAGGACAGACAATATATGGCAAAATATAATTTTTAAAATATTGAGGGTTGGAGGGGAAGGGGGGAAGCAAGGATGGAAGGGAGAGAATGAGAAGCTGATATCAGGGGTACAAGTGGAAAAGCAGAATAATCATCATGGAAACATGCATGTGAAGGTGCTTGGCACAATACATACATTTATGTATTGTGAAAAGTGATGTATAAGCCCCCCATAAAATGATGAAAAAGAAGAAGAAGAACAATAAATGAAAAATTAGTGAGAATTACCTGAAGCACTTGCTGATGAAGATCAAACATTGCAGTCTTTATTATAGATTACAATTCAATGAAATGACAGCCTACACCCTCACACCAGAACAGTAGATACCATCTTATAAATGGAAAAGAGATTGAAATTTTCAAGAATTTAATCTTCACTGCATGCACAATCTATGATTATGGGAGCTGCACTAAAGAAATAAAGGCCACATTGTATTGGCTATCTCTGCTGCACTAGACCTCTTTAGAATATCGAAAAGCCAGGTGTTATTCTGTGGTGTAAGCTGTGTCTCACTGAAGCCATGATGCTAGGATCATGTGCTTGTGAATGTTGAACATTGATTAAGGCAGAAGAATCAATACATTTGGAATTTGTTACAGGGGAAGTCTATTGGCAGTGTCACGAACTGGCCAAATCAGAAACAAACTGCTCTTGGAAGAAGTTCAGTAGGATGCTCTTTAGAGGCAAGGGTGATGAATCTTCATTTCCCCTACTTTAGACAAGTTTGGAGAGATCATCATGGAAGAAGGGTGCCAAGAGTAGTAAAGGACTGAATGGTAAAGGGGTGGAAAAAGAGAATGTTTCCCAAGAAGAACTGACATAGTGTCTGCATTGATGAGCTCAAACATGAGACAAACTATGAGGACGACTGTAGACAGTGTATTGGTTCATTCTGCTGTCTATATGGACATTATAAGGTGGAATGTCCTAAAAGACCCACAAAAACAGCAACAATAACAGTTTAGCTTTTCACCAAGTTGCATATTATTACATATTAGTATGGTTTCTAATATTTTGCAACTGTGAGTAATTACTGAATTAGTTCTGCAAATTCATTATCATTGTTCAATCTGTAAATATAAATCTAAATAATAAATAAATGGTGAAAATTTAAGACATATATAATGCCAATGGGGTGAGCAATAAACTTCCTCTTCCAGCCGGATTCCAGGGGCCTTCCTCTGGCCTGTTTCCCAGGGCTGCCCGGCGCTCTGTCTCCCAGCTTTCTGCCCGCATTGTTACTGGACCTGCATGTGGACATCATGGCCATCTGGGAGGAGGACATGTTACCCTAAAATGTGTCTGACTAAGAAAAAATAATGCCTAGCAACATATATGAAATAATAATAAAGCTATGCAGTAATACATTAAAAAATTGTGTTTTCACATGAAACAGCTAAAAGCAAGGAAAACCACTACCACTGAATTAATGTTAACGCACAGCAACCCTATGGGACAGGGCAGAACTGCCCCTGTGGGTTTCTGAGACAGTGACTCTTTATAATAGAGGAAGGTCTCACCTTTCTCTTGTGGAGCAGGTAGGGATTTTTTTAGGGGGAGGGCAACACTGCCTCTGGTGGTCGTGGGTGCCACCCAGTGCTGCTCCTGAGAGCCACCGCTGGAATTGAACAACCAAGCTCACGGACCGCAGTCCCGCACTCAAACGCTTATGCCACCAGGGCTCAGCCCTCAGGGTTTTTGACCTGCTGATATTGAAGTTTGCAATCTGCTGTGTAACCACGACACCATGCACCCACCAACTACAATTTCTGTAACTATAAAAAAAGAAAGTGCTATGAAGTATGTTATAAATCTGAAATATGAACCCTTTCCATACAGAGGAACTAAACTTGTATTTCGTGATCTGATTGCATGCATCTCTTTCTGTAGCTCAAGAAGTTCATCGAGAAACAAAAACGTTCCCTGAGAGTCAAGGTTTAGTACCAAAAGCCCAAATACAAGAAAAGACGAGATCTCCCAGAAGGGAAAAGTCAAATAGTAAGTACTAAAATGTTTGCTATTTTCAGATTACTTTACTTAGAAAATATTTTATAAAGTCAAGAATATGAATGTAAATATATATTTTATAAAAACTTACCACTTTGCATTAAAAGGTGAACGCCCTGGGTGACTGATAAAGCTAAGGAAACATATTGATAATTGTCCATTTTAACGGGTGGCCGCAAGAAGATCGAATGACCATGGGACATAGACTTGATATTCACAAGTGGCAAATGACCTTCAGACTTCTCAGCTCACTCAGAAATTCTATGTCAGTGTCAGTGCATTGCATACTTTTTACAATTAAGAAAGCCACACAACAGTAAACTTGCACTGATTTGGGTGTGACAGTAACAACAATAATCCCCAATTAACAGCAAGAAAAGGCAAGTGTTCATTACAGTGAACAAGAGAAACTGAGTTTCTAGAAGTCCACCTACAGTAAAGAGTGGAAAAATGGAATGTAAATACCAAGTCTAAGGGAAAACACACCATTAAAAAAATCTAGAATATGACACAGGAGCAAAATGAGAATATAAAAAGGGAATTTGTCTTTTTTAAAGGTATTTTATGGTGGCTCTGACAGCTCATATCACAATCCATGCATTGTATCAACCACATTTGCATATTAGCCTCCATCATCATTTTCACAATATTTACTTTCTAATTGAGACCTTGGTATGAGCTCATGTTCCGGCTATCACCATCCTCCCTTCTCAGGAATCCTCGATCATTTATAAATAATTAGTATTTTTTAGGTCTCACACTAACCACTGCCTCCCTTCACCCACTTTTCTGTTACTTTGTGCTACCAAGTTGATTCTCATCCTTAAGGACATTGATGGAAAGAATGGAACTGCTTCCCAGAGTTTCCTCAATCATCACAATGTCAACAAAAATGGAAGATTTTTGACTAGATTTATTGGCAGAGTGGATGCAACAGTGGCTCAACAGAAACAATTCTGAGGACAGCCTGGGGTCAGAGAGTGAGGAGCTCTGTGATGTGCACGTTCCTAGGTGTCAGAAAGGACTCAACCACACCTAACGGCGACAGCAAGGGGAAGACCTCATGACCAGATATGAAAAACACAATGTATTGAAAGTATAAACAATGGAATGAATAAAAAGTGAACCAGAAGAAAAATTCACGCAAAGGAAAAATTAGAAGGAAAATCGGCGATTAGTCAATAAAAATTATAGAGAATGAAAAACATAAATGGAATGAGAAATGAAAAGTTGGATGCATGTAGAGAGATAAATGAACAGGATAGTAGGTAAAGTAAAACCTTGGGGGCTAAGACCCGGTGGCACAGTGGTTGAGTACGGGACTGTGGCCCACTGGCTTGGCGGTTCAAATCCAGCAGCAGCTCTCCAGGAGCAAGACTGGGCCTCTCACTCCCACCAGAGGGCAGTGATGCCCCCCAAAAGCCAAACCAACCAAACAAACAAAAAACCCTGAAGGAAAAGGTGAAAAAGTCCATCAAAGAAAGAAAAATGCAAGAGATAGAGCCTGTGGGAAAGGTCAGCACCATTTAATGACCAAAGAGTCTCCTCGGTGGTGAAGAGCAGCTGGATGTCTGGTCCTAGATAGAGTCCCTGCTTGCTGGCTTTACAGCTGCCTGAGGTTACACACACTCCTCTGGATATTCTTCTTGATGGCTCAGGTTGTGACTAAGGTCAGGATGCTTATTTCAGAAGGAATCATTTCCAGCCCATGGGGCCAGTGGGCAAGGTTTGCTGGTTGTGAATGGTGCTCTGTCTGCCCAGGAGTGTCTAGGAACCCAGCCCTGGTTATTCTGTTACTCTGAAGAGGTGGAATTCATGGGACCCCAGACTTGAGGATGGTGATCCCAGATCTTGATACACATTTGAACCCATTACCCATTATTAGGAGAGGTAGATTATCTGACTGAATTCTGAAACCATAGAAACATACCATTAATACCCCACACTAGAAAATTTTTGAAGATCATCCAACAATGGTGGCAGAAGTACACTGTTGTTGAGCTGCAAGAGGTTCATGCCAGGATCAGAAGAAGACATGCAACAGGGGATTCCATTGCGGATGTCAGATGGCTTAGGTCTGATAACAGACAATACTATAAGGATATTTATTTCTGTTTTACTAACTGTGCTACGACATTCAAATATGTGAACTGTAACAAACTGTGAACAGCCTTGAGAAGAATGAGAATCTCAGAACATTCCAGGTGCTCCAACAGACCCTGTACTTGGATCAGAGGCAGTTGTGCAAACAGTAAAAGGGCATTGGTATGGTCTAAATTCAAGAGGTGTGTGTCATGGTTGCATCCTGTCACCCTACTTGTTCAGTCTGTATTTTGAGCACATAATCTAAGAACATGTATTAGAAGAAGAAAAAACTCACTGTCACCAGGAATGCAGGACAGTTTACCTGTAATATGCAGATGCCACAGCCCTGCTTGTTGAAAGGCAGGATTAGCTGAAGCACTTGCTGATGAAGATCAAGGATCACATTCTTCAGTAAATATTACAACTCAATGTACTTAAAGCCTACACCCTCACAACTGGACAGTAGATAACACCTCATAAACGGAGTAAAGATTGAAATGGTCATGGATTTTATCTTCCTTGGATCCATAATCTACAATCATGGAGCCCTCTCTAAAGAAACAGAAGCCACATTTCATTGGATATCTCTGCTCCACTAGACCTCTTTAGAGTATCAAAAGGCAAGGGTGTTATTTTTTCATGTAAGTGGTGTTTCATTGAAGCCATGGTGTTAGGTTTATGTGCTTGTGAAAGTAAAACATTGGCTAGGGAAGAAGAATCGATGCATCTGGAATCTGTTACAGGGGATGTCTACTGAGAGTACCATGAACTGGCCAAATCAGAAGCAAATCACTTTTGGAAAAAGTGATAGTTAGAGCTAGTTAGAGGCAAGGGTGATGAATCTTCATTTCCCATACTTTGGACATGTTTGAAGGGATCAATCATGGGAGAAGGGCACCATGCTTGGTAAAGGACTGCCTGGGGTGGAAAAAGAAAACCTTTGGCAAGAAGAATTGACAGAGTGTCTGCATTGATGGGTTGAAACATGAGACAATTGTGATGATGACTCCGGACTAGGTATTGGTTCCTTCTGTTGTACATATGGGCCCTATAAGGCGGAATGTCCTAGAAGAATCACAATAACCACAACATTATAGTTATTCAACAAGTTCCCGATACAGTCATATTAATTTGGTGTCCAATATTTTGCAGTTATGAGTAATTGAATTACATGGATTCATTATCATTGCTGAGTCTGTGGTTTATGTTAACATAAACATAACTCAGGAAAATGTAATGCATATACGATGCCTAGGAAAAGATATGAAATAATAGGAAAGCTACAAAATTATACATTAAAAGTCTTCCTTGTTTTATTATTAAAATCTAAAAGCAAACTAAGCTCACTACCATCCTGTCCATTTCAAATCATAATGATCCAGTGGCTTTCTGAGATTGTAACTCTTTACAGTCCTGGAAGACCTCACCATTCTCACGTGGAGCAGATAGTGATATTGAACTGTCGATATTGAAGGTAGCAACCCACTGTGTAACCACGACACCAAGAGCCCATCCACTGCAGTGTTTATAACTATTAAAATGAGAGAAAATACTGCTATGATTTATTAATTCTAGAACTTCTGAGGGAGGTGTATAATTGAAGGCTATTTGCCATTTGTGAATGTCAAGTCCATGAAGCATGGCCCTTCAGTCTTCTTGACACCACCCATTAAAATGGACAATTATCAAAGTTTCCTTGGCTTCACTAGGAACCTGAGGGTGTTCACATTTTAAGGCATAGTGATAAGTTTTATAAACTCAAAATATCACCAATTCACTCAGGAGTGAGACTTTAATTTAGTGGTTTCAATGCATCTCTTTCTGTAGCTCAAGAAGATGAACGTGAAACAAAAACGTTCCCTGAGAGGCAAGGTGTAGTACCAAAAACAGAAATTCAAGAAAAGACAAGATCTCCCAGAAGGGAAAAGTCATACAGTAAGTAGTATAATTTTCACTAGTTTAAGATTTAGTTAAGCTCATTAGGAAATATTTTTAAAGTCAAGAACATGAATGTAAATATATATTTTATACAAACATACCACTTTTTTCTAAATGTGAATACCCGCAGGGAACTAGTGAAACTAGACAAATGTGCTGATAACTGTCCACTTTAAGAGGTGGTGGCAAGAACACTGAATGACCCCAGGTCATGGACTCGATATTCACAAGTGGTAAATAACCTGC